>JARHVA010000288.1:757500-1130000 GCA_037957365.1 Torreya grandis | reverse complement strand
CAAGAGACTTTTGGGATAGGATAGGTGCAGAGTTTAAGAATGAATAGATCTAGAGTATTTATGTCTTTGCCTTACCACAAGCTACATCCTTACCATTTTTAGTTCAAATCCCTAAGTTGGTCCTCACATTGGTCCAACATTATGATCTTGATAGAAGAGAAGTCTACAATGACAAAAGGGAAAAGATTTTGAATTTAAACCCTGATTTCATCAACTCAGTGTTTACAATCCTAGAATTTGAGAGTTATCTATATATAACTCCATATACATCCACAAAATTATTTGAATATTAAATATATGTGTGTCAAAAAATTATCAAAAAATAGTGGATCAAGTCCCCCAAGGCTTGTTCTACTAGGTTACCAGTGATCCTTTGCAACAATATAATAATGCCAAGTTTTTTCAAGAATGGATGTACCAATGTATATGGGTCATCTAAAAAAATAATAATACATCCATTGGGCCTAGTTACTAAGTGATTCCCTCCACAAGCAATTAATGGAGGTTTAAACAAATAGAAAGTTCTATATGACCTCCTACATTATCTATATTTTGGCCAAAGGGAGATTATTACTAGGCCTTAATATAGTTCTTGAGGAAATAAGTAGAGTGTATAACTACAACATTGACCTCACATTGAAGGATAGTAAGAAACATTTTAGGTGAGTAAATGATGATTTCATCTATTGCATCATTATCATGTTTGATAAGGAACTTGGGAAAACAAGGTTCTCACCAATAATAGTGAATGAAATCAGCAAATGGTGCTCTTATTTCATCTAGTTCCCCACCTTTTCTTACATCAAGGTAGTAGGTTTCAGTGGTTATCCCTATACACTACCTAGATATGTTAGATGACTTGGTAGATGATGACTCTATAGTGAATCTAATCTATTATACATAGGTCATCACATAACCCCTTCCACTAGTAAGGTGGTCTATTCTAGAATTCATTTCTCTATTTGATAGAACGGCTCATGTGATCAATAGAACAATCAATTCACTAAAAAGAAAGGGAGTTTGAGTCATAAGGTAAATAATAGGGGTCTGAGAAAATATATTAAATCTTAAGGTTGAAGGGGTCACTCCATTAGAAGAGTGTCCAGGAGAATCATTAGAGGAGTCAGAGTAGAAGAAGAATAAAAATAAAAATACTAAGGCAAATAAAGAGGAGTCAAGTAGAATGGGAGAAGCTATATAACAACCAGTTAATCTTCTATCTAAAGAAATAGTAATAGCATAAGCTTCCATATCTTTAATTCCTATTACTATCATAGTGAAAATCCACATCTCTATAGTTCACACTCCTACCTATATTGTACCAGAGGTTTCAATTTCAACACCTCCACCTCCTACTTCTACTCCTCCAATATCTCAAGTTTTAGTAGCTCTAGTTTCCACTCCACCTCTTGTCTCACTCCCCTTACATCTATAGTTCCCACTTCACCTTCCATTCCAACCACATTTCCTACTACAATAATCCAAGTGCAACCATCACAATAGAGTCAAGTGGACACTTAGGGTCCCCTATCAATGGAATCTCAAGTTTCCACTCCACTTTCCCTTCCGCCAATTTCACCTTCCCCTATCATTCCACTTCCTCTTTCAATTCCATTCATAATTCCTTACATGTCATCCTAATTAATTTCCAACACCACCCAAAAATACAAAGCCATGGACTTAGTCATCCTGACTTTAGTCCCGTAGGCCACCCCAACTCCTAAAGTAAGTATTATTTCACTTTCATCTCTACTCACTTTCCTTACATCACCAACCCTGAGTGGCCCCACACATATAATTGATTCATTTAATTCTTTGCCTTCCACCCTACCACCTATTCCCAAATTCATAAGCCTTATGTCTATCCATTGTCCATACCTCCAATAGACATAGTTACTTCCATTGCCTCCACCTCATCCATTTCCACTATTTCCACAATTTCTTTAGTAGATATTAGAGCAACACAAGTTCTTGATGCAAATGTAGATTTATGTCATACTAATGGGAGTTAAATATCATAATCACTTCCTAAAAAATTAATGGTATCATCCTCCCAAGATTATACAATGGTCATAGTATCTGCTAGTGTAGCAACATCAGCTACTAATTCTTTAGTGATAGTTTCTAAGCAACCAGAGGTTACCCCTATTTGGCTATCCTACTCAATAGGGAAGAAGAGGAAATAAATTATTGATCCTCGTACATTAGAATTTGGTTTATCAGAAGTCTAAAAGAAGTCCAAACCTACTACCAAGACCCTTTCTATAATATTTAATGATGATAAAGGGAAGAGGTATGTTGAAATTATAGTTCCCCCATTAGAAAAATCAAAGGGAAACCTTGTGATAGCAGATTATTAGATTTCCAAGATCCACCTTGGATGGCCAAAAAGAGAGAAACTAAAGCATATGTGCAATCCAACATCCATTCTCTCTTAGAAATGATTGATCATGATAAGGCCACCAATGATGAATAAAATAATAAAGTGAATCAACTTGCAATAGCATTGAACCAGTTTATAAAGCCCAATGAACCATCAAAACAACCATAGTTGGTGTAGCTAATCAATCAAAGTCTAGATCAAGCTATAATTGATTCAGTTTGAGATATTTTTCACATGGGAAGGGCTATGAAAGAGTGGTCTGAGGAACTCATTTCAAAGGGGAATAAAATCATTGCAGGAAAAATGGATCAATATGAAATGATTAGAGAGAGAATATTTTGAAAGAGTAGGTTAATAAATATGAAGGAAAGATTTAAACCTTGAATCTATATTATCCAAAATTGATAGCTATAGGTTTAATTGATTTAGATATCCTAATTGATGATAAAATATTGAGGAATGAGTTCAAACGTGAGTAATTACATAGAACAACTCAAGTTTGAATAATGATACTAATAGAGTCTGCTCACCAAGCCAAGGTGGCTCATGATAAAGCTTTAACATGTTGTATGATATCAAAGGTATAATGAATATGATCTCATTTCAGCCAATAGATGATTCAAAGAATCGCCTATAGGCTAAAGAGGTCCATAATAACTTCAAAGAGGTTATTGAAAAATAATTTGCAAAATATACAATATTCACCTTGAGTTTTATCCATAACTTTGTTAGGTATGAAAATGCAATGGACAGGATAAGAACAGAGATTTAGGGAGTAAATACTTTCAAAAGATAATTTTTTGATGGTCAATCATATTGTGTATATTCTCACATTTACTTTTGTGGACTAGATAAAGAGAGAATACAAGAAGTTTTCAAAGCCTTTGATGCATATTTTGAAAATCTCTAGGCTGAGAAAGATAAGAAAGTTGAAGAAATTATGAATGTTTGTTAGCCTTTTTGTTGAAATATTTCTTGTTTTATATTTGCAAAAAATTATAATTTGTAACTATCGAGAAACAACTATTTTTATAACTCTTTTTTAGAAAGAGAAACTTGTATTTTTTGACAATGTGAAAGTTGTAAAAATCAATTGCAAATTACAGTTTCTATTTTGCCAAGTTACAATTACTAAAAGTGTAAGCGCATGAATTGCAAATTACAAGTTCTATTTTGACAAAAGTGATAGACTTAAAAGGTTGTAAAATTCTTCGTTGTATTTTGTAAGTTAGGTTTTTACAAGGTTAACTTTAGTTATCTTTTTGAAAGTTAAGTTCATTTTGGGCACTGCCTATTTTGCACGAGGAGTTATTTTCAACTGTTGAGGATGAAGAAATATTACATGGAGATCTTTCAGTTCTAACCATGCCATTCCACACCAAGGATCATGCCTAGCTCTTACATGCCACTTTCCAAACCATTCTACAAGTCCAAGATGATAGGAATATAGTAACTCACCTTTTTTACATGAAGTTTTTAGATTTGCATGATTTCTCTTATTGGGCATTCAAGTTTTGATAATTGCATTTCATCTATGAGATATTTTGTATAAATATGGGCAGACCCTATGGCCCAATATATCTTGTTTATATGAGAGGATATAATTTCTACATTTTGAATGTATTTTCTATAAGCTGTAAGCTTCAAAATGGAAGTAAATTGAAGATTTGCCTATCTTATCTGAGAAATCTCCATGTATACCAGTTATTTGAGTATTTATGGAAGTTTTGTTTCTTATTTCTTTCATAAGAAATTCATTTATTGTATTTTTACCCTTATGAAAATATTTTTTGATTAATATAAAGAACTCTTTTCCCTTTTATGAAAATAACTAAATATTGCCTTTGGTTTCCCATTTTGTATGAGTTTGTGTTGAACCAATTTCAATATAAATCTCTATTTCATTATGTTCATAAATCAAGCATTAATACCCACTAAGATATTTGGTGTAAACATCATTTTAGTTTCTTAAAGTTTCATTTCTTCCCCTTTTCCTCATAAAAATTTAGTTTAGGAGAAAGAACACTAAAAAGAGCTAAATTTATATAAAATTGGTATCTTATTAATTGCATCAAATTTAGTGAAAGGAAGATAGCCTTCTCTAGAGGTTAACCTTAATTTTTCAAATTCCCATGGCTCAAAATTTTTCCCTTTATATCATTAGGTGTTCCACAATGAGATATTCCACATAAGAGAATGTGTGCAAAACTTATGCGATAACACATCTCTTAGTATCATTGTTTCCATGTTTGCACAAGTTGGTGTACTAGACTGAGGGGTGTACAAATTGTAACTTCCAATATTGAACTCCATGTGAGAGTGACCTAACACTCTTAGATATTAAATAAATTAGAACTTATTATGAACCTTTTAGGTCTTCCACATTATATTAACTAGGTCACTTATCCATTCTACAACACCTTACACCAATAAACTCTCCTCAAAACATTAGAACATTATTATAGGTGATGTTTTGAGTATTGAAGTTCATATATCTGTGTTTATTCTTTGATACATGTGTGTTTTATCTTCATCAAGGTTATTATTATAATCCATTAGATTATTATGTATACCTAAACCATATCTATATCATGCCCTATCCCATTGCCAACATCTAAATTGTCATGTCCTAGTGTGTTATCACTCTATATTCAAACTATAAGTGATCATTTTGAGAGCAAAAGGAACCCCTGTATGTGTTGATCTAAGTCAAAAACTCTGCATCTCAATCCCCTAATTACTCTTTGGAACTAGTGTCATTCCAAATTACATAAATAACTATGTTTATAGGGTTTGTTCCTTATATTTCATTGTCAACACATTGTATGTTATAGACTAACTGTAGACACCTTATTTGAGAAACTTGGGGTCCTCTTATAGGTGATGACCTATATCAAGCATTGAACATCAACCTCTTTGACTACTTCTAGGAGGACAGTATCATCTTTGACTCAAATAATTTCACTTTGTCTTGAGTTATGATTTCATTCTATCACATGGTGTTGAAAGACCACTTGAACTTAAAATATTGTAGCTTATATTGACATTATATAGTGGGAAAATGCTTGAGATGGAGAACTACTTACACTCTAATTACATTATCAAATAACTAAGTTCTCTTGCCAAAGCATTACCATTATGATTGGGCTATATGGTGGAGGCACTTATACTTTCACAAACCTCAAGACACTCTAATATGAGAGGATCAAATGTAAGGGCAAAATGTGATTTAGAGAGTTTAAGTTAAATCATCTCTTTAGCAACTTTCTCCACCTATGAGCATGGTTTGGGGTATGTCTACAATATGATGACTTAAAGACTATCAAAATGGTACAATATATGTTTATATACCTCAATTATGTTTCAAAATATTTCAAACACCTAACATTAAATTTTCTTCAGACTTATGTATGAGCTTTCCTGTAGGTGTCATTGTAGTATACAAAGTAGAACCATGTATATGGAAGAATTGGTTGTCACAACCCATTTGAAACTATTTGAATAGCTCCAAATTATTGTTCACACCTTTATAATGTATTTAAAACCTTGAAAAAACCTCATCCCACCACCTTGATTTTTCAAATCTCTTTCTTCACTTGACTGTAGGTGTTTATTGTAAGGGAAACTAATCATATGTGTATGCATTGGTCTCTTCACTCCACAAAAAAAACTTGAGACCAAAAATTTCAAATGATAACTAAACACCATGAAACTTTAGAGTGGAAACACATACAAACTTTATTCCAAATCCACTATGATATGGATGACTCTACAACAAGTGAAACTTGTTATACAACTTCAATGGTGTATCTCACTAGCAAACTTAGATAGTTCATGCCCATATTTTGACTTCCAAATGTGAAAACATATGAGAACCATGCAATAATAATTTACACTCTCTCTTAAAAAATATACATTACTTGGTTTATATGGACCAACCCAAACAAAGAAGAAACCTACAGGGTATGGGAATGAGCATGCACAAAAGAATAGTAGACCTTCTAAGTAATGGTTCATAAAGCACAAGCAACCAATCCAGGAACTCTTACCATAAACCTAGAGTGGAAAAATATTATTTTCATCCCTCAAGATAATTTTACCTAATTCATCTCTTTCTATCCATACTAAACCAAAATTGGTTGACTATTTTTGCATGTAAAGAAGAGCGATGGAGAAATAGAATGGTTCTTTGCCATTTTTGAGATTTCCAAGGCTGACCAAGTGTGGAAGTGAGTTTAGGGGATCTGAATATACAATATTAATCCTACCAAATACACTTAATAATCTGTACCACAACTAAAAAATGCCTAAACTACCACTAATCTTCTTATTTTGATGTTACTCCTGCATTTTGTCAATTATGAAATAGCATCTCTAAAATACACTCAAACATGTAATGTTGAAGTACATCCTAGAAAACTTATCTCTTTATTAAAACCATACAAGTTTACTATATGTCCTAAATATGACTCCTAGATGACATAAGACTAAGTAAGGACTAAAAATGAATATGACCAAGGCTATAACACCATGAATGACCTTATAAGACCATTGTACACATTAAAATACCCTAATAAACCTCTATATCAAGTTTTCAACTATAAGAGGTTGACCTATTTTGACTTGTGGTCAAAATAGTCAATAGTTACTTCACAACATAGCTAAGGTAATCATTTACAAATAGACACACTAACAATCCTAGCACCAATTCACAATCTATATCCAAGGACATGGAAACATTAAATGAATAAAACATGATAGAAATATATATTCAACATTCTTTAAATCTTTCTATTATAATCAATATCTCGAAATAAGAAACTAAGGCAACAAAATAGAGAGGAAAGGTAGGTGCACTCCTAGCATAGCTCCAATAGAGTTTTGGTACAAGAAGTGTCGACCCCTTTTTTTACATCACAAAGATGTTCAATATATAGACTAGTTTATCCATAGAGCAATAACTTGACTAGTTGATTGGTGGTTGTAAGAAAATAATGAGATTCAAATCTTGTTGGGCTTAAGATCTATCAAGATCCAACTCAAACCCAATGTCATAACTACTAGTGCCATACTAACTAATTTTACATTCAATTATGGGAGTTGATTATTTTTATATGTATATTTTCAACCATATTACTATTAAGGTTTAAATTATCTCTTATGAATATATTACCTTTTTTGTTTAATATCAATGTTAATGTCATTTTCCTTGCATTCAATTTTAGATCATATAATCTTTGTGATCCATAAAGGTAATGAGAAACTACATACTAGAGCCCATTTTCTCACAGTAAATGCCATGTCCATTCTAGATGACATTATATATTTTCAATTACTATCATTAAGGCACCCTTATTCTCACATATCCTTGTTCTACCTTAAACTTGGGCATCATGCTTATGATCTATGTCATTAGTCACTCTAGAATTTAAGTATGTTGATCTAGTATTCAATTTTTCATCACGTGATTATCCCATCCTTTATACCTAGGCTTAGTGTAGACACTAGAAAACCACACATGATGGTTCTAGTTGTCTAACTAACCCCATGGACCCATCGAGATTGTTCCATAACCTTTTGACTATAAACTTTAGTCAAGTTAGCTAACTATCTAAACTGACTAACTAACCTACCCTTGACCAAACTTAACCTTCACCATCGACCACCAACGGTCACTTTGACCATCGACAGTTAGGCTTGATTACCGATGGTTAGGTTTTCACCACCTAAACACCTAAATTCCAACTCAATTATGATTTTTATTTTTATTTTTAGTTGTATATTCTACATGCAGATCAATGTATATTGGCACTAAAAATAAACAACCACTTTAAACATTTTGTTGAATTGATTATTTCACCTCCCCTTTCTTTGTATAAAAAGAGAGGAGGTGAAAGGAGGTTAGATTAGAAATCATCATTGGAACTTCTTAGGCAAGAGATTAGAGCTTCTTGTGTAGGTATTCTTCTACCTTCTAGCATCCCAACTTTATAACTTCTTTAAACCATCAACTATGAATTAAAAGCTAAGTATATTGTTCTTATTTTAAGTTTTAGTTATTTATTTTCAATAGTTTTGCAACTCTATACATTACCTCTTCCATCAAAACACCCAATGACCATTTTCAACCACCTAATTACCAAACCTTTACCCTTGATACCTCTAAGGCTCTCTCTTACCCTCATGACCATTGACCAACCTCCAAAAACCTATATAATCTTTCTATAACCAACCCATAACCTATTCTAGCTAGAACCAATAACCTATCCAAACCCACAATAACCCCCGATAGTCACCCTAATCGATGATGGTCACCCTAACCATCAATAGTCACCCTAAACACTGACGGTCACATCCAACCACCAATGGTCACTATGTAGATAACTTTTACCCAAAACAACAAGATTATACCACCTCTCAACCTCAACCAAAACCTTGTTTTCTTGACCTCTATCACTACATAGACTAGAAAAAATACCCTGACCACACTTGAACCTACTTTTGATAGTTTAGTATTCCTTTTAATGTTATTTTATTTAAATAAGCATTTCTTTTGAAAAGAATTTATTTTATTTTCTTAATTACTTTCCTTTATGTTATACAACCTCTTTTATCATCAAATCTATCAACATTAACTTGTCTTAAAATGTAGATTGATAGCTTTTAAGGAAGTCTCATACTTGGATCTAGCTTTCTAGGTAATCTACCCACCTACCTAACTAAGCAACCATTTCTTTGAGTGATTTCTTATCTGTAGGTCATTCCTCCCAAGACAAATAATATCTACAACCATATAGATCATGGATCTCAAATCAAATATAGGTTATACTAACCTTACCCTTCTTTCAATTTTTACTCTTTCTTATTAAGAAATAAAGCAAAAATTTTGTGAAACACTTAGGAGTAAACACATAATAAATTTTGGATATGATGATCTAGATAGGTAGATAGGAATAAAATTTAATTCTTGATCCCACTAAGATGACTTGGCATTCCACTTATCTATCAATCTCTAATTTGGTCTTTTTCAATTGATGTTTCTTAGCTTATAGATTTCAAGCTCACTGGATCATGCTACTTGGTAGTCTATCATTACATAGGGCCTTAGGCGTTACTTTCTACATTCTCATCCTCTCAATTTGAGTTTTAAGTTCTTAATGTGATCATGTCATGTGGCATGATCACATTATTTTAGTACATCTTAATATTTTAGCAATGCCTCTACATCTTTGCAAGTCATCAACATCTGATATGTCACCACATGGTGATATTTTGGAGCTTCGGGCTTCAACGCTCTTTCATTTTAAGGTCTATTAATGATCAAATTTTTTGAGTCATTGATCAGGGAGATCAACAGTCAAAATCCTTGAGGCACTTTACTATGTTTTATCATGGCTTCTGAGTCCTAGTCTTCCACAATGATACCATATGGTGGCATCATAGGCCTTCAAGACTCAGGGCCACTTGTCTTCATTACTTGATCCATAGACTAGCTCTCCAATATTGTGCCTAGTAGCATAATGTCAAATATTTAAATATATCATCTAGACATAGTCCTATAGTCCTTATTATGTTGTAATTATAGAGTGGACTGATGATACACACTCATTTATCCATAGTCCCAAATAATTTTAACTTATAATAAATCTAAAAATATCAAAAAAGGGGAAATAATTACTTAATTTTTCACCCAAAATGTCTCCCATTATTATCCCTAAATTACAACAAGCTAAACAGTCAATTAATACCCTTTGTGCATTGATAATCAATCTAATTATTGATCCTTTAATTGACATCAAGAAGAAGATCTCATAGTTGATTTACTTCCCCATGTTGAAACATCCATGGCTCCTAATCAAAAGGTACTTATATATTCTTTGAAACCTATTGTGGAATAATGTCCATCATAAGAGAGATCTTGTCAAAACGGATGTAACCCCCATGTACCATTTTAATGTTTGGTGGCCCTATCATCTCCTCAAAAACTGCTTATCTACACATTGAAGGCAACCAATATAGTGTATGACCCAAGATGTAAATGTGAAGTATGATATGCACATCCTCTATGGTCACTATCATTTCTCATGTTGATAGTTAAAAGGTAGATGTGTTTCATCTCTAGTGCTCAGCTAGGGCACTCAGCAAGGCTTGATATGCCATGATCAAGGGAATCTTCATGATGTAGGCAAGTTTAATAGTGTCAAATAATCCAAATATATCCCCCATCCATAAATAGGGTATTCAAATAATGTGTGATTGTCACTCTTGAGTTATGAGGACACCCACTCGCTCTTGCAAATCAGTCCAAATCACTCTGTTAGTTTTCTAGTTTTATTGTCTACATCACATTTCTACTATCTAATCATGTCTATTGGTATAATAAAATCATCATGTCTAGTTCTATCTCATTTCATTTATATTTCATTGGTCACTTTTGGTGATTTCACTATTGATTAAAATTAATTCACCATTTGACAGGCCAATTTCATCATTCTTTCGATGAATTCACTATTAGATGGTTTTGGTGATTTCATCATTCTCTTTTCATTTTTGTCATTCTCCTAGTCATTTTCACCTTTTTTTCATGATATATTCTTTGTTGCCTCACTATAAAAATTTTGGATGATTCCATTGAAAACATGATAATCTCGATGATAGTTCAACATTTTCATTGTTTTGTTCTTCATTTTGGCCATTAGGTTGACCTAGTTTTTCCTTATGTTTTCACTAATTAGATGGATGATATTGATATTTTCCTTTGAAAAAATCATTTATTAAGAAGACAAATTTTCTAATCAGGTAGAATGCTTTGAGCATTTTCACCAAATATTGAAATCACTAAACCCTACGATAATTTTCCTAAACATTTGACAATTTTGCCATTTTTGACAACAAATTCATCATTTTCATAGATGAATTTACCAATTAGACAATAGTGATTTCATCACAATTTAAAATTTACTAAGTAATAAATGTTATTAAATGTGAAATTAAAAAGAAAAAAAGGTACCTCCTGATGGCCCCATCCCTTGCAGTTGCATGTACTCTTGAATCTAGTCCAGAAGTGATCTCGCTCATCCTCAACATGGAATTTTGTCTCAATCTCTCATGCACAAATTTTCAAGGGTAATTTTTCAAATTAGAGGTGAAAATGAACTATTTTCATACCGCAAGGTAAATCTATAACTTTTTATTTGAAATATTTTCCCCCATTGTGTTATTTTTCTTCTAGTGAGACTTACTTTTTGCCCCGATGTCTATTTTTCATCTAGTTTTCACCTGTCTCTTTCATTTTTATCCCCATATATTATTTATACATTAGTATGCCATCATTTTTAGGGTTCAATCAAACAAAATTTTACCTGCTATCCCTTTAATGGGACATTTAGGGCTTAAATAGTAGCTCTTTGGGGCATGTTTGTGTAGACACTAGGATTATGCACCATAAGATTGTGGTTGAGTCTGATATCCTGAAACCCTAAAATAGATTAATTATAAAATGTGGTAGAATCCTCCAAAACTTATAATTGTCATTATAACTCCTATAGGTCTAAAACCCCTCTCGAAAATCTTGAAAGTATATACATAAAATATAACTTAAAGTATAAGGAAGTAAATGTATATATGTAATTCTCTTAACCACCCATAATCCTAAAATATTTAAACAAAATCTATTATACCATAAGTAAAACCCATGTAAACAACTTAGCTTTATATTTAGCTAGTTTTTTTCATAGTTAAAACCAACTTAGAGAAAACTTTGGTAAAAAATAGCAAAATCAACAATGATTCACATGATCAACATCGATCTGGTATGATAAACATTGATTATATATACTTGTGTTTCACTCATTATATAGGATAGTGAATTTAATCCCAAACATTGCAAGAATTCTCCCAAACAATTATAGGACATTACTCAACTCTCTGTTAGTAGGCTATCATACAGTAATCAGCTTTCAAAATCCCTCAACAAGCCCAAAATTCAAGTCATGTATTCAGAGAAGTGAAAATATATTTAAGGTAAGCTTGTTTTATTATTTATTCACAATTTATAGCTTTATGTTCTATTTTGTATTTGTGTTAAGCATCATTTAATCCTTAGAATATTTTAAACCACCTTTTAATCCCTACTTCCGAAGTAGTGCTTAATCTACCAGAATTGGCATTGATTCATAGAATCAACATTGATCCTTCATGAATCAACCATGATCCCTATCAAAAACTTATCTATGAAAATTGGATCAATTTTAGCAAAATATTGGATAGGTAAATCAAATAAACTTGGAGCATTAAGACCCTCCTAGTTTTTGTCTCATTGCTCATTGTTACACATCACTCAACAAAAAGGGGAAAATGTAGACACTAGGATTATACACCATAAGTCTTTTATGGCATGTGCATTTTGGCTGTTTGATATCCAAAAACCCTAAAATAGGTTAAGTCTGAAATGTGGTGGAATCTTCCAAAACCTATAATTTGCATTGTAACTCCTAGAGGTCTGAAACCCATCTCAAACATCTTGAAAGTATATGTATAAACTATAAATTTAAGTATAAGAAAGTAAATGTCTATATGTAAATGTCAGCATATACTTAAATATTTATTTTATGTATATACTTTAAACCATGGTAATCACTTTTATTAATTACCATTATAATTATCTTAACCACCCATAATTCTAAAATATCTAAACAAAATCTATTATAACTAAATTAATATCATTAACAACCTACTCATAAGTAAAACCCATGTAAACAACATATCTTTCTATTTAGATAGTTTATTTCATGGTTAAAACCAACTTAGAGTAGACTTTGGTAAAAATTAATCAAATCAACAATGATTCCCATGATCGGCGTTGATCTAGTACAATCGACGTAGATTATATATACCTACATTATTCTCAATGCATAGGATGGTGAATATATTCCCATACACTACATTAATTCTCCTAGATAATTATAGGATGTTACTTGACTCTTTGTTACCAGGCTATCTTACAGTAATCAGCTTTCAAAATCCCTCAACAAGCCCAAAATTCAAGTCATGTATTCAAAGAATTGAAAGTGTGTTTAAGGTAATCTTGTTTTATTATTTAATGGTAATTTATAGCTTTTTGTTTTATTCTATATCTCTATTAAGCATCATTTAATCCTTATAATCTTTTAAACCATATTTAAACCACCTTTTAATCCTTATTTCCTAAGTAGTGTTTATTCTACTAGAATTGATGATGATTCATAAAATTGACATTGATCCTTCATGAATCGACCACGATCCCTATCAAAAACTTATCTATCAAAATTTAAATCATTTTTATTAGAATATTGGATAGGCAAATCAAATATCTGATCTAGTCTTATTATTTGCTTTCTGGAGCATGATCTCTTATCTTTAAATAGACATATTTTTTTTAAAAAAAATCCATATCTATCTTAAATAATTTGTATTCATTTATCTTATCAAGTTATATTTTACATGATCTCTATATTTTAAATCATATTTGATAAATCTATATCTATTTATCTTGTTAATCTATATCAATTTATCTTAAATAATCTCTATTCATTTATCTTATCAAGTTATCTTTTTCATAATATGTATCTTTTAAATAGCATTTCATAAATCTCTTTTATCATTATTATATTTATCTACTTAATTGCTAAGATAATGGGCTGACATCCTTGAAAATAAGTGTACCACTTCTTAGGATTGGTCTTGTACCAAGCATCCCACTTATCTATCCTATTAATCAATCTTTTTTGAGTTATCTCTTATGCACAGGTAATCCTTCCTAGCCAAAGGAGTTCCCACTTCGTTGGATCAATGGTGCGTAACCTTCATCACATGTATCCCTTTAAAACCTTGTATCATAAATTCAATTTTTATTAATTTTATTTAATAATAAAAATGAACAAAAATATATTAAAACATTTTGGCATGCCCGGTGGGACCCCTAGGTCTCATGATTCTTGTTGTGTTTCATTGTGAAATTATTTGTTGGTTGCATTTTCTTGATTGTGTGTTTGCATTCAAAAATAAAATACAAAATTCTTGCTTTCCTTTTTAAAGTCTAAAAATGAAATGCATTCATTCCCATACTTTTTTAGATAATCCACATAGATTAATTTAGGTGGATTAATATATCATGATAATCACGCTCTCTTACACACAACCAAACCATGGTAATCTTAAAAACAAGCATTGAAACATTTCCTACCTAGGTGGACCTACTTGGATTTCATCACCAAGAAGAAAACTAACTTAGTGTACTAGACAAGTATAAAAATTTTGGCAAAGAAATATGAATTCCAAGAACCTGACACCCTTATTGTTGTAGTGTGTGAAGTGAAGGGGTAGGCCCCAATACCAAGCCACGTATTTCTTTCCAACATGGAATTAGACCTCAATGTACCTTTACACATATAAAGGTTCCCAACCTTAAACAAAACATGAAACTAACCTTAGACTACCATTTCTTAGTAATTTTTTACTCTTTAATTCACCTTGATCCCTTATGGAAAAAGTAGAGCTCTTATTACCAAATGAACTTGCACAGTGCTTTTTAGGAGCAATTTCTCAGGTCCAAATCATGCTCATTTTTATCCAAAACTTGTATGATCATACTCAAATGTTAGGGGAATAAAATGGTAAAGGTGATCACAAATAATTATTCCTAACTTAAAAATATCACAGTCATGAAAACTACCTAGTGCACAGATTTCTATGTGTTTCTAGTTGCCAAATCAACCTACACAGTGCTTTTCAAACACTATTTTGCAAAACAAAATGAATTCCAATCACCTTCAAATTTCACATGATGGTAGCCAAATGTGGAAATAATTTTTTGGTCAATAAATTCAAAGATAATTTTATATCACATAAAAAATGTGCAAGCTTACAAATTGGCTTCTGATCTGATTTTTACTTAGTTAATTTTCTATGTTTCCAATTTTTAGATTTGGTCAGTGCACACATTCCAAGCTCATTTTTGCAGTAGTAAAATACATCAAATTTTAGTCTAATTTCTCATGGTGATATCTAAATTTCATTATATTTTAATGAAAAATATATTTCATAAGTATTAGATATAATGTGTGTAATGTGCACCTATCAAAATCAGCTTTTGCATCGATTTTTACTTACTCATCTTTTGCATCTCCCAGTTGTTAAATCTGCCCAATGAACACTTTTTAATCCCATTTTCGTAGGAGCAAATAATTTCTAAATTCCATGAAAATTTTTATTATTGTACCTTGATGGCATAATAATGTAATACAGTTTGTTTTATAGCTATTGGAATTTCTAGTGAAAAGTTATGATGGTATGAAGTTATGCTCTTAGGAGGATTTATCACTTAGCTAACTTATCACCAAAAAACACTCATAGGGAAGTTCACAGGGGTTAATTTGATCCTTTCAAAAAATAAAAATACCCTCTTGAGCATATTTTCAAGATACTTACATAAATATAATATATGATGGGTTTTGCTCATATCTTGTTTAGCAGTTTTCTTTTTTGCCATATTTTGAATGTGTTGATACAGTTGTGTGTGATTGCATGTTAGTTTTTTAGCCATATCTTTTGATCCATATCTCTATTTTTGATTCCATTGATTGCATTAGAAAGATGATTTCCCCCTCTTTTCAGTGATTTTTATTTCAAATTAGATAAAAGTATAATTAAAATGGGTCAATGTCATAGTTGGAATGGTGTATTGATTTGATAAGTCTACAAACTTCAATGCAAAGGTAGTTACTAATAATATAGCAGCACCTATGGAGTCCAAAGGAGTTGTAATTTTCATGGTGTTATTTTAGGATGAGGGGGTAGAGAATAGTTGAGGACTAAAAGAAGCATGTTTATGGAAGGTTGTTGAAAGACATTTACTCCTCCTCCTCTACATTGGATGGCCAAAGACAGTGGTTGAAGCACATTTATGGAGGATTGAAAGCTTTCACCTCCTTTTTATCTTCCCTTCATCTATATATATTTTTTATTCTCATTATAAGATATACTTTCATTTGATAAGGTAAAATCCTATCAAAATTTGTAAAGAATAGCCTTTGAAGTAATAAGATTACCTATTTTGCCTATCTCTTTGACTGCACTTTGTGTTCTATGTTGCTTATGCATGATTACCTTGTGAAGGAGTCTTTTTTCTTGGTGATTATCCTCTCTTCCTTGCCTTATTATAAGTGATTTATAATGTTTACAGGTCTGATTTTGTGTTGTTTTAGTCATAGGTGAAGGTATAGTGTGAATTTTATGATTCCTTTATTTTTTGTACCTTATTTAGAAGGCCTTATTTAGAATTTGTCATGCAGATCAACTAGAGTTAGAGATTGTGTGAGTGAGGGATATTTGAGTTGCCTTTATGTTTGTTTTTAGTAAATTAAGAGTGTCATTAATTTTGGTCTATCATACCTTTTATGCTTCAGTCATTTCATGCAACCTTTCTACCCCTTTCCTAAGAAAAAAATGGTGGTTTAGGTGATCTACCAAGAGGAACCATCCTTCTCTTGATCCCATTATGTATCCAAGAGTGAGAGAGCCTAAATAACCCTCTCATAGGGTATGATTCTAAACCAAAATAGTTTATATCATGCTTGATGGGACCATATTTGAAGAATATTTATTAGTATTGATGTTGGTCTTAATCCATTTGCAGTACCTATAGCATCCACACCCTTAGCAACTAGCGAATCCAATGAACACTCAACCTCTTAGTGATAAAGTAGTGCATATCTTTCATGCCAAAGGTGAATACAAGGTTATCTTCTAGAGATATCACTTTTGAATTTGTTAAATTACCTTTTAACTTAGCAAAAATATCAAGGTTTCCTAACACCCATCCATACTTGAAAAGTTTCTACCTTAATCCAATTTGCAAATCTACCTCTGCTAGAAAACCCTTGTTTACCCCTTTCACTACCATGGATACCCCTAGAGTCTTGCATTTTGTGACTTTTATTGGCCAAATTAATTTAGACCTCAATTAGTATGATCTTATCCTAGTGGTATCCCTTAAGAGTGTGCCTTACTACATGAGACAAGTCTAAAACTCCTGAACACATTAAAGACATAGAAAAATTTTGCAACATCCATGGCATCACTGAAGAAAATGTAACTATCAAGTTTTTGGCCATTTATTTCAAGAGAAAGGCCTTGTATTGGTATAGGAACCTAACTCATAATTACATCAAAATATGGGACCAGTTAGGGGATAATTTATGCAAGAGGTTTGAAGATAAGAGTGATAACTTGTTACTAACATAATAGTTTACAACAATTAAGAGGGCCCCCCAAGAGGTCATGCAAGACTTTAATAATATGTTTTAGAAAACATGGGATGGGATTCTAGTCCTTATTAATCTCACTCCTAATTATGCTTTCTTCTATTATCTAAGATCCCTCAATAATGACATTGTAGTCATGATATAGTTAATGGGGGATAACACATTACCATATGCTTATGAAGTAGTAATCAGGGTAGAGAATAGCCTAATACAAGATGGAAATCTCACACCTAGGACTCCTATGACCTTTTTCCTAAATATTCAACCATCATTTATTTATTTTTTTCCTCTTTCTATCATTCCTCCTTTTCCAACACTTTCTTCCATACCTACTGTTTCTACCTCAAATTTGCTTTTCAGACTTAAGAAAAAGAAAGTAATGGACAAGGCTTGGGAAGTACCTGGACTAAAGATTGCGCACCGTAAATCTAGATGCTTGTGAGCACTCCTCTTTGGCTGTGGAGGAATGACACCTGCAAAGAAAGAAGACTCAGACAAAAAAGGCGTTAGACAGATAGATGGTGGGCTGCCAAGCAAAAGCTTGTTCCCAGAAGTATAAAAACTTCCTTAAGGGAGGTCAACCCACTGTTTTGATAAAGATAAGTCTGATAAAAAGACAGAATGCTAAAAAGGACTGAAATAAATAGCAAAACTGAAAGAGAAAAGGAAGCAAAGGCTTACCTGGAAGAAGCTGTCAAACTGGTCACAGTCGCCGGCGTCGGTTGTCGGGTCTGCCGACGTCGGTTAGTCTGCCGACGTCGGTGGGGGTAATGACCAGCGTCGGTCGGGGCAATGGCCTCTAGACGGGTCTGGTCAGGGTCCTGCTCTATGGATGGTCCGGGCTTGGTCTGAGGTCTGGCCTGTGGACGTGTCAGTGGACGGGTCTAAGTCTGATTTGAGGTAGTCAGGGCGCTGTGAAGGGATACAGGAGAGTCAAGTGGACAGAGAGGGACAGAGGGATAGAGGAAGCCAATTAGGGAGATAGGAATCCGGGTCTGGGTGACTGTCAGGACTGAGGGGAAGAAGAGCTAAATCTAGTTTAGAAATGACTAGAAAGCATAATAAAAACACAGAGTACTTACTTGTGCCCTGCTGAAGAAGGTGTTGATCTTGTTGTTGATGTTGCCGGATGTGAAACCTGTTGCTGATGAAGATTCCCTGTTGTTCACCTACAGAAGATTGCTGTGTACTTAAGGGAGAGAGAGTTAGATTGATTGGTAAAGAGATTGCTGATACAAGGGTTTGATGCCAGAGATTCAAGAGTCGGGATGCGAGAGCTAGAGAAGCAGAGAAGTGAAGAAAAGCCAAACAGAACCAGAGGAAGAAAGAACGGTGCAGAAGCCGTTATGAAAGGTGCCGACGCCGGCAATATCGCCGACGTCGGCCGAAGGCTGACCGACGTTGGCGGCTGAAAGGCCGGAGAAAGGCTAAAAATAGCCTTTCATCCATTTCCCAACGGCCGGGTCAAATGAATGCCAGGGTGAAACGGTCGACGGAGGTTAAATGGGCAAGAGGAGAGGTTGGAATGGGAGTCTAAGGCATTAAATGGCCATGTGGGGAATAAAGGGAATCCAAGGAGGGTATCCTAGGGTGGCGAGGTGGCAAGGAGAGGGAAAAAGGGGCCTTATTTAATTAAAAATAGATGTTTATTTCCAATTAATAAGACTTAGGTAGGTTAGGGACCAAGGAGGACTAGGAGGGAGAAAGGACCAAGGGTTAGACACTTTTTAGGTGTCTACATTTGCCCCTTTTTGTCTTGTTGGTTGTTCTAGACGAACTGCAAGACAAAAATAGGGAGTGGTTGCCCCAGGTGAGAGATGATGGATTGCCCCGAAGTGGATGAGGTATTCCCCCTCAAAGCAGGAGTCGAGGGAAGGGAACCTGATATCGGGTGTCGATTTGACAAAGAAATGGATAGAAGAGAGTGAGTGAAAACGCTGCCATAGTCGTGATTGCGCGCATACCACTGCACAAGATGGTCAGGTCAAAAGTGTCGCAGGTCAAGGGTCAAGGAGTGCCAAAATTGAAGTAACCGGGCCCCAACATTTAGTCATCTGCTAATCGGGTCACTCAATCTAAGCTGAAGCTCCAAATGGTCGTCGTGTCCCAGGTATCCAGGGCTCAGGAAGTGCTCCCAGAAACACGAAAAAGCCACAAGTAGTAGGGATCAACTGGCTCGCGATCCTACACTTGTGAAGGGTCAAAAAAGGTCTGCAAACAATTCTGCTAACCAGCCGTGAGGTAGCACACACGCAAAAACAACCAAGGCAACATTGGCTTGGAAGAAGGTCGAAGAAGATACGCATGATCTCAATGGTCATTGGTCGATGGATGGATGGACGAAAGGATGCGGCCGAGCTAACCCCAGAAGACCCCATGTCAACTGAGTGCTGCCTACATAGCCCTGGTGATAGGGCCTCAGGCCGATGTAGTTCTCCCTAAAAGGGAGGGAGGGTCAGAGGGATTGATTGGTCTTGGTCAAAGAAATGATTGGTCGTGGTCAACGGTCTTGGTCAAAAGGTTTTGGTCAAAGGTGACGAAGTTGGGCATGATAAGAGTCAAAGAAGAGAAGGTTTGTCCATCAAAGAGACGAACAAAAGGGGGTGGTCGAGCTAACCTCAGAAGATGTGGTATCTGAGTGCTGCCTACATAGCCCTGGTCATAGGGCCTCAGACCAATGTAGTTTGGACGAATTGAGAAGATTGGTTGATGATTGGATGTGGTCAAGCGTCGAAATGATGAGGCCAAGATGAGGATAAAAGGATGCTACAGATGGTGTATTCTGTAGAAGTGGTCGAGAGTCGCTCATCCCTAGCAAGTTTCCATAGTCGTGATGGATGTATGCTAAAAATGAATGAAGGGTCTATTTATGCTTCAGCAAGTATTGGTTTATGCTTAACATAAATTGGGTCTAGTCGATAGTTTCCATGTGTATTGGTGTCCATAGAAACTATGTGAAATGGACAAGGATGATGCCTGATGCCATGTTGAAAGTGATGAAAATGGCTGGGTTTGAGAAATGTTGAAGTTGGTTGGGTTTAAGATGAGTCGACAATTGATGTGATCAAAGCGTGACCAAAGTGTAGAGAAAAGGTGAAAGGCAAATCGCTCTTTCATTGACAAGGACCAGAAAGGAAGCATAGATAGGGGTTATAAGAACAAAAGCCCCATTCATGCATTACGTCGTTGACCAGTATGGTGTTAGAACGGTAATCGAATCACTTTGACATTAAAGTGAGCTCAAAGTCCCTTGAGTAGGTGATAGGAGGAGGATAGGGTAACCCAGTTTAAGAGCAGGAATAACCTTGCCCCTTTTTATAGGAGACCCTGAGACAACTACAAGCCAATGTCCGTGACTCATTTTTTTTTTTTTTTTTTTTTTTTTTTGCGTAGGCTGATCGATGCGGGAAGCCTACATAGAGATGTCATTTGATGTAATGGTCATGTTGCGAAGCTGATCAATGCGAGAAGCTTCTAAAAAAAGGTGTTGTTTATTGCCAGAGTAGTCATAGCCATCCTTCGAGGGAGTGGTCTATATTTTTGCTTGATAATGTTTGAAAAGTTGGCCTAGCTGTCCTTCAAGGGATTAGTCTAGTAATACAGCAATGATAGTACAGTTGTCCTTCGAGGGATCAGTCTGTCTTTTTGATTTGACTTGATTTAGTGACCATGGATATGTTTTGACATCTTGATTTGTATATATTGATAGAAATGAGAGTCACAGACAAGACTGTAGAAGTTCAAGGACGCCCCTTTTTATTAGGACAAAGCATCATGCATCCTAAAAGGGTTGCAGAGGGCTTGTTAAGAGGAATAGGGTTGAAAGGGATGAGGATTAAGAGGACGAGGATTGCTCAAGGGACGAGCTCAAGTTACGTGTCAAGTAGACGAGTACTCGACTAGCAGAAGAATGGTCGAAGATGTAAGACATAAGAAGGGGTTTAAGGTCTAATAAGATCCTGGGCCATGCTAGTGCGTTGAGGTCCGAGTCAATTAGGAGCAAGCCTGCCCCAATTTGCCTCTTTCCAGATTGGTCAGGTGTTGATTGATGGATGGGAAGTTGGTTGACATTGTCATTGGTTGAAAAAGGTTGAATGTTTGGTCGAGAGGTCTGGTTGATTGATATTTGGTTAAAGTTTGGTTGAGACTGGTCGAATAATTGGTCGGGGGTTGGGTCGATGGACACTTGGTCGAGATGAGATTAAATGAGTGATTGATATGTGGTAGAGACTGGGTTGAAAAGTTGGTCGAGGTTTGGATGAAGGATGAGTTCCCCCAGCGGGTAGGGAGAATGTTTGAAAGATTGGTTAAGGTCGGTTGAGGTTTAGTGGTCAGATGGACGGTGTTAATGTCGAATAAGGGGGTCAAAGGTGACAAAGGAACCACAGTCTGGCGTGGGGATCCTGATTTAGGCGATGAGGTTGGAGAGGCATGAGTCGAGGTTGATGTTTTGTTGAAGAGGTGGTCAAGAGGATCCTTGATGAGAAGGGTGTCCTTTTTCCGGTGTTGACGAGTGACAGCTTTAAGAGCGCAACAACGCTTAGTGTCATGTCCCGGAGTGTGATGATAATGGCAGAATGTAGAGTTGTCGAACCAAGAGGGTCTTGATCTGAGAGTTGATGAGTGAGGCGGTGTTGAAGGTCTGTTGATGATGTGTCTGAGAAGAGAGGTGTCATTCTCCAAACATTGGTGAATGGCAACCTTGAGGGCATGACAATGCTCCGTGTCGTGTCCAGGCGTGCGATGATACGCACAAATGCAAGTGTGGTCGAACCATGGTGGTTTAGGTCCGAGAGATTGATATGGTCTAAGAGGCGGGAGATCGAGGCGAGAGGACTGCAACAAGTGCCGTAAGAGCAAGGCATATGAACCTGCTAACGGGTCTGTATGTTTTATTGTAGTGGGGGTTGATGACGTTGGTTTGGGAGGTGTAAGAGGCATAGGTCGAGGGTTTGGATGAGACGTATGTCTGATGGGATGAGGGAGTAATGGAGGTGAATTGCCTCTGTGAAGGATGGGAGTGGGAAGCACTCCTATTAAAGTAGACGGATGCGGGCCCAAGATAGAGGGCAATGACGAAGGTGGGGGAGGAATTCTCCGATGAGGTCTAGTAGTCTTTGTTGGTTTGGGTCGAGAGCCACCGTTGTGCGAGGCGAGGTTAGATATAGGTTTGGGTTTAGATGTGGATGAAGGTGAGTGAGATGTAGAAATCTCACGCCAAAGGCAAGAGGAAACCGTGACTGGGTGTTCCTTGGTTGAAATGGGTGGAGAGACTGGTTCTTCTCTTGGTGGAGAAGAAATAAGAGAGAGCGGCTCCTCAAGTGGGCAGAGGGCATGGATGATCGTACCTTCTACTTGTATTTGAGGAGTAGGCAAGGTAGTGTCTTTGGATGGAGATGGGCTTGATGGCGTTGATGTGGTCAAGGCGTCCTCCAATGCAAGAGAGGTAGATGGAGGACTAGTAGGAGAAGAAGGTTCCTCATCCTTTAATGGAAGAGGTTGGTCAAGGACAAGAGGCAAGATGGTGCTAATCGTGTGGATGTCATGGTCTTGAGGGTCATTGGTCGAAGTCTGGACGTTGTTTTGAGTAGGCGGATGATTGGGGAAAGGTTGTTTGAAGATGTCAATGGCCTGATTAGGGGGTGTGTTTGGATTGTCTAAGGTAAGATCCCCCTTGTCGATCATGTCTTGGACGATGTTTTTGAAGGTTCGGCAGTTGTCGATGTCATGGCCTTGGACGCGATGAAAGGGACAGAAGTCAGCCTCCCTATACCATGTAGGGATGGCTTTTGAAGGGTCAAATTGAGGTGGTCGGATTGGAGGGAGATTGAGGACCCCCTGCTTGAGAAGTTTTTCCAAAACGGAAGCGTATGGTTCTCCAAGTGGAGTGTAAGAACGCTGAATGTACCGTTGTTGGAATTGTTTGGTGATGCTGGGAGATGTCGAAGGTTGAGAGTAATTAGTTGACGTCGAGGATGGTGATCTAATGACCACAGTGTTGGCCACTCCTTTAGATTCAGAATTGGCAGAAGAAGAAGGTCTGGAAGAAGAATGGCCAGTAGATTTTGCGTTGGTATTATGCAATTTGACCTTATCTTCTTCAAGGGCACAGAGTTCGAGCTTTCGAGCCATGATGAAAGCTTCATCAAAAGTACGGAATGTCTGAATCCGCAAGGTAGAAGAGATGTGTCTGGCACATGCTCGAGAAAAGAGCTCGATGAGCTCGGGCTGAGGCAAAGAGAAGGAGAGCTGGTTGATCAGACCTCTCCAACGAGCGACAAAATCGACAATCGATTCGTTGTCAAATTGCCTGATGGAGTAAAGGTCTGTGATTGAGACTTGTTTGGTGATGTTGATTGAGAAATGGTCAAGAAATAGTTGGGCGAGTTGAATGAATGAAAAGATAGAGTGTCTGGCAAGAGAACTATACCAGTCAAGGGCAGGGCCAGAAAGCGACATAGGGAACGTGCGTAAAAGCAACGCATCGTCATGGGAAATAAGGTAGCAGGCATGTCTAAATGCCCGTAGATGTTGTTGTGGGTCTTCCTTACTCTGAAAGCGAGTGAATTTAGGAAGCTCCCAATGGTTAGGGTATGGTCGAATAGGGACGGAAGGATGGATGGGCTCGTTGTAAATTTGTTCATATGACAAAGTATTGCTTGAACCGGAAATAGAGGCTTCGAGACTGGACATTTTATCCATCAGCATCTTGATAAGATCTGCTGACAGATTGGCGGGTTGAGCGCCCCCTAAGTTGTAAGGTGCTTGGAAGAGGCTAGAGGAGGCGTGCGACATAGTCGGTTGTATAATGTACGGATGACTAATCGCAGGGATAGAGGTGGAGGCTAAAGGTGGTTGCGTTATGAAGGTCGAATGTATAGGTTGACTGGGCACTGCCAAAGGTGGTGGAATGGCAGCACTGGTAGAAAGATAGGTTGGCACGCCTACATTTGTGGGCGCAAGAGCATGAGGGGTCGAGGCAATCAAGTTCTGATATGATGTAGAACTTGGCTGAATTGCAGGTGGTTGAGGGGGTAATGGAACCCCGATGGAGGTTGGTCTAAAAATAGACGGGGAGGCCAAACTTTGCGTATTGGCCATGGTTGGATTGATAGTTGAGGCGAAAGGCTGAGTCGAAAAGGGTTGGGTGGCGAATGGTGTGGATGTCATCACCACGTCACCTGAAAGGTCTCGCGTTGGGTTTCTCGTGAGATAGTTTTGGAGGGCTGCGGTATTGAGGTCCAAGAATCTCGCGAAATCCTGGTCCCCTTCAGGGATGATGGGAATTTGAGTCGGGGTCGGGGTCGGGGTTGGTCCTGTAAGAGTTCTTTCAGTTTTCGAGTGGAACTCCATGATAGGACTTGGTTAGGGACGAGGTAGACGGAAGCGGTTGTTGGCTAAAGTGGTTAAGAAGAGAGTCCTGGTTCCAGAAACTGTGTTCTTACAGTCTCAGAAAACCAGAATGTGGTCTTTGACAGAGAAGAGACAGGTTTTAGGCTGCTAGTTTTGAAGAAAAAGGACAGTGACAGAGACCGACGTCGGTTGAAAAACTGATGTCGGTAAGGAAGATAGCCGACGTCGGTCAGATAACCGATGCCGGTAAGAGAGATGGCCGACGTCGGTATCAAAACCGATGCCGGTGACAGGGGAAGCCGACGTCGGTGGCAGAACCGATGTCGGTGACTGTATCTTCTAGAGAACCAAAAGGTCCTTGGAAAAACAAGGGAGAAAGCGTCCTCACACACTCAAACAAACAGATGAGAAGAGGAAAACAGAGAGAGACAGACAAGCCTAAGCGATAAATCCTAGAAATTAACCTTAGAAATTTGCGGCTTATGCCTTAGATGAATGTTTGGGGGAGATTGGCTGTAAAATGGGTCCTAGAAGAAGGCGGTCTAAAGATGGTTTCAGGTGTTGTTTTAGGTGCTCAAAGTCTGTGTTAGGGTCTGGTACGTGGCCTGGTGCTAAGGAGCAAGCTCCCCTCACTTCACGATTCCAGTGGTTAGCTGGTCTCGCTTAGCCAAGATATACCTCGCCTAGAGTTTAGACTCCGCCAGAGAACGGAGTGGGCTTCCCCCTTGGTGATGAAATCCAAGTGGGGTCACCGAGACGGGTAAGGTATCCGCTGGGGGATGAATTCCCAGTCGGGCCTTGTCTCAGGTATGCTTTATGTTCGTTTTAGTGCATGTGGTCAGGTAGTGTAACATCAAGTGTCTACGATTTATTCAATATGCGCCTAAGTTACTAGATGTGGACTAATGCAAGCATAAGCAGAAATGAAAGTGCAATACGTTTTAAGCCTAAGTCAAAATGTGATATTGTTATGAAGACAAGATTGAGAAAGGGTTGAGAGTATGATATTTAGACTAGTCTAGAATGCAAGGAAGAAAGGTTCGTTTTAGTCCTGCTTATAGTGTCATTTGGAATAGAAGAAAGAGACAAGAAGGAAGGAGCCTAAATGCACCTAAATGAATGAAAAAGAAAAGGAACCCAGGAGGAACCTAGGGTCCCACCGGGCGTGCCAGAGATGTTTTTACCTCAAATTTGCTTTTCAGACTTAAGAAAAAGAAACTAAAAGAAAGTAATGGACAAGGCTTGGGAAGTACCTGGACTAAAGATTGCGCACCGTAAATCCAGACGCTTGTGAGCACTCCTCTTTGGCTGTGGAGGAATGACACCTGTAAAGAAAGAAGACTCGGACAAAAAAGGCGTTAGACAGATAGATGGTGGGCTGCTAAGCAAAATCTTGTTCCCAGAAGTATAAAAACTTCCTTAAGGGAGGTCAACCCACTGTTTTGATAAAGATAAGTCTGATAAAAAGATAGAATGCTAAAAAGGACTGAAATAAATAGCAAAACTGAAAGAGAAAAGGAAGCAAAGGCTTACCTGGAAGAAGCTGTCAAACTGGTCACAGTCGCCGGCGTCGGTTGTCGGGTCTGCCGACGTCGGTTAGTCTGCCGACGTCGGTGGGGGTAATGACCAGCGTCGGTCGGGGCAATGGCCTCTAGACGGGTCTGGTCAGGGTCCTGCTCTGTGGATGGTCCGGGCTTGGTCTGAGGTCTGGCCTGTGGACGTGTCAGTGGACGGGTCTGAGTCTGATTTGAGGTAGTCAGGGCGCTGTGAAGGGATACAGGAGAGTCAAGTGGACAGAGAGGGACAGAGGGATAGAGGAAGCCAATCAGGGAGATAGGAATTCGGGTCTGGGTGACTGTCAGGACTGAGGGGAAGAAGAGCTAAATCTAGTTTAGAAATGACTAGAAAGCATAATAAAAACACAGAGTACTTACTTGTGCCCTGCTGAAGAAGGTGTTGATCTTGTTGTTGATGTTGCCGGATGTGAAACCTGTTGCTGATGAAGATTCCCTGTTGTTCACCTATAGAAGATTGTTGTGTACCTGAGGGAGAGAGAGTCAGATTGATTGGTAGAGAGATTGCTGATACAAGGGTTTGATGCCAGAGATTCAAGAGTCGGGATGCGAGAGCTAGAGAAGCAGAGAAGTGAAGAAAAGCCAAACGGAACCAGAGGAAGAAAGAACGGTGCAGAAGCCGTTATGAAAGGTGCCAACGCCGGCAATATCGCCGACGTCGGCTGAAGGCTGACCGACGTCGGCGGCTGAAAGGCCGGAGAAAGGCTAAAAATAGCCTTTCATCCGTTTCCCAACGGCCGGGTCAAATGAATGCCAGGGTGAAACGGTCGACGGAGGTTAAATGGGCGAGAGGAGAGGTTGGAATGGGAGTCTAAGGCATTAAATGGCCATGTGGGGAATAAAGGGGATCCAAGGAGGGTATCCTAGGGTGGCGAGGTGGCAAGGAGAGGGAAAAAGGGGCCTTATTTAATTAAAAATAGATGTTTATTTCCAATTAATAAGACTTATGTAGGTTAGGGACCAAGGAGGACTAGGAGGGAGAAAGGACCAAGGGTTAGACACTTTTTAGGTGTCTACACCTACGCCAAGACATGATAAAGCTTTAAGTAGTTAGTTTAGTGAACTCTAAGAACTCAAGAACATGTTCCAAACACTTGACAATGAGTTACTGAATTTTAAGAAGCAAAAATTTGAATTTAATAGACTATCTCAGCCTGCATATCATCCCTAAAAACCCTATCAACCCAATAGGCCACCTTTCAAGGCTAATTCTCAAGGTCAAGGGCAACTCACCTATGTTAAACCAAGTAAAAGCTATAATCCTAATGGTGTAATTACTTATAGGACCTTGGTCCCTATTCAACACAACCTTTCACAAGAAGGTGAGTTTTCTCTACCTTGAAATCAATCTCACATTCAGGCTTCACTCCAAATGTAGAGTTCAACCAAGGCTTTAATGAGCAATGATAGCAGGGTGCTAGTTATGGGCTCAACCAAGCTTTAATGGAAATAAATGTAGAAGTTCCTATGATGACTAAACCAAAAGAGCCTCAACAAGACCAATGGGGTAATGAGGTACAATTATTTGATACATTGGTGAACTACCAATAGGAGGATTGTTATGCTTTCAATCAATAAACATGTATTAGACAAGCAAACATTCTTGTGGCAATCAACACAAGGTTAAAGAGAAGGAACATGGAGGGTAGCCAAGAAGTTGTTGATGGGTCTTCTACTCCCCCTACATTGTTATTAAATCTATATGAGCCTAATGCAGCTCTAAGAACTCCAAAAACTAAAAAACAAATAGAACCAAAGAAGTACCTTCATACCTCAAAACTCACAAGTACAAAGCACTATTGTAGCTCCTAAAGCACAAGAAAAGGTTAGTGGTTCTCCCATCAACATTATTGCATAATTAAAAAATATTAATTTAAGTGTTCCAATGTGGGATGTTTTTTCCTTACCTAATCAAATAGACATTCTTCAAGATGGGTTATCTAATATCAATGTTTCAGAGAAACCACCAAGCAAGGAGAATGTATTCCTCACTAATGTAACCAAAACAAATGAAGGGAAGTCAAGAAAATTAATCAAACATCCTCCCTTATACATTTATTTGATCATTGGTAACTCCTTGGTACATAATTGCATGGTGAATAGTGGATCAAGCACTTCAATGATGCCTAAATCAATAGCAAATCATCTTGGTTTGAAGTATGACCCCCAATTAAGGGAGTATTGTAGCTTGATGAATATTCTACTAAACTAGATGGTATTATTAGAGGTTTAAATCTA
The DNA here is from genome assembly GCA_037957365.1 of Torreya grandis. Taxonomy (NCBI): domain Eukaryota; kingdom Viridiplantae; phylum Streptophyta; class Pinopsida; order Cupressales; family Taxaceae; genus Torreya; species Torreya grandis. The sequence goes on along the minus strand of JARHVA010000288.1, from coordinate 1,101,150 downwards.
ACCCTCCATGCTGTCCTAATGTTTTAGTGTCCCAAAAGATGTGGCTATTTTAGAGGTACCACCCCATTTTTCTCTATGCCTATCTAGATACTCTACCAAAAATGGGATTTACCTAGTAGTAGATTGGTACTATATGGCATTTAGAACAAGGTATAGAACCAAGATGTTCTTTAAATCTAAACCAATTACAAAGTTTCACATTGAGCTTTATGAACCAAGTAACATAAATATCAATTGCATAATCCTAGATGAGGAAGATCACCCTATTGGTCAAGAGCTAGCCACTCATGTTGAGGTGATACCTGATGTGTTCTTGGATGAATTATGACATAAGAATCATTATCTTGACCCTTTGGGAGGCATTTAATAAATATATATGGGAGTCTATTACCTACAAGAGGAGAATTAGTTTATTCCATCCCTTACTAGGCCAAAAGAGGAGACTAATTGAATATGGAAATTGTTCTTTAAGGGATCAAGGATCAAAAATGGAGTAAGGAAAAGTGCTATGTTGGTTTATCCCTCTAATGACAAGTATTATTTATCCTATAGGTTTCAATTTAGTTTTTATTGTAATGTAGCTAAATATGAAGGCCTTATCCATGGCCTTTAATGGGATAGGAAGAGGGAAATCAAGAAATTATAGTTATATAGAGACAATGAACTCATCATCATTCAGGTAAGAAACCAAAATATAACCAAGAAACCCCTTGATGAAGTATTAAAATCACAGGGTGTGGAACCTATTAGACGATTTTGAAGCCTTCAAAATCTAGAGTGTGCCTAGAGAGAGCAATAAGCATGTAGATAAATTAGCATTAGTGGGGTCCTAGTTTGATATACCATATGAGGTGAGTAAATCAAAAAAAAATTCACATGTTAATGTGGTTTAAATACCATCCATTCCTGAAAATAAGGCCAATTGGAAAGTTTTTGATAGTGACAATCAGATTATCTACTTCTTGTAACAAGAGGTAGAATTTTCATCTTCAAATCCAAACAAGTTACAAAATTAGTATGGAGATCAGATTCTCCAATTAAAATAAAACAAAATCCCTAAGGAGATGGTCACCCTTGAGAGCATCTTCTATGAGGGATATTTCATGAGGAAGGACAAGGTAGGCATGTCCACTAGAGAAGAGAACCATCGGAGAGTTCTCATCTTTCAAGACAAAATTCTCAAGCTTGGGAAGGTCAATACTAAGGCTGAGAAAGTTGCATTAATTGCACTTTTTAGGGAGTTTGTAGGTGTGTTTTATTAGGAGCATACTGATCTTAGAGGTTTTGACCCTTAGCTTACGAAGATTACCATTGAGTTGGATGTAAATGTAAATCTTGTAAGGCAAAATTAGAGGCCTATCAATCCCAAGGTAGAGGTGATCATGAAAAGAGAGGTGACCAAGCTTATTGAGTCAAGCATTATCTTTCTAATTAAACACTCTTCATGGTGGCTAACCTGGTACCTATCAATAACAAAATTGGTGAGATTCAATTATGTATTGACTTCAAGGATTTGAACAAGGTATGTTTGAAGGATCACTATCTTTTACCATCCATGGAGAATCTCCTCCAAATGGCAGCTACTTCATAATGTTTCTCTATCTAGGATGGATACTTAGGATACAATTAGGTGATGTTCAAGGAGGAATACTAGTACAATATAACCTTCACCACCAAGTGGGGGACTTATTCTTACAAGAAGATGCCTTTTGGTCTCTCTAATTATATTTCCACCTTTCAAAGAGCCATGGGCATGGCTTTCTAGGATCTACTTAACCATATGGTACTTGTGTACATGGATGATATCATATTTTTCTCAAAGAAGGCAAGTGACCACTTAGACCATTTGAGGTGTAGGGAGTTTGGGATCTCCTTAAACCCAAAAAAGTGTGTGTTTGTTTTTCATGAAGGCAAATTATTGGGGCATTTTATCTCCAAAGTAGGGCTAGTTATTGACCCTAAGAGGATAAGTGATATTTTATCATTTTATTTACCTCAATGCAAGAAAGGGCTTCAAAGCTTCCTCAAAAAAACAAATTTTGTGAGAAGATTCATACCTAGTTTTACATGTTTAGTCAATCCTATAACATCAATGTTGAATAAGAATCAGGTCTTCTCTTGGTCAAAGGAAGGCAAGGTAGGTTTTGAGGCTATCAAGGTAGCCATTACACAAGCACAAACTCTCTTTAATCCTAATTTTTCAAGGGAGTTATACCTATATGACTTTGTTAATGTGGACAACATATTAACTATGCTCATGCAATAGAATTAAGAAGGTCTTGAACAGCCCATAGCTTTCTTCAATTAAGGACATAAAGTCTATGAAGAGATATATACTTTTGTTGAGAATTGAGTGCTACTTGTAAGATCAATTCAAAAATTTAGGCCTATGGTGTCAAACAATAAGATTCATCTCATGGTCTCCCATCTAGGTGTGAGATATTTCCTCTTGATTAGAGATCTAAATGAGAAGAGGGCTAATTGGATCACCAAAGTCATGGAGTATGATGTTGAGATCAAGGTTACTAAGTAAGAGGTAAAGTTTTGTGTGAGCACTTGGTTGCTAACCTACAAGAAGAAAAAGAGGATGATCTAATGATACCAGATGGCCTACAAGCAGTTACACCTCTACCTTCCACCAATTGGATAAAAAGCATGATTAAATTATTAATGATAGGTGAATGCCCTCAAGGTATGGATAGGACTAAAAAGAGATACTTAAAACTTTAGTCCATACCTTATGCCTTAATTGATGGGGTACTATTCAGGAAAGACCTCAATGGAATGTTACTCAGGTGTATAGAGGTTGATCAGGTAAATAGACTCTTCAAGAAATTATCTAATGGACCTATAGGAGGTCACTTCACTCCAAGGACAACAATATTAAAAATCATAAGGGTTGGTTACTATTGGCCCAACTATTTCAAATATGCCTACACATGGGTTAGTAAGTGTCATAAGTGTGCTCTCTTCACTAGTAATAAAGACTAGCAGCCTTTCCTCTTAATTCCATTCAAGTAGAGAATCCCTTCATGTAGTGGGGCCTTGCCTTCATAAGTATGATAAATCCACCTTCTAATTGAGGGCATAAGTGGGTACTCACTACCATTGACTACTTCACCAGGTGGGTGGAGGCTATTACTTTAAAAGAGGCTAATGAGATAGTAGAGTTAGATTTTTATGATAGTATTGTGATAAGGTTTTGGGTACCATCCACTATCATCTAAAATAATGACTTGGAATTTTTTGGCATGAAAATAATTGAATGGGATCTTCAGCTAGGTATCTACCTTAACACATCATCCAACTAATACTCCCATGCTAATGGGCTTGTTGAATCAACAAATAAGAACTTGATTAGGATATCAAGAGGACCATGAAGGAGAACTAGAGAGTATGGCATACCAAGATAATAATAGCCTTGTGGGTTGATAGGGTGACACCCAAGAGTGTCATTGGTAACTCACCATTTTTCCTTGTGTACGAGAGATAGGCCAAGCTACCCATCTCTCTTGAACTGCCTATTTTGGAGCTAGCTCATCAACTTGAGTTGATGGAAAGTGAGTTCATGGGTTTGAGAATGGTAGAACTCATGGAGCTAGAAGAAACAAGAGATATTGAAATGAATACAATGGAATCACATAAAGATCAAGTCAAGAACGCTTTTGACAAGAGAGCCATTACAAGAGACTTTAAATAAGGTGATCTAGTATTGAAGTGGGATGCTAATAAGGTCAAGCCAGGTAACCATACAAATTTTGATATCTTGTGGAGTGGATCCTACCTGATTAATGGATGAAAACAACATAATGTCTTTCATTTTTCTAGGTTGAATGGAGAGGTATCACCTATTCTAGTCAATGGGATCCATCTGAAACTTTTTTATTAAAAGAGGTTTGTAGCCTAGTATATATTAGAGTAGATGTTGTTTCTCTTCCTCTAAGTGCCTTGTGCACATTTTCCTTTTGTAGTATGTTTCCCTTCCCCAAGTGATTTGAGAATATGTTGTATTTTGTTTCTTGTTTTTCTTATTGTTTTAAGAGGTTCATTCAGAGGTTGGCAGCTTTATTCTCAGTTGAAAATCAGTTTGAGGGAGATTTTTGTGACTCCATTCCCAATGGATTGCTTAAGGATAATAGATCTCCACTTAGTAGTCAAGTAGCCTATATATGTCATCATAATGTTGATTCTTCAAGTCACCTTGATCCCTTATGGAAAAAGGAGAGCTCTCAACACTAAATCAGCCTACATAGTGCTTTTCAGGAGAAATTTCATAGGGTTAACTCATGCTCATTTTTCTTCAAAACTTGTATGATGGTAGTCAAATGTTAGGAGAATACAATGGTGAAGGTGGTTTTAGATAATTTGTATTCACTTAAAAATATCATAGTCATGGAAACTACCCAGTGTGCAGATTTTTGTGCTTTTAGTTGCTAAATCAACATGCATAATGTTTTTCAAACACCATTTTACAAAACCAAACAAAGTTCAATCGCCTTCATATTTCACATAATGGTAGAAAAATGTAGGAAGAATGTGAAAGTCAATAAAGTTTTAGACAATTCACTCCCATGTGTGAAATACACAGGGTTAAAAATTGGTTTTTGAGCTAATTTTTACCTAGTCAATTTTCTATGTTTCCAGTTTTCAGATCTAGTCAATGCACAAGTTCCAAGCTCATTTTTACAGCTGTAAAAGATGTCAAATCTTATTCAAATTTATCATGGTGATAGATAAATGTCATTAGAGTGTAATTTTAAAGATATTTCACAAATATTAGATATAATGGGTGGAATACACAGCTATCAAAATCAGCTTCTACATTGATTTTTACTTACACATCTTTCACACCTCCCAGTTGCTAAATCCTCTCAGTGAGCACTTTTGAATCGCATTTTCATAGGAGAAAATGAAGTATAAATTCCATGAAAATTTGTATGGTTTTTTTTGGATGGCATGATAATGTAATGCATTTTTTTTTACACCTATTGGACTTTTCAGTGAAAATTTATGATGGTGTGAAGTGACACTCCTAGGAAGATTTATCACTTAGCTAACTTTTCACTAGAAAACACTCAAAGGGAAGTTTGTAGGGGATAATTTTATCCTTTCAAAAAACTAAAAATACCCTTTTCAAAATATTTTCAAGTTATTTATATAAATATAAGATATGATGGGTTTTGCTTATGTCTTGCTATGAAATTTTCTAATTTTCCATATTTTGAAGGTGTTAATACAATTGCATACAACTACATGATGGTTTTTAGCCAAATCTTTTGATTTTTAGCTCTATTTTTGATGTCATTAGTTGCATTGGAAAGTTAATTTCCCCCTCTTTGTGACAATGTTGATTTAAAATTAGATAAATGTATAATTAAAATTGTTCAATGTCATAGCGATAATGATGTATTAATTTGACAAGTCTATGAACTTCAATGCAAAGGTGGCTACTAGCATCATGGCAGTACTTATGGAGCCCAAAGGAGTTGAAAGTTTCATGGTGTTATTGTAGGTTGAGGTGGCATAGAGTAGTTGAGGAATAAAAGAAGCACATTTATGGAGGGTTTTTGAAAGATATTTACTCATCCTCCTCTATATTGGATGGCCAAAGATGGTGGTTGAAGCACATTTATGGTTCAAACAGCTTTCTCCTCCTTTTTATCTTCCCTTTATATATATATATATATATATATATATATATATATATATATATATATATATATATATATATATATATATATATATATATATATATATATATATATATATATATATATATCTTCTTCTTCTCATCGTAATCTATACTCTCATTTGATAAGGTAAAACCTTGTCAAAATTTTTAAACATCCTTTGAAGCAATAAGATTACCTATTTTGCCTATCTCTTTGACTACACTTTGTGTTCTAGGTAGCTTGTGCATGATTACCTTGTGAAGAAGTCTTCTATCTTGGTGATTTCCCTCCCTTCCTTGCCTTTTTCTAGGTGGTTTAAGGTGTTTTTAGGTATGATTTTGTGTCATTTTAGTCATAGGTGAAGGTATAGTGTGAATTTTACCATTCCTCTATGCTTTATCCCTTGTCTAGAAGGACTTATTTATAATTTTTCATGCAAACCAGCTAGTGTTAGAGATTTTGGTAGTGAGGGATATTTGAGATGCCTTTGTGTTTGTTTTTGAGCAATTAAGAGTGTCATTTAGTCTAGTGTATCACACCTTTTATGATTTAGTCATTTAAATCAACCTTTTTACCCCTTTCCCAAGCAAAAATTTAGTAGTTTAGGTGATCTGCTAAGAGGAACTAGCATTCTTTAGAGGTTTAACCCCACTATAGGATACCCATAGCTTGGGTTTGATCTCATTGTGTAGCTAAGAGTGAGAGACCCTAAAGAACCCTCTCATAAGGTGTGATTCTAAGCCACAAGAATACCTTCATTAACCCATCTCCCCACCACATTCTAAATTATGTTTCTTAATAAAAATATTTAATTACATTTAATAAAGTATGTGTTTTCTTTCAATAAAATGAGATAATCAAAAAAATTGTGTTTGTATTTCATGCTTTGTTTTTTTTTCAATACTACATGGTTTTAATGCAACAACAGTCATTAAAACAAACTGAATCTTGTACCTCATCCTCATCCATGAATAACACACCAAGTCTGCATACCTCTCTTAAATCCATGGGGGAATGCATTCCCTAATTTTATACATAGGGAGACCCAAACTTTACTAGTATATTAGATAGCAATCCAATTGCCCTCAACCATTATCTTAGTAATCGATCCATATGAATTCTCATTTCCCCTTAAACCCAATCTTCTCATTTTTTATATGGCATGCCCTAGAGGGCCCTGAAGTGCTTGATGCAACCATGGTTTCCTCTTGCACCAATACACCTCCAATGGGTTTTTATACCAATGTAATGCAACCCCTAGATAATCAACCACCATTAGTATTTAGTAACCCTTTTGCGACCGTTACCCAAGCCCAAAATGTTTCCACAACCCAACTTACACTTACTCCACCACCCACTACTTCACCCCATAATTTATTAATCTTAATCCCTACAACTCTCCCACCTATCCAAACAAGCATAACTTTGAATCCTCAAACCCAACCCTTATAACCTACACAATAGGTTCCTCCAAGTTGAGCTCTTCATTAATATGTCCCTTTAACTAATCAATACCTAGCTCCCTCACAATCCCTTGTGACCACTCACCTTCACTCATCCCCATAACAAAACATACCCTTTCAAATACCATAGTATGTGGCTATATATCAACCTATCATGACCACTTTTATTGGTTATCCCCTTTCATAACCATTTTCCACTCCATTCCCCACCTATCAACATCTATAATAAAATATCTTACAGGGTATGCCTCAATACAATACCCAGCTTGACCTCATGCACATCTTTATGAATAGGATGGCAAATCTAGAGGCTTCTGCCTCCAGACAAAAAATATGCTTGCATATGAGTAAATTTTCAATGAACCTATCAATATTGCCATCCCAATTATGCCATATCCCTCATAGTGGTAACTTCCTATATTTATGAAATTTCAAAACAAGGAAGATCCCCAACAACACATTAGGGAATTTATACATGCCTATTACCTTATAACTCAAGATGAAGCTCTCCTTTTTACAGATGTTTCCCATGTCATTGGCTAGACTAGCCTTAGATTGGTACAGCTCCATCCCTCAATACTCCTTGTTTTCTTTTGGTAAATTGGGTCAAATATTATTATAACACTTCTCCATTAACATCACAAGGAAAATAAACATCACTAACTTATATGTTATCTGACAATATGAAGATGAATCCATTGTTAACTTTATTGCCTAGTAGCATAACATTATCAATCAATTATCCTTCTCTTCCCCAACTGGAACTTATTGAATTATTTTACAAGTCCTACACTAGACATATCTCATCTACACTCCAAATCTAATCCTTTAAAACTTTTGATGAAGCCTTTGTTATGGATCAAAAACTATAAATTCAAGCCCTTGATTAATGTAAAGTTAGATTACATAACCAAAATGCCAAATAGGAACCCTTTAAGTAATTAAACAAACCCAAGCTAAATGACACCACCAATGTTTTGATTATAAATGTTTCCCTTCCATTAACACCTAACCAGTCTAGTCTATCCTCTTCCCAAACACAACCTTAAAAACCACCCACATGATTTTCCCCCAGAATGTACACACTTTTAGGGAAATATTATGCTTTTATCTAATTGGGCTTGTTGATTCTTGTCCTAAACCAAATTAGTATAAGGAAAATGAATTTTGTGGATACCATCATGTAATATTTCATGACATTAATATATGTCACTTCTTTAAAAGTTTAGTCTAAAATCTTATCAATTGGGGTGAACTTCATCTAGACAACCCTAACACTCCCTCGAATCAATCCTTAAATATCTCTATACATCCATCTCCCATTCATCCCTCCTCATCAAACTCCATACAAACACACATTAAAGATCCCCAATAATAAATAACTCAGATAATCAATACTATCCACAACCAACTTCTACCACAAGAAGTTAATGTGTCTCTGGACTTACCCTTAGAAATACCAGACCTCCTTATAGAAGATACCTTGAAGGCAAAATAACTTGAGCTGATCAAAACCATCCCCATCACCCATTCCAACTCCCCTAGTCTCATTATATGGGATATCCCAAAATAGAAATCTTCTAAAGAGACTTGTAACTCCATTCCAAAAATAGAAGATAAAAGGACAAATCCAAATAAATGCCTTGTTATCCCAAAATATGTAGCTCTCCAACACCCACCAATTATATTTGACCTCCTCTCACCATCCAAAGTAAAAAATGTTAAATCAAGTTACAAAAATATCACTATCACGTATAATAGTATAAAAAATGGAAAATCAACAACACCCCTAATCCAAAATAATCCATCCATCTTAGGACCTCACCCTTCATCCAAACTACCTACTACAATCATTGAACCACCTCTAAGGGGCTCATCTAAAAGTTTTATCCTCTCATTTCAACACCAAAACCTTTGGACAAACCTTCTACCTCTAAACATCAAAATACCCCACCTAAAGACATAAGGGAAATACCTCATGCTAAATCCAAAGCCAAATCATCTCAAAAGTTCATACCTCAAAAGGATAAGAAGCCATAATAAGACCCATTAAGAGGATTATTCCGTACTATTATAAACCAAATTTTACAAGAATCACTCATTTATTTACCACCCCTAAAACCTTTTAGTCCACACACCAAAAAACTTCCTTGGTATAGATAAGATAAGGTGTGCACCTATCATAAGACTCCCAAACATGATATTGAAAATTGTAATGCCCTTAAAGCCATAATTCAGGATATTTTTTAGGATGATGACATTTTGAATGATAAATTTTACCTTGATCCCCTATTTGACTAGGAAACACATATCACTCCTTCTAACTCTTCACAAGATTTATCAAATTAGACTCAAAATTGTTCACCATGAACCATTATTATAGATAAACACCATTAATATAGCTACACTATCTCCAACACAAGATCCTAAACCTTAAAATCTAACCAAGGATAAATATCCCATCATGGGGGATCATGCTTCTACATTACACTGATGCCTCAAATATGCATGTGTGGGCCACACCCACACTATCCCAGTTAACCCACATCAATTTAAGTAACTCTCACTGAGGGAGTTTTACTTATTGGCACTTGACACCCCTCTAAATCCTCAACTTTATGGCCATCCTACTCAACAACCCACTTATCACCCTACCCTAGCAGAGACTACCTCCCTTAGGTTCTTCTCACCTCCATACTCATTTAATGTCTAGGGGATAGATCAATCCTCCTCATAAATCAACCTATCATAAGTATGAGAAAAGAGTAATCAAGGAAAAAAATTGATCTTAATTAACTTGGATCATATGGATTTGGGGAATACCATTTTGTATCCTTCAACAACAAACTAGAAGAGAGTCTCCCAATGATTTTCACCTACACTCTATTTATTTTTAATAGTTTTTGGTTATCTACAAATCAACACAACCTTTCCCATTATTTATATCCATAACGCTCCACACATATAGCCTATAATGATATAGAATCATGTGGTCATTTGACATCACTTTCTCCATGACCTTAAATGTGATCACCTCAGCTCTGCTCATAGCATTTTTCTAGATATGCTCTACCTATATGTAGGAAGGAGCCCTGAATCATTATTACCCATATCAAGGATCATAATATCACATTGTGTCATAGATTTGTCTTCAAGAACATGACATATGCCAACTCAACTCAACCCATGGTTTCCTTAATCTAAATCAGTAATTTGGGATATAAAAAACATCAAGTACTATTCAAAATCATAGACTATTCCCTTGAAGGACAACTAATCATAAAAAGTATATGGCACAAACTACTCCCTTAAAGGATAGTTATTCATAAAATATATATAGACCACTCCCTTAAAGGACAACTATCCATAATTATAAATCAAGAAAACTTCCCACATTGATCAACTTTCCTATCTTATCCAAAAGTTATCAAGAATTCTGATAAAACTATAAAATCAAAAATCAAATAATATCCCAAGAAATATTCTTGCATCGATCAGCTCTTCAACATATAGTAGACTTCTCGTATTGATCCATATTTATAAAAAGCAAACATAAATTGGCCCTAGTTGGTCCTATCATCATTATTACATTAGGACTTAGCCTCCAACCTAAAGAGATATCATGATCCCAATTCCATTTCCATATCTACCCATACTCATATCATTTCCCATTTTAAGAAGCCTAGGCTTGGTTGATTGATGATCACCAAATTATTCATTAGTATTAAACAAGGCTTGCAGAGTGCATAAATCATAAAGGAGCTCATGCCTCACCATAATCCCATCAAATTAAGGAGTTAAGTCAACCTTAGTTACTCTTTTCTCATATATCATGTATTAAATCCATAAGCACCATCCATCCAGTGCAAACCATCTAAAGTCATAGGATCTTATTGATATTTAGCCAATAATAAAATGATGTTTGAACTGCACTAGTTATATCCATAACAATGATTTACATTAATCCCCTGTGATCAACCTTGATCCCTTGTTTTGAATTTACTTGCATGCTTCACAGTAGATAGTCTTGTACCCAAGCCAAGTAGACTACAACCATTACAATTATGACATTTTACTTATATCACCTTAGGTTAGTGGAGGATGACCCCCTTCTAGTCCCACAACTTATCTTAGTTCACACTCTATTAGGAGTGAATCCCTGATGGTTCTTAAAATAGCATGTTTCACCTTGAGACAATAGTTTAAAGGTAGTTCCCTGACTCTTAGCATAGTAGATGCTTTGGTTAGACTTCCCTATCATTTTTTTTCTTGGTAACCCAGTTAGTTTTCCATTTTTTCAAAATGGTGGTAATCTATTTTGTGCCTTGTTGCATTTCTTTATGTAATATCATTATCCTTATATGTGCAAGAAAGTTGTTTGTTTGAAAATCTACATCATTTATGTTCACTTTTATCACTTAGATCCTCATCCTATCCTACCATCCACATAATTTCAAATCCTTCACCACCTCATCATCCTTTGTTGGCTCCCAATTTTAGGGGGAATACCTCCTTACATAAACCTAGGGCATTATGAGTCTCCTAGTTTTTGTCTCATGGCTCATTGCTACACATCACTCAATAAAAAGGGGGAAATGTAGACACTAGGATTATGTACCATAAGTATTTTATGACATGTACATTATGGATGAGTCTAATATCTTAAACCCCTAAAATAGGTTAAGTCTAAAATGTGGTATAATCCTCCAAAACCTATAATTTTCAACATAACTCCTAGAGGTCTAAAACCCCTCTCAAACATCCTGAAAGTATATACATAAACTATAACTTAAATTATAAGGAAGTAAATGTATATATGTAAATGTCAACTTATATTTAAATGTTTATTTTATGTATATACTACTTAATTCACCCATGGTAATTTATTTTATTAATTACCATTCTAATTCTTTTAACCACCCATGATCCTAAAATATCTAAACAAAATCTATTATAACTAAATTAATATCCTTAATAACTTAATCATAAGAAAAACCCATGTAAACAACTTAGCTTTATATTTAGCTAGTTTGTTTCACAATTAAAACAAACTTAGAGCAAACTTTGGAAAAAAATAGAAAAATCAACAATGATTGGCATCGATCCAGTATGATCAACATCGATTATATATACCTGTGTTTTTCTCATTACATGGGATGGTGAATTTATTCCCAAATTTTGCAAGAATTCTCCTAGATAATTACATGATGTTAATTATCTCTCTGTTAGTAGGCTATCTTGTAGTAATTAGTTTTCAAAATCTCTCAACAAGACCGAAATTCAAGTCACGTATTTAGAGAATTGAAAGCATGTTTAAGGTAAGCTTGTTTTATTATTTAGTCATAATTTAGATCTTTGTGTTCTATTTTATATATGTGTTAAGCATCATTTAATCCTTGGAATCTCTTAAACCATATTTAAACCACCTTTTGATCCCTACTTCCTAAACAATTTTTATTCTACTAGAATTGACATCAATTCATAGAATCGACATTGATCCTTCATGAATCAACCATGATCTCTATCAAAAACTTATCTATCAAAAACAAAATCAATTTTATCAAAATATTGGATAGGCAAATCAAATATCTAATCTATTCTTATCGTTTGCTTTCTAAATCATGATCTCTTATCTTTGAATATACATATTTTATCTTTTTAAAATCCATATCTATCTATCTTAAATAATTTGTATTCATTTATCTTATCAAGTTATCTTTTGCATGATCTGTATGTTTTAAAACACATTTAATAAATCTATATGTATTTATCTCATTAATCCATATCAATTTATCTTAAATAATTTGTATTCATTTATCTTTTTCATAATTTGTATCTTTTGAATAGCATTTCATAAATCTCTCTTACCATTATTATATTTATCTACTTAATTGATAAGATAATGGGTTGACATCCTTACAAGAAAGTGTACCACTTCTTAGGACTATTCATTTACCAGCTATCCCACTTATCTATCCTATTAATCAATATTTTTTGAGTTATCTCTTATGTGTTGGTAATCCTTCCTAGCCAAAAATAAGTTCCCACTTAGCTAGATCAACGGTGCACAACCTTGATCACAAGTATCCCTTTAAAACCCTATATCATAACTTCCATTTTTAGTAATTTTATTTGTTAAAAAAATGAATAAAAATATACTAAAATAGTTTGAACCCATTTTACTATAAATTTTAGTAAAATTTCATCAAAACTAACTCTCATTAACATTTCTTCTTGAATCAATTTTACTACTTTTTATTCTTTGAAAATTCATTACTTCACTTGTGTCTCGCAACACTTTCTCAAACATGGGAAAATGTAGACGCTCCAATTTTATCACTTCCATGTCAAATTACACAATAGAATGAATTCTCATAATTTCACACATCCTGGTCAATTTTTATGTTCAATTGTCAATTTCTCTGATCAATTACCTCTTATCTATTCAATTATCATTTCTCTGATCAACTATCATTCTCTATTTAATTACTTTTTCTATCTCAATTTTAGTCTAATGATCAATTCCTCACATTGTATTAATTAAATAGGTCTTTGAGATATTTAATTAAATACTCTCCCAATTACTAATTTCTTCTTGTTCCTCTCCAAAGGACATTTTCAAGCAAAAGAGAATCTTGAGATCCTAATGATATACCCTTGAAAGCATAAAAATTATTAAAATAATTAGAAATAAAGTGGGATTATCCTCCACCCTTCATCTTGGAAACAAGATGAAGGTCCCACCTTTGAGATCCATAAGCTCTTTTGGAGAGGATGCTCCACCCTTCATCTTGATTAAGATGAAGAGATTATTTTCATTCATCTTTGATATTTACAAAGAGAAACCTCCACACTTCATATTTATTAAAATGAAGGGCTTATTTTCATTCATCTTTGATATTTTTAAAGGTTATCCCCCACCCTTCATCTTATTTGAGATAAAGGTATTACATCATTTATCCATGTGCTTGATCGGTGTGCACACTTGAGGACCCTTTCAAAACTGTTCATCTTGACTTCAAGATGAATGGTCCTCATCAATCTAGTTTTTTATAAATAATATCATTCACATCACTATTCTCATGTTCAAGTGATATAGGGAAGCCTTAGTATTTTATCGAGCTAAACTTGGTCATCAATCTACACTCTTTGATCAAAGTCTTCACGATCCAAATCTTTTATGGAGATGATTAACTTCAAATTGGAATTGATAAAGACCATCCAAATGCTTCATCCAAGATGCATCCCAAAAATGATCAAGCTACAAAGGAGGTTTGCATGGTGTGAATATTTATCCATTTTTAGTCTCTTTAGTATTGTGTTGAGCTCAGAGGTCCTAGGTGTGTCTTTCATATTTGTTATCACTTTTCTTGTCTTAACCAAAATTTTATGAAAATATTGAAGATATACATTCTAATGACACATATGGTATGCCCAGTGAGATGATGCAACCCATGCATTTCATTTGATCCTATAGACTAATCTTTCTTTGTAGAGAATCTTCATATTTTGGCTCTTTTGTGTTCAAATTTTTGTATTCTATTTGTCTCTATGAATTGGTGAATTCACTCCCAAAAATAGTGAAATTGACTCTGATTTTTTTGATAATCAATGAAATCATCCCTATAATTGGTGAAATCATCTATCTTTTTTGGTTTGTTCTCTATTTTTTTGTAGGTTTATTATTCAAGGAAATCACTCTATCTTTTGATGAAATTCTCTTATTTTTAGCAAAATTGTCTTGTGTTTTGGAAAAATTGTTTAGGTTTGATACTATGTTCATTGGCCAATTTGTTATGTCTTCAACGAAATTATTTTGATAATTGATGAAATCATCCTTGATAATCGATGAAATTATGTCTATCTAGTTTTTTCTGTTCTATTTTGGCTCTATGTAGGTTAATATAAATAGTAAAATTGTTTATATGTTTAGTGAAAATTTTTATTTGTTTAATTAATTTGTCATATCTTTAGAAAAATTGCCCTGATAATCAATGAAATCATCTCTATCTAGTTTTATGTGTTTTATCTATGTTCTGTACAGGTTCTTAAAAATAATGAAATTGCTTCATGTTTTGGCAAAAATGCTTTTGTGTGAAAACCTAAGAGATGGAAAAAACCAAGAAAATTAATCTCCTTCACTTTTCAAAGACCCCTAAGCAAAATTACTCACATTATTTGCTTAAAAGTTCTAAAAGGGGTACTATTTATTCAAATAAATCATGTTTTCAATTCATATTTCATTTTGGGTTTTTAAAAAAACACTTGCTTATTTGTCAAAATTCTCTCATTTTCTATAAGTATTCTTTATGACTTATTACTTCTTTTGTGTATTGTGGGGATATTTCGTGTGTATGCTCTCACCTTTTGGGTGACTTAGAATAAAAATATTTTATTATTTTAAATCTTAAAAATTTACTTATTATGATCTTTGCTTTCCCTTAATGGGATCTTGAAAATTAGAATATTAATACCTTCACTTTTCTTTTGGCTTAGTGAACGAGATTTCATCACCTCCTCACAAGTCTCTTAAGTGGTATTTGACCTAGAGTTTAATCTCCTAGAATCATACCAATCCCATTTATCTGGTGGGGTATAAAAATTGAGTGTGCTAAATGGATGAGATAGTGGATGAGTGGTTAGCCTAACTAGATGGAATAGGACTCAAGTCAAGAGATAGTCTAGACATTAGACTTCACTAATCAGTACATGACTGAAGTCATTGTGAAAGGGATAAGATCATTTTATAACAATCTAGGTGGTTTGAATCCACTGACAAATAGTTCTAAAGTGCCTATGTACCACAAGTTATATTGGGGCCAACCAATTTTGCCAATCAAAAATTCAGAATAGAAACCTTTTTACCATGAAATTATCACTGATGTATGGATGCAAAGGTAACAGCTCCTTAAGATTACCTATTTCATATGAACTTTTGAGATAAGGGGGATATAAAAACCCTACCAATAACCCATAATAATTAAATATTTTTAAACTTTATCCTCTCAAAAGCAATTATATCGAGAGGATCAATGATTTTCCCTTAAACTTGTGTCAATTTCTAGCATAAGGCAAGATTGCTTGAGTCCTTCTTTAGTCAAACATTTTCACATTACACTTATACTAAAAGGCATTACTCTATTTGTGTCATTGGTCAAATCTTGGTCCATTATACATTGTTCAAAACATTTACATTTCATACCCTTTTCTTATGTGAAATCATATTGTTACTTTGTTTGTGTCATTGGTTAAATCTTGTATCATTCTAACTTGGTCAAAACATTTATGTTTCATACCCTTGTTCTTGTGTGAAATCGTATCATTACTATGTCTATGTTTCTAAGTCAATTTTGTTCTATTTCTACCTTGTTTAAAATGTGTTCACTTAATACCTCTTTTCTTGTGTGAAATTGTACCATTGTGTTGTTTGTTGTTTTGGTCAAATTTGTGTTAGAACATTTAATGACTAAGTGGTGCTTTATTCACCCTTATCTTACCTTGAGAATTAAATAAATAATAATAATTTATTATTTATTTACATGAGGTAAAAATCTCATGAAAATAAATAATTAAATTATATTTGTTTAATAATTATCAATGTAATTAAATATTCATTAGAGACAAGATGGGACCATTGGTTACAATGTGTCATGTCCCCTTTTCAATTGACATGTTCTGAGTTCATGGTTAGCCTATTATGCGACCTTCGTAGGCTAATAAGATGGATAGAGGGTCATAATGGAGCTTGGCTCGACTGTGATTCACAGGATTTCTTCATTTGATTTTCATTCAGGGTATTTCAGACACATTTGGCCTGAGCTCCTACTTTTTAGGGATATTTGATATGCAGCGGAGCGCCTTTATTGTGGCATGGTTATGTGCGGAATCACTCCCTGATTCACTAGCTTCGATCGGTTCGTGGATCCGACATGTATTGAGGGAGATATTAATATTTGATTGATTTAATCAAATATTAATTATTTAGCCTAATTTTAATTAAAAACCCTAATTCTAATTTAAGAAACCCTAATTAGGGCAAGCATATCTTTTTGGAGGGTATAAGGGTTTCTCATGGAGGCCATTGAGGATTATGCTATTGATTATTGATATTGATTTTGAGAATTTCTTCTGTGAAGACTGAGCCTAGGGTTCAAGGATTCCATTTGCATTGGAGAACGTTCCCTCTTCAGTGTGTGCAATTAATAGGCTGTGGAATATCAGCTGATCTATTGCCAAAGCGTGAGATAGCTTTATCCATAAGTTATCACAGAATTTCAGGTTTGAGAGATAACTTCACACAGAAGTTATCACAGATATTCCAGGTATTCTTTTATTCTTGTTTTGATTCAATAAATTATACAGCTAGAGATCTTCTGGGCTAGAAACGTATATTTCAGATCAGGGGTTGAAAACAGGGAAGTTTTGCTTAATTGGCAGCCGTACAAAGTCCGTACAGGTCCGTACTGATCCGCTCAGGAACCGACCTCGACAGACGGAGGGTTGCAGTGACCGACATCGGTCGACTGAAAACCGACGTCGGCAGAAACGATCGACAGAGACCGACGTCGGTGAGATATCGACCGACGACGGTGACTGTGTGTCGACACAGAAGGGCCGAGACCTTCCAGAATTCAATTTTCAGTTCCAGTTTTGATAAGCCAGGGTTTTTAAGACTGTATTCCATATTTATATGCATGTGAAAGGACTGCAATTGTAATAGTTTAGAAGGACAAGTGATACAATCTGTAATTTGTTATTAAGAGACTATATTATTGTGATCATTCTGAATTTATTCAACAGAAGTTATATCTTGTTCAAAGTTTTTTGTGTTGCTATATTTCCTATTTTGGAGGGGATACTACAGTGGTATCAGAGCTAAATCCTGCCAGCCTGAGGGTGTATAGATCTTATGCAGCGACAAGAGTTGGGACCACACAAGTATAACACACACAGCTGAGCCTTGCTTGAAGGTACTCAGGGGTTAGATCAGCCACCGACCATCATGAGTGACAGACGTGAGGGCAGCCCACCTAGGGGCCACAGGGATGATGCTGATCAGGGCACCAGAGAATTTTAACGTGCTATGATGACAAGCCAACAGCAAATGGCTCAGACACTACAGGCACTTATGACTATGATAGAGAGAATGAACACACCTGATGGATAGAACGGGGACCAAAGAGATGACAGGAGTGTTACGGTTAATCAGAGGCCACAGCAGATTCACTCCAGAATAGCTGATAGACCTACACGTCCTACTTTTGTTCAAGAAGAACCAGAGGCACCAGCAGAGGAAGCAGGGAATAACCCATTTGCAGATGTTTACATGGCTGCAAATGATGAGTGGGACTTATTACCTCTTCATGTCCAAGAGAGGATGACCTTTGATCATTTTGTCAATCTTAGGAGAGAGCA
The DNA here is from genome assembly GCA_037957365.1 of Torreya grandis. NCBI lineage: Eukaryota > Viridiplantae > Streptophyta > Pinopsida > Cupressales > Taxaceae > Torreya > Torreya grandis. Next base: position 1,082,600 of record JARHVA010000288.1, on the reverse strand, counting down.
CTACAGATTGGTTAGACAGGACAGGAAGCCTAGAGTTCAATTCAGTGAGCTGCAGAAGGCTACTGGTAAGCTTTCTTTGACTACTTTTGACGGCAGCGGTAAGATGACAGCTCAAGCTTGGATTCATAAGCTTGACACCTTTTTGGCATTGAGACCAATGTCAGAGATAGATGCCATAAAATACGCCACTTTGCACTTGGATGGAGTAGCACATGATTGGTGGTACCATGGTATGGTAACACTTCAGCATAATCAGGTAACAGAGTACCAGGACTTTGTGGATAGATTGGTTGAGCGGTTTGACAGGAGAGATCCCAAGGTTTACTTCCGAGATCTGGCACAGTTGAGACAAACAGGTAGCTTGGAGTCCTTCATTGGTGAGTTTCAGAGATTGGCAGTCATGGTACCCAATATTTCAGAGCGTAGATTGGTAGTTCTCTTCATAGAGGGATTGACAGAGCCATTGAGGGGTTGGATCAAAGCCCTTGATCCTCCTTCATTACAAGTAGCTATGAAGAAGGCACATGATATGGAGATGGCAGTCCCATCCAATAAATTTAACGCCAGAGGTACTTCTTCTAGAGACCATAAGCACTCCCACGGGGATACGGAGAGACCGGATTTTAACATAGATAAATCCGGGGTAAAAAATGATTCAAAGGCCAATCCAGCAGCACCACCTTTGGATTGTGAGGCACTTAATGATCTACGCAGGAAGAAGCTTTGCTTCTACTGCAAAGGTCCATATGATATCCATCACGATTGTCCTTTGAGGCCTAAGGGCAAGGCGAATCGTATGATGTGGATATATTATGAGGATTCTGATTCTGAGGATTCCGAACAGCATAACAATCCTGAGGGGGCAGAGGCAGAGGCTTCAGGGCCTAATACAGAGGCAGAGTTAGAGCTTCACCTATAGGAGGCACGCATATCCAGCATTCAGTCGGATGAGTCATTCAGACTCCGTGGAGTTTTGGCAAGGCAGAAGGTTATCACCCTTCTTGATACAGGGGCCACACATAATTTCATAGATGCTAGATTTGTGGAGAAGCGTGGACTCACTACCATAGATTTTGAGGGCATCAGTGTTAAGGTAGCCGATGGTCACACTCTTAAGTGTGAGCGTATGATTAGAGACCTCCCATTGCGCTTGAACAACTATGAGTTCAAGGCTGATTATTATGTGGTAAATATGGGGGATATAGACTTAGTCTTGGGTATGAAGTGGCTTCATTCATTTGAGGAAGTTACTCTTCGTCTCAAGGACATGGAGGTTCTCTTTAATGTTGATGGGACAACACATATTCTTAAGGCAATACGGGGCAGCAGCTTCAGATATATGTTTTTTCATCGGATGGAGGTACCTATACCACATAACATGATGGAGGGTGATGACGAGAGCACATTGGCACCAACACAGGAGAGATATGAGGAAGAGCTTGGTCTTGAGGTGAGTTCAGTTCAGGAGTTGTCACATGTGGTGAGGACTCAACTTTCTGTTACAGTTGGGACACAGGTTGATGATGATATGACTATGTCTAGCCTTCACAATCCAGTTTTAGATGTTATTCAGGTACGGAGTTTGCTTGCAGATTTTCATTTATGGATTGGATGTTGGGATGGACATGGCATGGGGTTCGTGTTAATTGACAGTGGTGGAGATCCTAACTACATTTGGGATCCAGGTGGATTGATTGATTTGTCATTCAGTGATTGCTTGAGGGCAAGCAATTCCAGGAGGGGCGGATTGTCATGTCCCCTTTTCAATTGACATGTTCTGAGTTCATGGTTAGCCTATTATGCGACCTTCGTAGGCTAATAAGATGGATAGAGGGTCATAATGGAGCTTGGCTCGACTTTGATTCACAGGATTTCTTCATTTGATTTTCATTTAGGGTATTTCAGACACATTTGGCCTGAGCTCCTACTTTTTAGGGATATTTGATATGCAGCGGAGCGCCTTTATTATGGCATGGTTATGTGCGGAATCACTCCCTGATTCACTAGCTTCGATCGGTTCGTGGATCCGACATGTATTGAGGGAGATATTAATATTTGATTGATTTAATCAAATATTAATTATTTAGCCTAATTTTAATTAGAAACCCTAATTCTAATTTAAGAAACCCTAATTAGGGCAAGCATATATTTTTGGAGGGTATAAGGGTTTCTCATGGAGGCCATTGAGGATTATGCTATTGATTATTGATATTGATTTTGAGAATTTCTTCTGTGAAGACTGAGCCTAGGGTTCAAGGATTCCATTTGCATTGGAGAACGTTCCCTCTTCAGTGTGTGCAATTAAGAGGCTGTGGAATATCAGCTGATCTATTGCCAAAGTGTGAGATAGCTTCATCCATAAGTTATCACAGAATTTCAGGTTTGAGAGATAACTTCACACAGAAGTTATCACAGATATTCCAGGTATTCTTTTATTCTTGTTTTGATTCAATAAATTATACAGCTAGAGATCTTCTGGGCTAGAAACGTATATTTCAGATCAAGGGTTGAAAATAGGGAAGTTGTGCTTAATTGGCGGCCGTACAAAGTTCGTACAGGTCCGTACTGATCCGCTCAGGAACCGACCTCGGCAGACAGAGGGTTGCAGTGACCGACATCGGTCGACTGAAGACTGACATCAGCAGAAACGACCGACAGAGACCGACGTCGGCGAGATATCGACCGACGACGGTGACTGTGTGTCGACACAGAAGGGCCGAGACCTTCCAGAATTCAATTTTCAGTTCCAGTTTTGATAAGCCAGGGTTTTTAAGACTGTATTCCATATTTATATGCATGTGAAAGGACTGCAATTGTAATAGTTTAGAAGGACAAGTGATACAATCTATAATTTGTTATTAAGAGACTATATTATTGTGATCATTCTGAATTTATTCAACAGAAGTTATATCTTGTTCAGAGTTTTTTGTGTTGCTATATTTCCTGTTTTGGAGGGGATACTACACAATGGTCACCTCCCCTAGTAAATATTATAAATAGGGTTTATCCCTATTATATATGCACATTGTGAACATGATGATTATTATTTCTCATAAGCTTTTGTGAATAATATTGTATTTGCATGTGGCAAATACTTGTCTACGAATAGGTTTTGTGAAGAAGTTATTTGAGTGAGTTTAAGAAGATTTTATGTATTGGGGAATTGTTTCTACATTGAATAATCACTATGAGTTTTTTTACCTTCATTGGATATTTTCCCACCTAATCTCTATGTCACATTGTTTAATTGATATGTACTTATGATATGCTTTAATAATTATTATACATCCTAGATCTCCTATGTATTTCATTGTATATTTATGGAATTTATCATGGTTTTAGAGCTTTCAGAGGGTGTACTTGATTGGTAATCTTGGAAAATAATTTATATTGAATTTTAATATTAAAATTCAAATATAATTTATTCCTTTCAAGCCTATATGACACTATAATGGCATGGTAAAGGGAGATTTCTGGTTTACCATTGGTCGAGGTTTGGTACAACATTGTTGGAAACTTGGATCTCTAATCCAAACATCATTCAAGTAGTCTAAGTCTCTTTTTAAGCAATTATAACTTATTTTTTTGAATATTTATGTTTTAGGCATGGTTGTACGACCTTGTGGCATTGAAAAAAATTAAAAACCAAGTTTTTTGGATTGTAATTATTTTTTGAAGGTTTTATATTCTTAATTTTATAGTTGTAAGGCCTCTTACAAATTGTTATAGCTTGAGAAGCACTGGTTTGGACTATTAAAAAAAATTATCTCCACATGGGATGCCATTACTATCCATGTACGGCCTTGAAGGAAGAAAATTGAGTAAATAAATTCATTTTGGTTTTTTGAGTCTGGTTATTACTATAAGAGATCAAATGGTGGTTGCTTAAGCTTCTTAAGAGCATTTATAGATCTTGAAAATGATTTATGAAGCCTCTATGATTTTTCCTCATCCATCTGAGCACTATAGTTAAGCCTGGGTAATTGAAAATGTTGAATTCTTCATCAAAAATTGAATTTTGAAGCTCTATTCTACCTTATTTCAAGCTTTTATGAAGGTTGACAAAGTTTTTTGATTTTTCATGGCTTATTCATTTTGTTGTGAGCTTCTCTATTTCACCTGGGCACCAATGCTTTAGGTATGCTTTATATTCATATAATTTTTGAAGAGTATTTTAAAAATAAATTATTTATTAAATTATTTTTTCAAACCTCTAGGTCCCACCTTGGAAAACAAAGTCTTACCAAAAAGTTAAAATCCAAAATTGAATTTTACATGCACGATTAAAGAAATTTATGTACTATTTTTTATTTTTTAATTTAAAATAGAAATTAGATAAAAAGGGTTTAAATATTGTTTAGTGCATAAAAATTTTCAAGAAATCTCCTAGATGAGTTGGTAGTTAATGTTTTGCTAAAAGCTTTTCACTAAGGAGGTCATATGTTCAAAACCCCCTCAAATCAATATTTTTTGACTTGGTTGTGTCAATTTTTTAAAATTAATTTAAATTGAATTCTATTTTTCGTTTACGTGCAATTTATTTTCACATTTTAAAACCCTAGTTGACTAGTGAACCTTTATTCGACTTTAAATCTATTGAATGTTTTGACAAGCATAATCATGTAACCAGTCGATATCTAGGTTTTGGCACCTTTCAAACACATTTACATGATCCATTTTATATTTTAAAAACTCTTATTATATGTTTTACAATTTTTCAGTAATAGTGTCTAGGTGGTTGTTCTGAGTGTGGCTCTTTTGACACCTAGTTTAGTGCAATTTTAAATCAAGTTTTTACACTTTTTGGCATCTAAATTATGTAATCAAGTATAATTACTTATGTAATTTAGTATTTTTTGAAAAATGATGTGAAAAAATCTTTAAAAAGGTTTCTTTTTAAGCATTTATTTATTATTTTGTTTAAAGGAAAGATATGGCTTCACCTCTTTATTCCTTAGATAAATCTCAAATACTTAATGGAAATAACTATAATATATGAAAAATTCATGTTAAATTTTAATCTATAGATGACATTTTATGGAATATTGTCGTTGGGACTGAAAAAAATCCTTTCTTGACGACATGTGACCCTTGAGCTTACTAATACATTCCAAAAGAAATCACAAGAAACATTGTCTATTGTCTTTCAGAGTGTTAAGGATAAATACTTTCTCCACATCAGTAATCAAGAGTCTCATAGTGATTCTTGGAAACTCTTTGAGTCCATGCACGAGGGCACTTATCTCTCAAAGATTATTAAGTTAATCTTTGAATTGCCAACTACACCTATGAAAGGTGATGAAAAGGTGTGAATTTTTTTACTAAAATTAAAAACATTAAAGCTCAATTAGATGGATATAATTATAATTTGATTTATAATAAATTAACTTATTTAATCATTTAATTAAATGTTCATGAAAAGTTTAGTATTTTATTTTAATTTTAAATTCTAAGTATCAAATTGAGCAAGATATCCCTAACCTTACTACCTTGTCTTCTCTCTTATTCAAGAAGAGCAAGTTAAGACTAATTTTAATTCTAAATAGAATGCCACTTAGACACTTCTCACCTTAAATAATTTTTCTAATAATAATAACCAGAAACCTAACCCTAATTTTGCTAAAGGCAAAAATAGGAATAAAAAATCTGGTCATAAGAACTATAAACCTAAGTTTAATGGAAATTACAATCTTTGTGGTAAATTTGGTCATAGAAGTGAAAATTGTTATAAAAACAAGGATAGACTTAACAATCAATCTTCTAAAAATAACAGAGGGAAGAAATCTAATCAAAACATTCAGAAGAATTAAAACCCTGATCAGGATAATAATCAGATCAAAATGTTATTACTTTATAACCTACTTTATTTGACTTAAATGAAAATGAGTGGATTTGAAATAGTGGTTCATCATACTATATGACTTGTCTATCTAATATTTTGTGTGATTCTAGATATATCTCTAAAAAATAATTATTTAAGATATAATTCTATCTTATAAGTAACTAAACATGGAAAAGCTAAATTTTAAAATATTATTATAAATGATGTTTTTTATGTACCTAAGCTTAAAAAGAACTTGTTATCTTTTTCACAACTTAATAATGATAATTTTATTGTAACATTGCTTAAAGATAACTGGTCCATTAGAAATCAATCTAAATCTTTGATTGTTGAAGGTGCTTAAAAGAATGGTTTATACATTTTCTCTCCTTTTACATGTTTTATTTCATCGCATAGTAAAAATAAATCTCAATTATGGTATAAAAGATTAGGACATGTTAATTTTATAATTTTTAATGGTATGTCTAAAAATAATCTTATTTTTTGACTTTCTTCTATTCCTTGTCATCATTGAATTTATAAGGATTGCTTAAGTGGTAAGCAACATACTAACCCATTTCACAAGAGTCCTGATGTGAATTCCTCGCATCTTTTAGAATTGATTCATAGTGATGTTGTAAAACCCTTTGAAGGTGTATCTCTTAATGGTTCTTAGTATACTATCACTTTTATTGATGATTACAGTAGAATGATTTGATCATATTTTATTACAAATAAATCTAATATGTTGTTTAAATTCAAAGAATTTAAAGCTTTTTGTTGAAAATGCATGTGATATTTATATTAAGAGATTAAGAACTGATAATGATGGTAAATATATTAGTAAATATTTTGATTATTTTTACATTATTTATAGTATTAAAATAGACTTAACAACTCCCTATTCCCCTTAGCAAAATTGTATTTTTGAAAATAAAAACTGCATTGTTATTGAGATGGCAAGAACAATGTTGTTTTTACAAATGTTCCTCCTAGTTCTTATGGGATAGATCCTTGAATACTTTTGTTCATATTCTGAATAGAATCCTTGATTAATCTTTTTATTTTTTAAAATCAAAAATACATATATGCTCATAGCATAGTATTTGATTTGATAAAACTATTTTGTTGTTACTTTAGAGATACTAATTATATTGATAGTGTCTCGTCTACATTATATTTGTTAGTAAAATGATTTTGTATTGATTCTTTAAAAATACATATTACAATTATATTGTAATATATATTTGTTTGAGATGATAAACTAAATAAAATATATAGATATTATTATTTTTTTCAATTCAGTTAGCATTGAAATACTTAAATGCATAACATCATGCTTAATTTGACAAGATGATCATGTTTAGTTATTACATTTGGTAAAAATATCATGCTCAATAAGTGTGGATCTTTTGTGTTCTAATTTTTTTAGTTGATTAGTGGGGAAATTCCATGTTAATATTCTTAGACACTCTCATTTGATTATTTTATCATCTGATTGTTTATGATAACATTCGTATACGCTTCATTTGATAATAAGATATATTCTGAAATGCAAAGTGTAAATAGAGTTTGTATTATTGGATCTTCATCATTCACTTTACTAAACATCCTATTCATGCATCTTTGAATGTATTTTTTTTAGTCTCATATATGTTTGATTGAATGATTATATATCATGCTAAAATTATCCATATTTGATGTATGAGAGGTTATACCTCAATATTTTGTTGAAGCATATTAAACTTGAAAAATTTTGGTAAGACTCAAATGATAAAATGAGTTTTTGCAAATAAGATATCTAATGATTAAACTTAGTATCAAATTATAAGTAAATTATTATATTTGAATTTCATGATAGTTAGGGATGCTCATCTTATCAATATTGGAGATGTCCAATAATGAATTGCATATAATAATTTATGTTTTTTTACTAACTTTGTAATCAAATTAGTAAACTTGTTTACCTAAAATATGACTTGATTGTTTTAAATGTGTTTGACCATATAAAAATATATATCATATTTTTATGTATGTGGTTATTATGATGCTAACCATACTATGTTATCATGAATATATTTTTGGATATGTGTTTAAGTTTTGTGTAGGTGTACAATACCAACAATTTAAGCATATTGAAGTTTATGTGCATTTTATTCAAGAGAAAGTCTTCAATGGTGATATTGATTTGTAGTTGTCCTATAGATGAACAAGTGGTAGATACATTCTCAAATCCATTTATTACTACTAAACTTTGATAAGTTTATATAGTGTTTGGCCTCTCAGAGCTTCCATTGAGGGGGAGTGTGCATGACAATGCCACTTCCTAATGGTTATGTATTTCTTTCTTTTCTTTATACTGATTCTCATTGTAAAGCATTGTAAACTTCACGTGGAAGTTATGTAATTTGATTAAACTTTGTGTGGAAGTTTTACTTTTATACTCCAATACATTTTAAAACATACTTTTTAATGGATATTTATATGTTATAAAAGGCTCTAAATATGTTTAGTGATTGTTCATGATAAATTGTGAGATGTAGTCTCAAGATCATGCTAGCTTAAACTTACTCTTGAGTAGTTTATGGATTATAATTCATTTTGTTTCAAAAGGTGGTGTTTGACATGATGAAGATTTTTAAATCTTTTAATTGTGTATAGAGTATAATTCCTTTATAAGGTGACTATGGCATTTATCGCCACTTAGCATTAAAGGGGACTATTAGAGCATTTAATGACTAAGTGGTGTTTTATTCACCCTTATCTTACTTTTAGAATTAAATAAATAATAGTAATTTGTTATTTATTTACACAAGTTGAAAACCTCATGAAAATAAATAATTAAATTATATTTGTTTAATAATTATCAATGTAATTAAATATTTATCGAGGAAAAGATTGGACCATTGGTTATAATGGTCACCTACCCTCATGAATATTACATTTTATTCTAGTTCAAACATTTTATAATATAATTCTAGTTCAAACATTTTATTATAATATGCCTTATTACACTTGAAGTGGTATGGCCTATAATACTGCTTATGAGGATGACTAGATCAAAAATCAAATTGATCCCTTCATGCCAAACCAATATGAGAAACAATTGTATGAGGATTATTATACTCAAGATCAAGAAGACATGGAATTAAATCAATTACAATATAAAAAAATAAGAGCCACCTCTTTATGATGCACCTAGAACCTAATTTGAGCACCAGTTATATATTGATAGAGATAACAATCTTTTGTGTCTATTTGAGATGGAAACCAAACTCCCTACTAATTCCCCCATAGAGAGTATTTATAGAGAAGATATAGCATAGCTTAATCCTAACCATGTTGTAATTATGGAGTGGACTGATAATACACACTTAGATAGCCATACTCCCAAAGAAGTTCAATCATCAACGAATCCATAAATGTCAAGAAAGTGGAAAGAGTTAATTGAGTATGCACCTAAAATGTCACCCATTGTTGTCACTAAATTATAATAAGATGAGCAAGTAATTAATACCCTTCATGCATTGATAATCAATCTAGTTGTTGATCCTCTAATTGAACATCAAGAATAAAAACCCATAGTTGATTCACTTCATCATGTCAAAACATCCATGACTCCTAATCAAAAGGTACTTATAGAGACTTCACACCCTATTTTTGAATAACTTAAAACATTTCCTAATCCCCATCAAGTATTGTGCAATTCCAGTCTTACAAATTTATTTGAGAAAATTCCTTTATAGCATGTTCCCATTGAGCCACAAACTATCCCTTCAAGTTCACAACTTCCCCAGTATAATATGTCTAAAGGTCCTTATAATGTTCATCAAGTCCTATCTAATATACAATAACATGTTCCAATTAATCATTAACAGTTCCTAAGGTAAAATCAAATGCAACTTCTTCCTGTGTAACATCATATTTCCATTCCATAGTCTAACCGTAGTTAAATCCAATGTCCTCCACTAAAATGACATGTTGTCATTCCTTATTATAATTAAAATCAACACCAAATTCCCTCCAATCCATAATACCATGCTCAGTCCTATAATCTTCAACCCACTTCCCAAAATACTCTCCTTGTTTAGGAATTACAAGCAATCAAATATAACATATCAAGATTACAGTCTAGAAATCAGAATAGAAAATACAATATGGATCACATATGGTCACACCCATTTGATTCCACTATTTTCAATATACCTTTATTATCTCATTTTGATATTCAAAAAATTGATAAATATAAAGGAGAAGGAGATCCAAGAAAGCATTTAAGATAGTTCTTTGTGGCTTTTCAAGAGGTTAGTTATGATTGAAACATATTACTTCATTTTTTATCATGGAGTTTATCTAGACCTACATTAGAGTGGTTCAAACATCTTCCACATAATTATGTTCCAAATTTTGATGACTTATCTGAGAATTTTTTAAAACATTTTTCATATAACATAGAACATGAATTAACTATGATGAATTTATGTGTTATCAATAAAAAGACATGGGAGAGTTTTGTCACTTATCTTCAGAGATGGCATGTAATAGCTAGTAGATGTCCACATGCATTTCCAGACATTGAGTTAACCAATATCTTCATGAAAAATATGAATTCCTAGCTTGTTCTCAATCCCACAATATAATGTCTAAAAACTTTTGATGATGTTATCACAAAAGGGGTTTAAATAGAAAGAACACTGAAAAGTAGAGGATTGATTAAAATCTATTCTTAAAATTAGACTCTAGGTCAATATTGTAATTAGAAACAAAACCAAGATTCAACATCTAATCTAGAAAATGTGGCATATAAACCCAATCCTTTCAACTGAAATAATAATATGGTGGGTAATGGGTTCATAGAGGCACAACATGCTCAAACATTTCAAGCACCACCAATGCATAAGGCAACTCAATTACAACCAATTCATTTACAAATATAACCTCCTCTAAAAGAGTAGTTTAATTAATATGTTTCACAAGATTATAGATGTAAATATGATTAGATGGTTGAGTACTAATTGATGAGTCTCAACCTAATTAGGTTGGTATAGGGATCATGCATGTTGTGAATATCATAGAATTAAAGAGCATTCAATTCATAGGTGTGTACAACTTTAGAATATTATAGAAGATATGATTGAAAGAGGAGAAATAGATTTGATTCATACATCATCTTCTAAAAATGGCCACGACATGGGAATATACAAAAATCCATTCCCTTAGCATAATACTAATTAAAATGAGTAAAGCACACCTAACAGTTATAATCATAATCAAGGGTCTCAAACCAATAATATTGATTAGCATGCCACTCCTTATGATTACAATACAGTGGGATTAATTATGGAACATCATGTTGCTACTATTATTATTAATCCTCATACTCATTCCCATAATTTACAATAAGAAATTCCTTTTATTTTAGGATCTGGTCCATCTAATTTAGGTGTTCTTTATCCCTATGATTCTTATCCTTAATTTATTTTTCTAAGACCTCTTTATTTTAGTATTTATATTCCTAATCGATATTGTGTCACCATAACTTGACATGTCAAGATTACCATTCAAGGGCTTGATCCTCCTACTGATCAAAATCCACATCCCCATATAAATCTTGTTCAAAATTAGTCAAAATCCAAATATGTACATCTTTTTAAGAAGTAATATGACATTGTAGATTAGCTCAACAAAATGCCAGCACATATTTCTAATTTGGATTTTTTATGCAATTATCAACTACACAAAGATGTCTTGTATGAAATTTTGAGTCAATATTAAGTGCCAAGAAATATCCCATTAGATAAATTTCAATTAATGGTTTAAGATTTGTCTCCAAGTCCATAATTGGTGTTTAACCAAAATGATATATCATCTCAAGGGATTTCTCACATAAATTATTTATATATTGAGGTCACAATCACTCATCACAAGATCAAAAGAGTTGATAGATAATGGATCAGGTCTCAACATTGTTCCACTCAAGTTAGTTATACAACTTGGATACGCTTTATTGGATTTAAATAATGACACCATTATTATCAAAGGATATGACAACATGGAGCAACAATTAGTTGGTACCGTCTCCTTGATTATTATAGTAGGATCAGTTATCCACAGTACCTTATGTCATGTCATTAATTTGGACTTACCATATAATAGTATTTATGGTCATACATGGATTCAAGAGATGAGTGCAATGCCTTATAATTTTCACTAATGCTTTAAGTTCCCTCATGTTGGAATGGAGGTAACTATCCCTAGATATTTTCAACCTTACCAATATTGCAAACATTTAAAATTAGAAGGTCACCATGATACTTATTGTCCAAGTGATACCACTCTCATTAAAAAGGATAAATAGGTAGTATCTGAGCAACTTCTATCCAATTATGTGGATCTTGATACTCTCATTTATTCTTCTTATAAATCCTCCTTAAAATCCTCTCATGTCAACATTCATGATAAAGGTATGGGCACATATAATATATAAGATGATTTTCATGTGGATGAATTGCCAAGATCACCTAATTCCTATGGTCATCCCAAAACAGAGTGGTGCCAGAAGGGAACAACATCTTATCTTACTGAACCTCTTCCATTTGTTCTAATAAAATGTTTCAATCAAAAATATCTGAAAATAGAAGATGACTCATGGATATACAAAAATAATCTAGCTTATTACTTTCAAATCAAAATATATCATGTCCCTAATAAAATCATTGCTCATAATGCTTACAAAGGTAAAGGACTAGGGGAAAGAGAGAAAGGTAAAATAGATCATATTATACCTATCAAACATGAAAATAAGCAAGGTCTCAAATACAAGCCTAAGGTTGTACCCACCTATCGCCCAAAGGATCCACCCTATGCATTAAAATATGATGTTCCCAATAGTGACACAGAGTCTTTTCATAGTATTTATGATGAGCTTAATAATACTAATCTATTTGAAACTCATTATGTCCTCACCGTTTATGATATTCCTACTATTATTCTCACTCTCCATTATCCTAACCTTATTAATTAGGACCAGTAAGACTAGGATCTCATTCTTGATAAATTTGAAATTGAAGAATTTATTTTCAAATTCATGGGCTTAAGAGACGGCATCCCTCTAGGTGATCATAAGCAAGGCCTCATTTACACTTTATACTTTGTGGAATACTTTGGGGAGGAATTGAATTACCTTAGTCAAGATAAAAATGAAACATTGAGATCCATCAGTGAAGAATTTTTTGAGGCACTTTTAGATCAGGGTAAAATAAAATAAGAAGACATGTTCTTTGGTGAAAACCTATCTCAAGTGCCATTGATTAGGGAAATTCACTCTCCTTCATAGGAAGCCTAGGTGTCCATAATTCCATGCCTATCATTTAGTATAGAAATCAATCCTAAAGATCATGATGAGTTTCAGTGTATGGTTCTAGAGGATCCACACCTAGTATCTCATTGGCCTTTACCTACAAACAATGATTTTGATTCCTCCTATATGGGTCCATCTGAAATTTAACTTTTTGAGTGTGATAATCAACTAACTTATTTTCCTCCTATTCTTGATGATTCTTCCAATCATCTTATAGAAGATACAATAGAGGTTAACATTGGTATTGATGATCCAAATATAATAAATCATATTGTGTCCCACACTATAGAAGAATGTGAATTTTTCATTACTCTTCTCAGAAAATTCATTGACATATTTACCTGGGCTTATTGAGATATGCCAAGTCTAGATCTAACATTAGTTTTACATCACTTGGTCATGCATCTAGATGCAAAATCATTCAAACAAAAGTTAAGGAATATGCATCCATGTATTGCATTATTGGTCAAAGTTGAACTAGAAAAATTACTGACAATAGGTTTTATCAAACCAATTCCATATGTAGATTGGATTTGTAATGTAGTACCAGTTAACAAGAATCTAGTATGAATTTACATCTGTATAGATTTTTGGGACCTAAATAAGGCTTATCCAAAAGATGATTTCCCATTTATAAATATAAACATGATTATGGACTCAACAACAGGTTACAAAATGCTATCTCTCAGGGGTGGTTTTTCAAGTTATAACTAGATAAAAATTGCTCTTGAAGATCAACATAAAATTGAATTCACTTCTCCATAGGGTACATTTTGTTAGCAAGTCCTTCCATTTGGATTGAAGAATGTTGGTGCCACTTATCAAAGAGAATTGATGATCATCTTTCATGATCTTATGCATAACATCATGGAATATTATGTTGACATTTTAGGCAAATCAAAGACTCATGCAAGATACCCAAAAGTATTATGGAAAATATTTGAAAGGCTCCATGAGTACCATGTGTGATTGAACCCTAATAAATGTGTATTTGGGGTTACATCTAGAAAAAATTTAGGCTTCATTGTGTCTCATAGAGGCATTGAAGTTGATCTAGCCAAAGTTTGAGCATTTATAGAAATGTGGCCTCCTACTAATTTGAATTAGATTCATATTCTTCAAAGAAATATCCAAGCCATTCGATGCTTCATTTCTCAACTAGTCGATTGGTATCACCTTTTTACCCATATTTTGAAAAAGGTGATTGATTTTCAATGGAATGAAGAATGATAGGAATTTTTTGAGCATCTCAAGTTATATTTGGCTAATTATCTTATACTTTTTCCTCCCATTCCAATAAATCCCTTTTTATTATACATTTATACAACTCATAATGCCTTGGGGGTACTCTTAGCTCAACACAATGATCAAGGAAATGAAAGATCCATGTATTATCTGACTTGAACACTGGTATCCTATGAGCAAAACTATAACCAGATAGTAAAATCTTGTCTTGCATTAGATTTTACTATGCAAAAGCTAAAACATTACATTTTGAACAAAAAAACAATGTTGATTGCTAAAAGACCCTCTAAAATATCTATTGGTAAAATCATATTTAACCGATTGTACAGCTAAATGGGTAATGTTACTCAATGAATTTGACATAGAATACACCCATTAGAAAGCTATCAAAGGACAAGTGTTAGCATATCAATTGGCCTAATCCCCACTTCCAAATTTTAATCCAATGACAATGCAATTTCTAGATGATTCTATTATGAGCCTAATTGAAGCACAATAATGGAAACTCTATTTTTATGGATCTTTCACATCTCATGGATTAGGAACCAAAATACTATTTATCGCACCATAAGGTGATCTTATTCTCAAGGATTTTGCATTAGTTTCCCATGTATAAATAACAATGTTGAATATAAAGCTTTACTAGCTAGACTTCATCTTCAAATATAGTGGAATATTCAAAATCTACAAGGATATGGATATTCTTAGCTCATTATAAACCAAGTCAGTGATCAGTACTAGAAAAAAGATGAGAAATTGGTACCCTATATAATTTTTGTGGATAAACTTAAACTCAAATTCATATTCATCCAGTTTGAATAGATCATTAGAACTAACAATAGATCTGTTGATGATATGGCTACTATTGGATCTATGATTTAAATTGTTTTAACTATCAGAGTATCATTTTCTAATTGAGAACCTTATTTTTCCAACACATACCTTCTCATCTTATAAAATGATATGTGTCATTTCTAGTCCTAATTCTTGTATTCTATTATTTATTCATATATTCAAGATTAAATCATTTCCCCTGACTTATCCTGAAATCAAACCAAGTCATTTATTCATAATACTTCCCTATATACCATTTTTGGAAACATGATCTATCATAGAGGCTATGAGTAAACTCTGATTCATTGTCTAAATATGGGAGAATCTAAATTGGCTTTAAGGGAAGTTCATAAAGGAATTTATGTCACACATATGAGTAGTTATGTCTTAGTTAAAAATATTATTTGTATTGGATATTATTGGCCTACTATGGTTGCAAAAATATGTGCATTTGTTAAAAAATGTTTTCCATGTCAACAACATGGTGATCTTATGCATTGCTTGGTCATTTTCCACATGGGGACTTGATCTCATTATCAATATCAACCCTACCTCTTCTGATGTTCATAAGTATCTCCTTACTATAAATGAGTATTTCAAAAAGTGGGTAGAGGAAATCCCTCTTAACTATATTACTAGTAAGCATATTTCAAGTTCATTCTGAATCATATCATCTATCATTATGGCATTCCATCCACCATTATATCGAATAATGGTCGATCATTCAAAAATAAAGATGTTATTTACTCTAAATTTCATATCACTCATAATTTATTAAGTTCATACTATATTCAAGGTAATGGATAGGATGAATATTCCAATAGGACTTTGATAAGAATTTATAAGAAAATGGTTAATACATATGGTCATGATTGGCACATGAAAATCTTTCTAGCTTTATGGGTGTATCGTACCAGTGCTCACACTCCTACTAATACAAATCCTTATTCCTTGGTTTATGGATCTGAATCCATTTTGCCTCTTGAGGTTGAGTTTCCCTCATTATGTATTTCATTTCAAGGTGTTCTTGATGAAGAAGACTCCAGAGTGGGTAGATTAGCAGAATTGAAATTTCTAAATGAAAAATGGCTAGCCACCTTAAATCACCTCAAGGGTTATCAAAATTGGTTATGTCAAGGTTATAACAAGAGAATTATTTCCCTATCATTTTAGCTTAGCGATCTTATGCTCAAATAAAATCAAAAGAATACAAATGTTGAATAAAAAAAGAAATCTAAATTTGAACCAAATTGGTTGGGCCCCTTCATTATCATAGGAAAATATGGATTAGGTGCATGCAATTTGGATACTCTAGAGGGTGATATATTTGATGAGACAATGAATATTATGAATCTTAAGTGTTTCTATGCTTAAATTATCTTGTTTTGGATTATAGGTGATCCTACTTCGGGGCATCTCTATTCTATTGTGTCTAAATCATCTTTGTTCATCCATGCTTGGGACATTTTATTCTAGATATGGAAATTTCTGATCTTATGGTATGTAATACTATTATGGTTCTCTTGAGTTCTTAACAATTCCTATTTGCATTCCTCCATACAACTCATTCCCATCTAGATTCATTGGTGCAAGAAAGAAGTTGCATCTTATTACCTATTTTTATTGAAAGGTTTACATAGAATAGTTTGTGTTTGATCATTCCCTTATTTATGTCTCTTGTTCATATTAATAAATCATGCCCATGAGTACCTTTCCCTTTGATAGGTGTTTTTGGATTTGTTGTTTCCTGTTTCCTGTCTATATATTCTCTAGTCAAAATACCCTTGTTTATATCCTATTCTAAAAATCCTTAAAAGTTAAATTTTTAAAAATCCCTAAAAATTCAAATATCCCAAAAAACCCTAAACACTTAAAAGTGCAAAAAAACATAAATAGTGTTGTTCTTTCCCTTAGGGTACCTATCTCTATTTTATTGTATTTGATTAGTTGTTCTCGTGGTGATCAACTTAAGTTTTTAGTTGCTCGTATAGAGAGGGTACATTTTGATGTATCTCATTAATGATTTTTATTTCCTTATCATTGAAAACATTTCTAAAAGTGAGACCAAATTTACATGCTCTCATTGTTTTGCGACCTTATCATTTCCACACTCTCACCATTTTATGAGCTTATCTCCACACTCTTGCCATTTTTCAAGTTAAGTCCATGCTCTTGTCATTTTATAAGTTCATATTTCAGGCTCCCACCATTTTTTGAGCTTTACCATTCTATCTCAAATTGATTCATGTTATTTTTCCTAGTCATACTTATATGTTTCTATGTTAAATTTCTAGTCAAACCACAATGGCTTGAGGTCCCAATTAGACTATGTAGGTAGCACTCAATTTTTTGAGGTTATTGCGGCCATCCCTTATCTCACGTTCTTGACATTTTTAGAGTGTATCTCTTACCATGTTGGTAAGCCTATTCAATTCTACAATCTCACCATTGTGTGAGTCTGTTCCTATGTCTTATATGTCATCAAATCTCTTTACTTGTCATCAATTTTCTTCAATTCTAATTTACCTGGGAGAACTAAATTTGGCTTGAAGTTCATATTAGATCCAATTTCCATGGGACTATGTAGGTAACATCTAATTTATTAGTGCATTTTGAGTCAGCTCAGCCACTTCCTTCCTATTATTTTATTCCCCCATTCAATTATGATTGTTTTGTCATACCCTTGGTCTCAGAGAGTAACATTTTATCATCACACACTAAATTTTTTGAATGGAATGTTTACTTGCTTTCATTTGTGTGTTTTTGAATGAAATGTTTACTAATTTCTCAGGGGCCTTATATTGTTACATTTTTCAAGGTGCATGACTCTTGGTTTCTTAATCAAGATGTTTGGATGTGAGTGAATGTATATAAGCTCAATTTCACTAATTATTTGTTTGCTTATTGATATAGTTGGGCATTACTTGGGTTCCTTAATTTAGTAAATTATGTTTTCCACTTAAGTATTGATTATTTTTATCATGATTTTGAATTATGAATAGTTGTATCTAAATTAAGATTGATATAAGTACATTATGTTGTATATTTAAATCTAGATTTTCTATATCTAATTTTAAGTTGTATATATTTGCATTTTGAATTCAAGTTGTTCTAATTTTGAAAAACAAATATTATCATAATCCTTCCTAGATTATGATGCATACTATCATGTGTAATACAAAATCAAGCTTCAAAATGGTTACCATGTCAATGCCATCAATCATATACATTTATATCTATCTGATATAATCACTAAAGCTAACAAACATCATGATCATTCTTTCAAATCAATTATACCATACTTGGGGCAAATCAATTCATCATATTTAGAAATCAAAGTGTGTAAGTGTTAGCTCAAGTGGCATAATCTTATCCAGTTTTAATCTTTTCTTCCATTTTAGCTTCTTCCTCTCTTGTTTGAGATCCCATTTACATCCTTCATCCCTAAATTTCCTCTCAATGGGGCATCATCCCTAACTAATTTCATTCAAATCACATAGTATCTTTCCATTCAATATTTTACACCTATCAATTAGGAATGATGAAATTAAAGCATCTATTATTTCATCATCTAATTTTCATCTACCCTTTTCAAATTCTCATTATTTAAGAATATGTTACTTCATCTACATCTCACAATGCCTTCTCAAACAAGGGTAAATGTAGACACTCCATTTCTATCACTTTCATGTGAAGTTACAAAATGGAATTACTTCTCATAATTTTGTATAATCTTGTCTGAAATAATTTTTTCATTTAATATACATGTTTAAATTTACCTTGGGACATCTCTAGGTGAGCCAATTCAATGTATTAGATATGTTCAATTGTTATTCTCTAATCAATTTATCTGTTCAATCATCATTTTATGGTCAATTTCTCTTTTCAATTATCATTCTCTGAATAATTTCTTTGTTTAATTATACATTTGTTTAATTTATCTATTCAATTACATCATTCTGGTCAATTCTCTAATTCCTTCTTCTCTGATCAATTAATGTTATTAATTCCCTCTTCTCTAAATCATCCTTCTAATTAAATTCTCTACATTGTATTAATTAAATTGATCTTTGATTAATTTAATTAAACATTCTTCTAACTAAATTATCTATATTGTGTTAATTAAATTGATCTTTGATTGATTTAATTAAACATTCTTCTAATTAATTTCTCCACATTGCATTAATTAAATTGATCTTTGATTAATTTAATTAAGCATTCTTCTAATTATATTTATATTATGAATATAACTATAGATTCCTTTCAATTAATTAGTTCTTCTTTTCCCTCTAAGTGGGCATCTTCATGCAAAGAAAGAATCTTGAGATCCTAGGAATATACCATTGAGAGCACACCAATTATGCAAAGAATTAGCAATAAAGTGGGATTATTTTCCACCCTTCATCTTGGAAACAAGATGAAGGGCCTACATTCAGTCATCTTTGTTAGTTATAAAGGGGCATCTTTCACCCTTCATCTTGGAAACAAGATGAAGGGATTATATTCATCCATTATTGATATTTTCAAAGATCATCCTCCACCCTTCATCTTGATTGAGATGAAGGTATTAAATCATTGATCTTTGTGAACACTTGAGGACTCTTTGGAAACTATTCATCTTAATTTCAAGATTAAGGGTCCTTCTTGATCTAGATTTTGTATAAATAAACCTCTTTGCAATTCTATTTTTATGCTCAAGATCTATAACAAAGTGTTGACCATTTATCAAATCACCATGTGCATCAACTCTTCTACACTCTTTGATCAAAGTAGTTATAGTTCATAAATTATTTGGAAGTATGTAACTACAAATTGGCATTGATACAAACCATCTAAAGCTACAATTCAAGCCACATCCCAATAAAGACAAGTTACAATGAGGTTTGCATCATGTTTGTTTCAATCTTTAAACATTGTAGTATGTTGTATTTGTTGATCTCACAAGGTCATAGAGGTGTGTTTTCCATATTTGTTATCACTTTTATTTTTTTGAAACTTTGTGAAAATATATAATATCCATGATCTATCTACACAATAATTTGTGAAGACTCTACAAGTACCTTTTGCTCAAGATCTGTGGAAGTGAATCAACTATGGGCTCTTCTTCTTGATGTTCAATTGGAGGATCAAAAATTCGATTGATTATCAATGCATAAAGGGAATTAATTATTTACTCAGCTTGTTTTAATTTATCAATAATAATGGGTGACATTTTGGGTATAGACTCAAGTAACTCTTTCCCCCTTCTTAACATTTCTGATTTATTAACCGTTGAACTTATTTAGGATTATGGCCAGATGAGTGTGTATCATTAGTCCAATCTATAATTAAAACATGTTTAGGATTAGGTTGTGACATTTCCACTCTATGGATACTCTCTATAGGTAAATCAATAGGTATTTTGGTTCCCATCTCAAATAGATACAAAAAATTATTATCTCCATTAGTATATAATCGGTGATAAAATTGGGTTCTAGGTGCATCATAAAGAGGTGTCTCTTATTATTCATATTTTAATTGATTAAATTACATGTCCTCTTGATCTTGAGTATAATCATCCTCATATAATTTTTTATCCTATTGATTTAGCACAAAGGGATCAGTTTGATTTTGGATCTAATCATCCTCATAAGCAGTATTATAGGTCATACCACTTCGAGTGTAATAAGGAATATTAGAATAAAATGTTGGAAAATAATTGGATAAAAAAGAGATATTTTGGGTAAAAACAATAGGAAACTTCTCTAAAAATGACAATAATTTGAATAGATTTGACCAAAATAATATATAGCACAATGGTATGAATTCACACAAGAAAAGAGATATGAAGTGTACATGTTTTGAACAAGGTAGAAATGGAATATATTTGACTTAGAGACACATATGATTTCACACAAGAACAAGGGTATGAAATTTAAATGTTTTTACCAAGGTAGAATGACACAAGATTTGACCAATGACACAAATAGAGTAACAATATGATTTCACACAAGAAAAGTGTATGAAACATAAATGTTTTGACCAATGTAGAAAGGAACAAGATTTAACCAATGACATAGACAGAGTAACACTTTTTAGGATAAGTGTAATGTGATAATGTTTGACCAAATAAGGACTCAAACAATCTCACCTTATGTTATAAACTAACACAAGTTTAGGGGAAATCATTGATTCTTTAGATATACTTGCTTTTGAGAGGATGAAGTTTAATATTATTTAAAAGTAATTAAATATTAAATGTTATTGGTAGGGGTTTTATAACCCCCTTCTCTCAAATTTTTTTATTAAAAAATAAATCTTTAGGATCTATAACCTTTGTATCCCTACATTAGTGATGATTTCATAGAAAAAAGGTTTCTATTCTAAATTTTTGATTGGCAAAACTAGTTGGTCCCGATAGACCTTACAGTATGTGGGAACTTTAGAACTATCTGTCAATGGATTAAAACTACCTAGATTGTTATGAAAGGGTCTTTTCCCTTTCACAATTAATTTAATCATGTACTACTTAGTGAATTCCAATGTCTAGACTATTGTTAAACCCAAGTCCTCTTCCATTTGGTTAGGTTAACCGCTCAGCCACTATGCCACCCAATTAGCATGCTCAATTCGTATACCCCACCAGATAAGTGGGGTTGGTACAATGCTAGGAGATGAAACCCCAAGTCAAAGACCACCTAAGAGACTTGTGAGGAGGTGATGAAATCCTGCTCACTAAGCTAAAAAAATGAAGGTAATGTTATTTTGATTTGTAGGATCCCGCTAAGAGCAAACAAAGAGCATAATAAGTAAATCTTTGAGATCTAAAAGAAATAGAATATTTTCATTTCTAAGTCACCCAAAAGGGGAAGAGATACGTGAAAAATATCCCCACAATACACACAAGAAGCAATAAGTCATAAACAATACTTTCATGAAATGAGAAAATTTTGAAAAATAAACAAGTGTTATTTTTAAAACCCAAAATGAAATGTGAATAGAAAATGTGATTTGTTAGAATATATCATCCCCCTTTTAGAACTTGTAAGAAAATAAGGTGAGTAATTTTGATTTGGGGCCTTTGACAAGTAAAAGAGATTGATTTTCTTAATTTTTTCAACTCTCAAGTTTTCACACATAAGTGTCTTCGCCAAAACACCAAGTAATTTTGCTATTTTTAGGAACCTACACAAAACACAAATAGAATAATGAAAACTAAACAAAGATGATTTCATTATCAAGATGATTTCTCTAAAGATATGACAAATTTTTTAAATAGATAGATAATTTTTCTAAACAAATAAATAATTTTGCTATTTATATGAACCTACATAGAGCCAAGACAGAACAAATAAAACCAGATAGGGAAAATTTCACCAATTATCAAGGACAATTGGATCAATTATCATAATAATTTTGATAAAGACATAAAAAAATATGCTAATGAATAGAGTATCAAACCTAAACAATTTTGCCAAAATATAAAATAATTTTGTTTAAGAATAAGACAATTTCATCAAAAGATAGAGTGATTTCATTGAAGAATAAACTTGTGTAAAAATAGAAAATAAACCAAAAAAGATAGGGATGATTTCACCAATTACTGGGACAATTTCATCGATTACAGGGATGATTTCATTGATTCTCATAAAAATCAGAGATAGTTTTGTTGTTTTCAAGAATGAATTCATTGATTCATAGAAATAGATAAAATACAAAAATTTGAACACAAAAGAGAAAAAATATCAAGATTCTCTACAAATTAAGATTAGTCTATAGGATCGAATGAAATTTATGGGTTTTGTCATCCCACCAAGCATGCCATATGTGTCATTATAACGTAGATATTCAATATTTTCAAAAAAAATTGGTTAAGACAAGCAAAGTGATAATAAATACTAAAGACACACCTAGGACCTCAGAGCTCAACAAAATACCAAAGAAAATACAAATGCATATAGATTCACACCATGCAAATCTCCTTTGTATCTTGATCATTGTTAGGATGTGGCTCAGATGTAGCTTTTAGATGGTATTTGTTCATACAAATTTAAAGTTAAGCATCTCCATAAAAACTATGGATCATGAAGACTTTGATCAAAGAGTGTAGATTGATGAATAAGATTAGCTCGATAAAATACCAAGGCTTCACTATATTACTTAAACATGAGAATAGTGATGTGAATGATCTTATTTTTTTAAAAATCATATTGATGAGGACCCTTCATATTGAAGTCAAGATGAACAGTTGCTAAAGTGTCCTTAAGTGTGCACATAGATCAAGCACATTGACCAATGATGTAAGCCCTTCATCTCAATCAAGATGAAAGGTCAAGGATGACCTTTACAAATATCAAAGATGAATGAAAATAATCCCTTCATCTCAATAAAGATGAAGGGTGGATGATACTCTTTGTAAATATCAAATATGAATGAAAATAATTTGTTCATCTCAATCAATATGAAGGGTAGAGCATCCTCTCCAAGTGAACACGTGGATCTCAAAGGTGCTTCATCTTGTTTCCAAGATGAAGGGTGGAGGATAATCCCACTTTATTGTTAATTCTTTGCATAATTGTTGTGATATTAAGGGTATATTGTTAGGATCTCAAGATTCCCTTTTGCATGAAGATGTCCCTTGGAAGAGGACAAGAAGACAATTCATAATTGGAAGAGTAATTAATTAAATAGCTCAAATACTTATTTAATTAATACAATTTGAGGAATTGATCATTAGACTAAAATTGAAATAAAGAAAGTAATTGAACAGAGAATGATAATTGATCATAGAAATTATAACTAAATAAAGAAGAGGGAATTGATCAAAGTATTTTATAATTGAACACAAAAATTGATCAGGATGTGTAAAATTATGGGAAGTCATTCCATTGTGTAAATTCACACAAAAGTGATAAAATTAGAGTGTCTATAGTGCCATATGGCATGATCTCAAAGCTTTAAATATCTCCAACACTTAGAATATTTTTCAAAAGGCTTTCAAATTTGCTATGGCTAATGGCTTGATGGATGCTCGACACATGGCATGTTAGATTTAAATCTTGGTAATGATGTGGCTTACTTTTAGAGAAACATCTAAGTATAAAACCCATTTGATAAAGTTAAAGGCATATTAATGCTCATTGAATGAATAATAAATGTAATAAATAGATAAATAAATATTTTCTATTTAAGCAATTCATTCGCATAGCTATGATAGTCTCCTAATGGGTAGACAAGCATCAAATTTAAGCCAATGTTTATTTCCATATGGTAATCTCTCCTTAGTTTAGAGACCCAAGCATTGGAAGTCTATTGACAAGTAAACAAGCATCAAATTTATTCTGGGGGACCTTGTTGACATCATCAGGTCCATGTGGTGATCCCTCATTCACTTGGTCTATGCTCTTGTTCTCATAAGATGATGCCACATGGAATCATCCTATTTCTTCAAGGTTTATTTTCATCAAACATGATCATTTCATGTGGCATAATCATGGGGCTCTTAGGATTACTATTTTTTTTCTCCCTTTCAAGTTTTGGGCCTCTATGAGTCATCGATCTAAGAGATCGAATGACTAGTGGGGATTTAGGGTTGGTCTATCCTATATAAATGCTCTGAATCCTCAAATTTTGGGATGGTGACATGTGTTGCAATCTTAGGAAGTTGAGTCCTCAAATTTACTATGATCAAGATTTGATTGAACTTGATTCATCCAATATAAGATCAAACAATCTAGAAGGATCTTAGACAAATACTTTATTGATTTTATGAATGACTTAGATAATTTTATGAATGTGATCCATCCAATAAAAGATCAAACAATCTATGGGAGGATCCATATACTCTTAGAAACTTTTTGGATGACCCTCGAACTCTAAATAAACATGATCAATATACATGGTAGAAAATGAATAGCGCAAACTCGTTGGAAGAATTATGTGAAGCAAACAAGACAAAAGACACTTTGAGCAAGGATTAATAGGTTAGTTCAAGAAATTAAAATTGAATATAGACCAAAGAAAACCTAATTTTGTATAGACTAAGCTTAGATTTCAATTAGAACAAAGGCCATTTTTAAAGCTTGAATACATAAACATTTATAAAGCTCTAAACAAGTTTATAATCAAGCCTAAAATTGAATGTTTGACCAAGTCTTAATAATGGGATATTATAAATACTTGGTCATTTTAAATTTAAAAATAAATTTTTAAAAGCCCAACCAAACCCTAACATTTATGCAATTAAATTAAGTCATGGTCCAAAGCATGAACAATGCATAAGATATGAAAAGTGGATTTATCCAATTTAAACATAGATATTCTATGATAAAGGTTCTTTCAAAAGTAAGTATGAACATGTTTAATTCTAAGGTTGAACCAAGAATCCTATAGTCAAGGACATAATGAAGATATTTAGATTCAAACAATTGTTTCAAAATTTAAATCTAACTTAGGCTAAAGGGTTTTGAGGGGAAACCAAACCCCAAACTAAAATAAGAAGGTCCCCATATGAAATTATCTAAAGATGGGGCATGTTTTGGATATATTAAAGGATGTGTTAGGTAACATGTACAAAGTGAGAAAAATTAACTACATTTTCATTGCATAAGAACCACACTATTGCATAGAATTTAAATAAACAATGTGTTCAAAAATGTTTCCCAAAACAAAGTTTGGATGGAGAATAAACAACCTATAGAATATCCATGCAAGATTCACAAAAAATTTAAATAGTGTTAACATAGTTGTAAGCATATAGAAAAAGTGTCCCTCACAAAGAACACATCACAAACCATAAGTGCACTAGAATGTCTCCAAAGAAGTAATCATGTTACAAATGAACAACTTGATGACAAAGCAGTTTGGCAACTCTCATGTGCCAAAAATGATCTCTCATGAATAATCTATGTGAAATAGGACAAATAGATTCTAAATTCAGAAATATCACAAAAAAATAGGTTGTTTTATAAAAAAATACATGTTAAACAAAGTCCAAAGCAATATTGCCCAAAATAGAGTTTCGATGGAGGATAAATGACCTATAAACTATCCATACAAGAGTCACAAAAAAATAAAAATAGTGTCGACACAGTTTTAAGCATGTCAAAAAAGTATCCCTCATAAAAAACACATCATAAACCATAAGTGCACTAGAATGTCTCCAAAAAATCAATCATGGAACAAATAAACAACCTAATGACAAAGGGGTTTGACAACTCTCATGTGCCAAAAATAATCTCTCATGAATAATCTCTATGAAATATGATAAATAAAAAATAAATTCAAAAATATCGCATAAAAATAAATTATTTAAAAAAAAATACATGTTAAACAAAGTCCAAAATGATAAGAATGGGTCTTTAAATGTTCGCCTACAAAAGGGACCACACAAGGCTAAATATTTTTTAAAAAAAGTATTTTTATAGGAGGAATGGCCACCTACCACACCATACCCACCCTCTGATCTTCAAAGTAAGATTGGAAATTCATTGTAAAAAATAAGCCCATGAGCTCTCTCGTGAGCTAAGAAAATAGCCCCCTCATATTAAATTTTTTATCCTACTTACAAATAATTAAAAAGCCCAAAATGAAATATTATGTCCCCACTCCCCTCATTACATAAAATATACTCCATTCTTTAATTAATAAAAAACATTCCTTGCGATAAAAATTTGACCCTAAAAAATAGACCCTCATTAAAAAAGAAAGTGTCAAACTCAAACCCTTGACCTCCTTTAAGGGATGAGCATATTGTTAATGTGAATTTCAAGCACATAACTGAGATGAAACAATTACTCAGTTAACCTTTCCTAAAATGAGGCTTGTAGGGTCTCTCCAAGGTCTGTTATTTCTAGGTCACGACATAATGGGTGACCTAGTTGGTCTATGTAGAATTGTTCTAATCCAAGGGACCTGCTAGTTTGAAAATATTAAACTTGGTTTTAGTGTTGCTTTGGTCTTTTAGTATATCTAGAGGGGATGCAAGTGTAGTTGTCTTGTTCATGCAATTTTTTGGGGGGTTTTAGGAAATAAAACAAACTCACATTTATTCAAACTTGCCCATATAATTAAAATTAGTATTTAGGGTTTTATATAAAGTGAAGTGTGGCTAATTTTTATGGATTCATTACATTAATCCATTCAAAAATGTCATAATAAAATGGCAATTCAACATAGATAAAAGTCGAGATAAACATGAGAAGCGGATTGCATTCAGATCCTATACTAAACATAGTTAATAGATTTAATTAAAAAAGGTAAAATAGAGAGGGAAAAGAGAGAGAGAAACATGTTATCATGCGGCCAAATCCATTTGTATTGATTGTAAACATCCACAAAATCAATCTCTTGTTGGGTTAGTGTGTGCACAAGCACTAATAAAGTTGCTACAAAGTTTGAGGGCCAATAAGGTGGGAATAAAAATAATACTACCATCATTTATATGTGCAAACAATAATATCAAATCTTCATAACTTTGATTAATAAAAATATCTTTGAATAACAAATGTTTGAAATTTTTAAAATTGTTTAGGCATAAATTTAGCTAGCATAATGGTAGAGAAACAAAGGAGGAGAGATAAATTACAATACAAAAGCATAAAATACGTGGTTGGTCCAATGTTCTCTAGGGAGGAACAAAGAGCCAACTGTTATGCAATCAAAATGCAACATTAAATAGAAATTAATAATTGTAAAGGGAAGCATTTTCCCTCCAAAATGTTGTTGGGAGCCATAGATGCAGCCACCAACTCCATCTCCTTCCAAAATTTATGCCTCTTTTCTCCCTTTTAGTGTGCACAATAGATAAAACACAAGTTAGATATTGTAATTAAAAGTTCCTTTAACAAAATATAGAGAGAGAACATGAACAACTTTTATACCAAACAAAATTCCATAAAATTTAAAACACTAAGACGTTTGGGCCAGAACAAGCTGTCCAACACCATAGATAGTTTGAAAAAATGAAAAACAAGGCCCAAGATATCATTAAAAAACCAAAAATGAGCCAAAAATGGCCTTTCAGACCTAATTGGGCTTCTAGGAGGCACAGGAAAGTTAAAAAGGTCACTTTTTAAAAAGTATAAATCCCAATTCTAATCAGGATTCAAAACCCTGAATAAGACTGGGGTGTGATTTGAGTTAGGTCCTAGATATAATCAGAGTTGAAATATCTAAATAAAAAAGGAAATGATTTGAGGGGGTCCCAAGATCTAATTAGGATTGAGACCCCTAATTAGTATTGTTTACATTTTGAAAGGGGGAGCCCTAGACCCAATAGAGGTCTAAGCTCTGATTAAAACTAAGTAGAAGCTTGGGGGGCATAGACCTAATGAGGTATGTAGGCCAGATCAACACTAAGATAGAGGGGCTTGAATCTTGATGGACCTGTGTAGAGTTGAATCCTCGCTTAGCACTAGGGATGGGCTTTTGGCCAAGTGAGAGTCTTGGTTAGGGTTTAAACCCTGACCACCATTATAGTGATCAAAGCCTTTGATGCCATGACCTAATTGGAATCCAAACCCCACTTAGAAATGGCCACTCACCATTTGATGGAATGTGACCTAGTCAGGGTTCCCAACCATAACTATAACTAAAAATCTATGCCCATTGACACTTGGACCAAATTAGGACTATAATATCGATTACTTATAAGCCTAGTGAATGTTAGTTAACGACATAATTGGGACTATAAATTTTGATTACAACTAGGGAATGATATTTTGACCTCGAAGACCTAATTGGGGGTTAGAATCCTAATTAGTTTTAACAACGTATAAAAAAATTATGAGCTATTGTAGACTTAGTCGGAGATCTGGACAAGATTTTACAAGATTTGTTTGTGTAATAAATGCTTTAAAAACTTGTTTTGGGATGAAGTGTAAAATATGAAAATTTATCACATGAGCTTGGTCACCTCAACAAGATAGGATTTGGACATTGATTTAGCACACAAACCAAAATGACCCTCTAAAGCAACTTAAGAGAGGTAAGTAAGCCAGATTTTCAAAGTTAAACTAGGAGGTCAAAACTTTGCTTTCACACTAAGTAATTTATATTTTTTCTCCTCATGTGGACATGGTATATCCAATGGAGGTGGTTTTAGGACTCAGTTCAATACGCAGACTAATATGACCCACCAAAACAACTTAAGAGTGTTGAGACCAACTAACTGTGAGTATAAATAAGAACAGAGTAAAAAGTAAAATAAAAGTTCTCTAATTCTAAAAGAATTTAAATAAATTATGCAAGTAACAACACTATGAGTTAATCAAACATTTCCAATAAATAAAAGACTTCTCTTTTTCCTTTCTTCATCATTAAAAAATAAAAAATAAAAGTTTTTGGATTTAGAACCAAGTACATTAACTAATTTTATAGAAGAAGTTGTCTTTTCATTTTTCAGTTGTATGTTCTGCTACTAATTGTTTTAGATTTTTTTTCCCATGTTAAAATATAATTATGCTTATACAATGCTTACCTACCTTACTTCCATGTATGGCAGGATTTTTATTATTTTTTCAATCACTTGTCTCGTCTTTGATACCTCTCTACGAATGACCTAGCATCATCAACTTTTTTCTCTAGTGATTTTTTTCTCTAGAACTTTTTTATTTATAATGGCTTCCTTCTTGGTGTAACAAAATAAATCTTTGTTTAAGTAAGTTCTTTAACTAACTTAAATTTTAATTTTAATAATAAATAAGACACTAGGCACTCCAATATATATATATTATATATATAAACGAATTCATATGCTTTTTGTCTTATATCTAATTTTTATAATTTAGAGAGTATTTTTTTATTTTTTTTAAATTAATTATTATTTATTATTAATTTTTATCATTATTTTAAATTATATATAAAAAATTAAACATAAATTTTAAAATAATTGTACATTTTATTAAAATAATTTGGTACCATAGAAAAATTATATAGCTAATTTTTTGTTTAAAGAAAATATTAATCTTTTGTTGAATAGTTATTATCTTTTATGGTTTTTGAATTAGCATTATTTTTTCTTTTAAAGATGTTAAGCAACAAATTGTTTTATGAAATATTTAAATTTTTGCTCGAGTGTCAAATTAAATGTCGAAAAAAATTTATTAATGTATTGTAAAACTTGTGTGATGATAAATTAAAGAACATACACTCAAATTGAATATTTAAGAAAACATTGCTCTATTGTTGACATTGAAAGTGATCTTTCTTTTCTTTCAAATAAAAAATGATTATCTATACAAAATCATTTTTGTAATATTAATTTAAAATTTATGAAATCAATGAATTACAAAAGAAGTGGTCTTAATAAAAATGAAAATAGTATTGTTGAAACTATTTCTTTTAAACTTACTTCCAACTTTAAAAGACTTGATTTTAATGAAGTTAATGTTAATAATGAGTGATATTTTCCTCATTATTGAAAGACATTACAACATTATATTTTTGGATCTAAGAATAAATATAAGGGCTTACTTTACTAATATATTAGTCAATACATGTAAATATTATGATAGAGATGATCATGATATTAATAAAATAATATAAATTGTATCTTTGTAATATTTTTTTGGTAAAATCATAGTTTTTTCATTATTGGAATAAAATTAGATATACTTAACTTAAACTTAAATAAATTAAGATTCCTAATATTTAAATATCTTTAAAGATAGTGGTCTACTTTTTTGGTATAATTATTCAATTTAAATAAATAAGATATTTTTTAGAAAAGGCCAAACATCATTTTTATCTCATTTTCTAGCATTTATATTTTTTCCAAACTAACCTTTGTTATGTTTTAATATATCTATGACATTTTTTAGAACTCATAATTTTACTGTGCACATAATTAATATTTTAGTTTGAAGTTTTTTATGTTTTTAGGAAAGTTAATCTTTTATGGCATATTTATGTTTATTTAGAATTTTAAAGTCTTTTGTTTTTCAATTATACATTATTTAGAGTTCTCGAGATAATTAGAACTATAGATATTTTCTTTATTTTTGTGCTTACTTTTTTTTTGAAAAATTATCAAGAAATTTTTTTTTTTTTTGAACTAATTCATTAAATATTTGTCTTTTATATTATGACGTTTTTCCTTCTACCTTCAATATTTATTTTTAAATATTTTAAATGTATGGTATATATATAGTATCTATTGGTTTTGATCAACATTTTTTTTTTTAGTATGCACTAATCAAAATACAACTAACACTTTGTTATGGAAGTTATCTTTTAACTCATTATGTATTTTAGTAGATTCTAATTTATTACATTACAATGTATGTAGATCATATTTTATAGAATATTTTTTTTAACATAAAATTGGTATAAGTTTTTATGTTTTAAGTTAAAGTGGATCTTATTTTATTTTTGTTGGTCATTATTTCAAAAAAGGGTTAGCCTTATTTTTTAAAGAGGAATCATGAGACATTGTCAATGATTTCAATGTTAACTTTGAAAGTTTTGCGATAACATTTATGTTTTTTTTCCTTCTATTTTAAAATCATTATAATATTTTATTTGTTCCTCATGAAAGAAGTTATCATCAAGGGGGAGTATTGAGTTCTCCTTTTATGCATTATGGTTTTCTCTTCTTTTAGAGATTAATCTCTATTTGAGTATTTTATATATCCTAAATTGAGTATTATTAATTCTCATTTAAATTTTTAGTTTAAAAAATATAAAGAATATGATTGGCTTGTAATCTTTTACCTCTTTTGTCTACTTAAATATATTCTGCAATATTTTTAGATGTTGTGGCATCTTATTTCAGTGGCGAATAGTTAAAATTGGCTAAGTTGGAAGGGATAAAGAGTCGAACTAGAACGCATGTCATGTATGACTTTAATTAAGGTTTACTCCCCTTTGTCATACCACCAATATATTTATTGGTCCTAAGGGATTTTTTTAGTTGTATTTATTACTTTTTCTTATTGGGCTTCTACCCTTTGGGCAGTTCTTTCCATAGTTAATGGGCTCTCTTCGGGAACTTGCATCATTTGATGCAACTCAACTAGGAGAAAGAAATCATGGAACTGAAGCAAACATACAAGTTTGTTATAAATATTTACTACGAGGTAATTTACCCATCTCTCAGGATTCTCCTCTTGATGTTTTATTTGATTTACCTAATTTTGATAATGTTTGCTAATGACTATAAAACCACACCCTTATCAGTTAATTTATGGGTTGTGTCCTAGTTGAATCCATAATTCAAATTTGGGTTCAAACCAACTGGTCATCCAATGGAATAAAGTTGGTAGGGATTCAAAACCTGATTAAGGGTTTTTTCCACTTTAAGTTTGAAGACCCTAGACATCATTCTGCCTTCCATAAACATGGCCCAATGTATGTGAGAAGCTTTATTCTTATCTTCTCACTATAGACCTAGGACTTTGTTGTTTTAGATAAAACTAAAATTAAATTCCATGTTTGTATATATTTTATTGGTCTACCCATGCCATTTTGTCCCTTTATATAAAAATTGGTTAAACCCATGTGACAATTTGTCTATTTTAAAACTAACTGCTTCTTTGCCACCCATCCCCAATGTCAAGATTGTGTGGAGGTGGAACTCTCTCAAGACCTCCATGAGACCAAAGATATTTAGATAGGCATTTAATGGTTCACCTAGAGGGTGTTAGACATCAACCTACCTAATACCTATTTTTGGTGTCGGACCTTAAACCACATGATTAAATATTTCCTTCTTATGGTCAGCTTGAACCCACCATTTAAAGTGGTAGCAAATCCCCCCTCCCCCTCCCTCACCCTTTAGTGGGGTAACATGATGGCTAGTAGGTATTGGAAAGGATAAATAATCAAAATAATCATAATGTTAAATCCCTTATTAGCATTAACAAGTTTGCATCTTCTACCACCACAACCACTCTATCACCCTCAACCCAAAACCCACATGTTTGTGCCCCACCACCCAACCCTAGTCTGACCATGTCAAGTGATCTACAAGTTGTTAGTGACATTATCAAACCAAAAGAGTTTATGTCTTATGGGTTATCTTTCTTTCTTTCAAATGCAAGATTCATAGCCAATTTTGAACATCATCCCAGTGACAAACTCATGGTAAATCCCTCCCTCCCATTCATGCAAGTGACTCATTTTTCAACAAGTCCCTTTCCTAGAAATGAGGATAATGAGTTTTATTAGCCTAAGAGGTGGCATGTTGTGTTTATGGACTTTCTCACAAACTAACAACATAATACTTTTTTTAGCAGCCATTTTTTGGCATTAAAGGGCCCAGAGGTTGAAACCATAAACCTTAATGGTTTCCAATGAATGTTTTCTCATGGAATGTATGTGTCTTGATAAACCCAACATGTAATTATTTAGTGTGGGATAGTTATTATAATTTTTCAAATATGCATATCCTATGCCTATAAGAATTTAAAATTACTAATTTTGCACTATAGATGGTAGTGAACGTCATCTAGCCCAAACACTTACCATATGTTTGGGCATGAGGTGCAGTGTGGTGGCTTAATTACTTTGATTTATACAATTTATGCATCTTTTTTGGTGGATTAGGGAGTGTACCTATCTAATCATGTTATCTATATAGTTTTTTATTTTTATGGGTAGATTCTTGGTATTGTTAACATTTACGCTTCGGTAGATTTTGTTGAAAGGATAGCTCTTTTGATATGGTCATATTTTTCCCTCCCCATGGCCTATTGGATTTTTCATGTGTATTTAAATATTATCTAATCTAAAAAATCCAAATAAGGGGCCCTTCTAATGTAATGGTACGTTGGTGATAGATAAGATTAGTTATACATGCATAATAAATTTAACCTGTTTGACCCGAATCATCATCGTAGGCACTCATCCCCTATAGCTTGGTTCACTTGGTATAACTCTTTTCAAGGAAATGAATGAGTGCTCAAAATATTAGATAGGTCCCTCCTCTTAGACTAGAATATCTTCTCTTTTGCTCATAATTTTGACCACTCTATGAGTGTGCTTCCACATGTTCATCTCTCAGATCACTAACATGTCTTATTTATTGTAGAATGGTTTACCCTTCCTAAAATTTACAATAATTATTTATACCTAAATCAAACTCTATCCCACATTAAGAGAGTTTGGAATATTTCCCCTAGCTAGTCTAGGTATTCTAGGTGGATTGATTGGTGAGGAGTTGTCATTACCCGCATTGCCACTTTTATTCACTTTTTTGGTAATAAGTTCACCCTTATTAGAAAACAAGTGAATTATGACTATGTTAGATAATTCAATCACCTTTCCCAAATGTTATATCATTCTCCTCTATATTATTATTTACAAAAATAAGTGGTCATTCTCAGACAACAAATCAAACTTGTTGACCTTCATCAATATTTGTGGGGATCAACGATGAACTCACCTTCACTTCCTCAAAAGTGGTGATAGAGTTTCCAAGTATTTTTTTTAGTAAGCTAAGGGCTTGTAATTTTTCCACTCAAATAAAATTCATTAAAGATGTTAGAGACCATCTAGCCAATCTTTTATTCATCCTTCAAGCTTTTGTTTGGCATTATAGTCAAGTTTTTCAAGCTCAACCTTCCTTTAAGTCTCAAAAAGTGGATTTACAAACTTGTATGGATGTTGTTCCATAAAAAATATCCCTTTCTCAAAGGGTAGCCTATGAACAATTTCTACCAATAGAAGAACTGCATCAAGTGGCAATGGTTATGGCTCAAGATAAGGCTCTAGCGGCTAATGGTTTTCCTTGCAAATTACACCAATCTATTTAGGATTGTGTTGGCCCTAATTTACATAGAGTCTACTTGGAAGATCTTCCCAATATTTTTTGTGCAAACTCATCAACATGGGTAATATCAAATGTATTCCCAAGATCAAAGATCCATAGATTATTTCCACCTGGTAGCCTATTACACTTTTGAATGTCTCATATAATATTATATCTAAAGCTCTAACCCTCATAATTAGGTATTTGCTTCCCTTAATCATTCAATCTAAATAAACATGGTTTATCCAAGGGAGATACATCTTGGATAACATCTTGGCAATATGGGAAGGTATGAAATGGGTTTGTACATCTAAGTAAAAATTTATGTTCATCATAATTTATTTTAAGGTTTATGGAAAAATTGAATGGACCTTAATTTTATCCATGCTTTAATCTTTAGGGTTTGGCCCCAAATTAATTCTCTCTATGCAAACTCTATGCCAAGATGTTTCTTCTTGCATTACTATTAATAGACATAAATCTAAGAGATTTGGCTTGTTTCACTATATCATTCAATGTTTCCCTCTTACTATTTATCTTTATGTGATTATTGTTGATGGGTTTGGTTACTTGTTAAAATATTATACTAATATAGAGCTTGTCAAAAGCATTTTTTTACCCAATGTTCATCATAACCAACTGGTTAATGGGCAATTTGTTGATGATTTATTTATCACTCTTTTAAAAGGATGAATAGGTGGTTTAGAATGCCATGGAATGCCTCCAAACATTTTTTTAAACATCTATATCTATCATTAGTGGGTCAAAATACAATGTTACAGGTAGATTTATGGCCCTCTACTTGGATCAGTGCCCATCAATGGAATTAGATTGCCCATGGTGAAATGTTCAAGCTATTAAGCATTCCCTTTGCTTTTCAAGATTATTTGGTGGACATATGGAATAATTTTGTCCTAAGAGTTGAGAAAAAAATATCCTATTAGATTTATAAACCTCTCCTTGGATGGAAAATTTAAAATTCATTCCAAAGTTATTTCAGCTACTCGTGTATTACTCTTCTTGTTGGGATCCCTCAAAAGTAGCGTACAAAAAGCTAGATAAATTTCTTAGGGACCTTTTGTGGACCAACTCATAAGGTAATAAATGATTTCATTGAGTGTATTTGTGTAACAACCCCATTGGGTTTTACCTAAATATAGAAAAAAAATTACACATATTCATCATATAGATTTCACCATGAGAAACCTAATTAGTGATATTTAACTAACTGCATTCATTTAGTTAACCATAAGGTTTATAGCTAATCCACTTAGATAATAATAACCACAAAAAAATATAATAATCATGATCAATGTTGAATAAACAATAAATATTGTATCTAAATCATTAATGAAATAGTACAAATTCAGCCACAACTGATAAAACATTACAACCACTGTTATAGAAGTATAATGAATAAATATTAAAAAAATTATCAATACATAATAATATCTCAAATAATAAAATATGATACAAATCTCCATAAAGCATGAGTTTTCATGACTCAAGTATCAATCTGTAATCTCAAGTGTAGTCTCTAGCATAGTACTCTAGCTAGAGGGAGAGCATCATCTGAGCACTTTTCTAAACCAACCATAGACCATATATCCCCTGCACTATATCCCAATAATGGGATGTCCCTCCCTTCATGGATGGGTATATAATGACAATGCAGGAATCTAGAGTGACAAACCAGAACCTGTGTGTCGAAGATATCTAATACATAATGTGTATCATAAAGAAATTTGTTCTAACATGATATTGCAAAAATATGAAAACTATATCAACATATGAAATGATGTTGTTTAATTAAAATATTACTTTGGCCAAAGTTTTCAATAATTAATTATCTCTAAGATCAGTCAATTTCATAGACACCACTCAATCAGATGACACCTTATCTTGCATTGATGGCACTAATTAAGCCAATGGAATATGTCCAATGCTTATTTAGTGCCATGAAAGTAGGATTCAATTAAAATATATAATAATATAAAAATTAATAAATTCATTCAAAATATTTCCCTTTAGTTGATAAAAATATGGTAAGTACAAAAATATTAAATACACACATTTAGTCTATAAAATGTAATATATTGGATCCAATATCATCTAGTTTATTATAGAGTAATAAAAAAAATCAAAAATAATCCTAAACATACCATCCGAGTATGATCATGTCAAAACTACCAGTTTTTCAAATCACAAAGTAACTTATAATGTTATTTACACACTATATGGTAATAATATTTTCAAGCACAATATAATTGTGTATGTATATATATATATATATATGGTAAATCAATTTTAGTTTTATAACATAGTCCACAGCGATATATTTATACCATTTATATGTATATATTTTAAAAAACTTGAATATAATTCCAATACCATACAACTACTATATTATATATAGTATACTCTAAGAAGACATCCACTATCTAATATCTTAGAGTATTCCATATACTCTACGTATATATATCCATCTAAAAAAATAGCCCCATAGCCCTTTTATTAAACTAGGTAAATCTAAATACTTTTGTTTCACTCACACACAGATTTTTCATATATATACATAGTCAACCATTTATACCAATTCCTTTTATCCAAATTTAATAATTATTATTAAAATTAATCGATTATAATTATCATTTAAGTTATATTTATATGACCAAACACATCCACTCAGTCGACTATGCCCATCTTGGAAATTCTATTATAACAACTCAAAATTGACCACATAAACCTCTTCAATCAAATTATATATATATATAACTGCATACCTAGTCTTTCACCAACTATGTTAGATTCTTACTCAAACATAAACCAATTCAAATATGCAATAATAATCCATAGTCACAGCTAAAAATTTTCATACTTCACATGTAATGAATACAATGACATCTTAACTCATCCATACAACAATAATCTCATGTGTATAAATATATGCATAAAGTTGAGTTTACAAATAAAAGTTCTATTAGGGTGTGGAGCTAAAAGCTTCACCAAGGAGCACACTATGACAGTTTCGGGTCTACACAGACACCGGCATCGGTCAGGAGCGACCGACGTCGGTCAGGTGCAGTTGCAGAGGCACCGGCATCGGCAGTGGGTCGGCCGACGGCAGTCACAGGCAAGCAGCAGGAACTGGTGTCGATTACCTGTGCGTCCATAAAGCTATTTCTGAGGACATAAGCGAGTGTTTGCATGATGAGTTTAAGTTGTAGTCTTAAGCTCGCGTCTCTATTATTAGCAATATTATTTTTAGAGCCCTTGTTCAAGAGGCTTAACTATTTGTTGTAAGTGCATGCTCAAGTTTCCTAATTCTATATGTAGAATTAGATCTTCTTAGCTTAGTGTGAATTATTGTAGTAGTTCATTGTATGTGAATGTTGAAGAACAGTACAGAATTGAATCAATCCAGGCTTGTTGGAGTTGATTGTTCTTGAGAGAGAGAGCTCTTGAGGAATAGAGATCTAGTGAGAGATCTATACATCTAGGAGAGGTGTGGAAGAAAGAAGTTTCTTCAATTGTATTCCTTTTGTAAAGAGTTTGTTAATACAAGTTTTCAGGGTGGTTTCTTGTATCTCTTGTTCTTGATGTTTATCATTCTAGTTACTTGTCTATCTGATTTATTTCCGCGTTTATTGCCTTCACAAGTGTAATCTATTGTTGGTTGATCCCCAACAAGTGGTATCAGAGCTCAGGTTCACTAACAGGTGGTTTAGATCTATGTAGTGTGTATTGATTACAGGTTCTCACAGGGATTTTTGTTTGAGTGGGAGAAGCAATGGCAGATGAAAGTAAACTGAGAATGGAAAAGTTCAATGGCAAAAATTACCAACATTGGAGAATGCAGATAGAGGATTATCTGTATCAAAAATATCTCTACTTACCGTTAGGTGGGGTTGCAAAGAAGCCCAAAGACATGGAGGATGAAGAATGGGAAGTTCTTGACAGAAAGGCTCTGGGG
The DNA here is from genome assembly GCA_037957365.1 of Torreya grandis. Classification (NCBI taxonomy): domain Eukaryota; kingdom Viridiplantae; phylum Streptophyta; class Pinopsida; order Cupressales; family Taxaceae; genus Torreya; species Torreya grandis. The sequence goes on along the minus strand of JARHVA010000288.1, from coordinate 1,043,638 downwards.
TCTATAAGACTGAGTCTAGCATCCACTGTGATATCTAATTTATCATAGGCAAAGTCTACGATAGAGTTGATGACTACGTTAGCAAATTTGTATGAAAAACCCTCAGCTTCTAATAAGGTATATCTTATGAAGCAGTTATTTAATTTGCATATGAATGAAGGTGGATCTGTTTCTACTCATCTGAATGATTTTAATGGAATTGTGAATCAATTGAGTTCAGTCAATATAGTGTTTGATGATGAAATAAAAGCTCTTTTAATATTATGTTCTTTGCCTGAAAGCTGGCATGGCTTTGTAATGGTAGTTAGTAATACTGCATCTGCATCAAATATTTTGAAAGTAGAGGATGTTGTTAGTGTTATCTTGAATGAGGAAATACGTAGGAAAAGCATAGAAGAGACATCTAGGAACGCTTTAAGTTTTGAGAGCAGGGGGAGACAGAAAGAGAAGAGCAAGAAAGGCAGATCAAGATCCAAATCTAAGGAGAAAGGCAGATCTAAATCCAGAAATGGTAGAAGGCCATAATGCTGGAATTGTGGAAAGATGGGGCACATAAGTAGAGATTGTTGGTCAAAGCCTAAGGAGGATAATCAGCATGAAGGAAAGGAAGAATCCAAGGTTGCAGGTATTGCACAAGATGCTTTAATTTTCTCTCTGCATAATAATATAGAATCTTGGGTGTTAGATTCTGGTGCATCTTTTCATGCTACCCCTAACAGGGAATATTTTAGTGAGTATATCCATGGAGATTTTAGAATAGTGTATCTAGGGGATGATGAGCCCTGTAAAATAATTGGCAAAGGTAAAGTGCAGCTGAAGATGCAGAATAGCAACACATGGGTGTTGAGAGATGTGATGCATGTTCCTAGCTTGAAGAGAAATTTGATTTCTACAGGAAAATTAGGGGATGAGGGTTGTACAGTAACTCTCACAGCAGAATCTTGGAAAGTGACCAAGGGTGCACTTGTTATGGCCAGAGGTAAGAGAGAAGGTACTCTCTATTTATGTAATTGTGTTACTAACAAATCTCCTTCTGTATTATCTACTTCAGATGTGGATGCTAAATTGTGGCACTCAAGGCTTGGCCACATGAGTGAGAAGGGGATGTCAATTCTTAAGTCCAAAGGTATGCTTTCAGATTTAAAAGGCATAGATCTAGAGTTTTGTGAGCACTGTGTATTTGGAAAACAGAAAAGGGTTAGTTTTCTCAAGACTGGGTCTACTAAGAAGAGGCATAAGTTGCAGCTTGTTCACACAGACGTGTGGGGACCGGCTCAGGTTGCTTCCATTGGAGGATCACAGTACTATGTATCTTTCATAGATGATGCTACAAAGAAGGTATGGATCTATTGTATTAGAAGAAAATCTGATGTATTTGAGACTTTTAAGATTTGGAAAGCTATGGTTGAGAATGAAATAGGTAAAATATTGAAGTGCCTGAGATCTGACAATGGTCGTGAGTTCTGCAGTTATAAGTTCAGAGATTATTGTTATATGCATGGAATTCGCAAGCAAAGGATGGTTCCAAGGACACCTTAGTAGAATGGAATTGCTGAAAGGATGAACAGGACAATAATGGAGCATGCAAGATGTATGAGATTGCATGCCGGTTTGCCCTTACAGTTTTGGGCACAAGCTGTTGACACTGCAGTATATCTGATTAACAGAGGACCCTCTACAGCTCTAGATGGTGGTATTCCAAAAGAGGCTTGGACAGGTAAAAAGGTAGATCTCTCATATCTCAAAGTTTTTGGTTGTGAAGCCTTTGTGCACATAGATAAAGAAAATAGAAAGAAGCTTGATGCTAAGTCTATGAGGTGCACATTTATTGGATATGGCTCAGATGATTTTGGTTACAGATTGTGGAATCTAGAAACTAACAAGGTAATTAGGAGCCGTGATGTTGTTTTCAATGAAAGAGTGATGTATTGTGATCAGCTAAGGAAGCTGAATCAATCTGAGCAGAGCAACGGTGAATTGGATGAGGTGAAGGTCCAATATGAGCTCACGGGAAAAAGAAATAATCACTTGCAGGAAAACATAGAGACCGACGTCGGTAAGTTAGGAATCGGCGTTGGTAGAACAGAAATCGAGGTCGGCCATACAGAGATCGACTTCAGCAGGACAGGCACCGGCGTCGGTCAAACAAAACCGGTGTCAGCCAGTAACAGGTCTGGAGGTGACCGAGGTCGGTCACTGTCAGAGAATTTGGGTGGACAGCGTGTTGTGAACAAGTCTCAGACACCCATCAGGAGGTCAGAAAGGGTGAGTAAGCCTCCAATTAGATATTCTCCTTCATTATTTTATTTATTGCTAACTGATGGTGGAGAACTAGAGAGTTTTGAAGAAGCAATATAGGTGGAGTCCAAGAGTCAGTGGGAGCGTGGCATGGTTGAGGAGTTGGAGTCCTTAAGAGAGAACCAAACATGGGATTTGGTTGAATTGCCAGCTGGTAAGAGAACACTCAAAAATAGATGGACCTACAGGTTGAAAGAATGTGAGAATGGACAGATGAGATATAAGGCTAGATTGGTGGTAACAGGATTTGCACAAAAGCCAGGTATTGACTTTGGTGAGATTTTTTCTCCTGTTGTTAAAATGACTTCTATAAGGGTTGTATTGTCTTTGGTTGCTTTTGAGGATTTGCATCTTGAGCAGCTAGATGTTAAGACAGCGTTTCTTCATGGATATTTGGATGAGGAAATTTATATGGAACAGCTGGAAGGATTTGAGGTCAAAGGTAAGGAGAAGTTTGTGTGCAGATTGAAGAAAAGCTTGTATGGCCTCAAGCAAGCTCCTAGGCAATGGTACTTAAAATTTGACAGGTTTATGACTGAGCATGGCTATAGTAGGTGTCAATCTGACCATTGTGTGTATTTCAAGAGATTTGATAACGGTAGATATATTATTCTATTGTTGTATGTAGATGATATGTTGGTTGCAGGATCACACATGCAGGATATCTCTGAGCTTAAGGTAAAATTAGCTCAAACATTTGTTATGAAGGATTTGGGAGTAGCAAAGAAAATCCTTGGCATGAGCATTAAGAGAGACAGGAAAAATCACGGGTTGATATTGTCTCAAAAATATTATGTGGACAAGGTGTTGAAATGGTTCAATATGCAGGATGTTAAATCGGTAAGCACACCTTTAGCTGGACATTTTAAGTTAAGTAAAGAACAATGTCCTAATTCATATGATGAGGTAGAGTATATGAGTAAGGTTCCATATTCTTCCGTAGTAGGGAGTTTGATGTATGCAATGGTGTGTACTAGATCAGATATTGCCCAAGCAGTGGGAGTGATAAGTAAGTATATGGCCAATCCAGGTAAGGAGCATTGGAAAGCAGTTCAGTGGATCCTTAGATATCTGAGAGGAACCAGCAGTAGGCACTTGTGCTATGGAGGTTTAGATACTTCTCTACATGGTTATGTAGATTCAGATATGGCAGGTGATTTGGATGGCAGGAGAAGCACTACAGGTTATGTTTTCACTGTAGGTGGAACAGCAGTTAGCTGGATATCTAAGTTGCAGAAGGTTGTTGCCTTGTCAACTACAGAAGCAGAGTATATTGTAGCCACAAAGGCTAGCAAAGAGATGATATGGATGACACGATTCATGGATGAGCTTAGTAGGGAGCATGAGAGTTGCAGATTGTATAGTGACAGTCAGAGTGCAATCCATTTGGCTAAGAATTCAGCCTTTCATTCAAGAACAAAGCACATACAGCTAAGGTACCACTTCATACGAAAGGTATTGGAAGATGGTGAGTTGAAGCTGGAGAAGATCCATACAGATAGGAATCTTGTTGATATGTTAACCAAGCCAGTTACAAAAGAGAAGTTGAATCTTCATTCAACTTCTGTTGGTCTTCAAGATTGAGCTGAAGATGGAGGAGCTAGAAGATGTTGTTGTACAGGTACTGGTGCAGCTGTTTATCTCCAAGTGGGAGATTGTTAGGGTGTGGAGCTAAAAGCTTCACCAAGGAGCACACTATGATAGTTTTGGGTCTACACAGACACCGGTGTCAGTCAGGAGTGACTGACGTCGGTCAGGTGCAGTTGTAGAGGCGCCAGTGTCGGCAATGGGTCGGCCGACAGCGGTCATAGGCAAGCAGCAGGAACTGGTGTTGATTACCTGTGCATCCAGAAAGCTATTTCTGAGGACATAAGCGAGTGTTTGCATGATGAGTTTAAGTTGTAGTCTTAAGCTCGCGTCTCTATTATTAGCAATATTATTTTTAGAGCCCTTGTTCAAGAGGCTTAACTGTTTGTTGTAAGTGCATGCTCAAGTTTCCTAATTCTATATGTAGAATTAGATCTTCTTAGCTTAGTGTGAATTATTGTAGTAGTTCATTGTATGTGAATGTTGAAGAACAGTACAGAATTGAATCAATCCAGGCTTGTTGGAGTTGATTGTTCTTGAGAGAGAGAGCTCTTGAGGAATAGAGATCTAGTGAGAGATCTATACATCTAGGAGAGGTGTGGAAGAAAGAAGTTTCTTCAATTGTATTCCTTTTGTAAAGAGTTTGTTAATACAAGTTTTCAGGGTGGTTTCTTATATCTCTTGTTCTTGTTGTTTATCATTCTAGTTACTTGTCTATCTGATTTATTTCCGCATTTATTGCTTTCACAAGTGTAATCTATTGTTGGTTGATCCCCAACAAGTTCATTCATTTCACCTACCCATTCCTAGCTTATTTTTTTATCACCTTTACCATTTTATTCCTAATTCCATATATAAGTAAATATGTAGGTTATAGGATTCAAAACAGAGTCTATAATAAATACTATGACTTGGGTTTAAAATAAACAAAATTCATTTTGAAAATTGAAGCAAAGAATTCCATCCAAAACCAAAACTTTGAGTTCATCTATACAGGTATCCTATACATATAGTTTCCTTTGAAAGCCCTAGATTTCAAAAATATCATATATATATACACACAACTATATATATATATATATATATATATATATATATATATATATATATATATATATATATATATATATATATATATATATATATATATATATATATATATAAGTATATATGTGTCATTGATTCAAACTGAGTATATACTTATATATGTGTATGTATGTATGTATGTATATTCCATAGTCAATTTTTGTATAAAGAACCCATACATCTATACCCAAAATCTAATTAGATTTACACAAAGTTGAGCCCTCATACAATCCAAAGTTTCAATCTATATTTTTAATACATTAATGAATATATATCATTACTAGTTTGACAATAAAATAGCTCAAGCCAAATCATATATACCCATCAAGAAATAATCATTCCCATAGTGTAATAGATATTTTCAAATTGAAAATGGGATTAAGTTAGAGCTTAATTAAATCCAAAATATCTAGGGTAATTTTTACAGCCCTAACTAATTCCCTCAAGTTACCTGGGTTGGATGTAGGGTTCTATGGAGGTCGAGCCTATCAAAAGGCCCTACATATAGCCCATCTTTTATAATTTTTCATAACATTTCAAACAAATGAAAACCCAATAACCATTCCAATTCCAAAACCCATCAAACATTACACACATAATAATTTTGCGTACAAAACTAACCTATGATTATAATAATGCCAATGAAGTCGTATACACTCTTCTTCATCCTTCACTCAAACTTTCTCCTTCTTATCTTTCTATTTTATATCCTTTATATGTTGTATGACATGATCTCATCCTTATTCTCCTTTATTTTATTCATCTACATCACCTTATTCACCACCACCTTCTCATCCATTAATGGCTGACTCAACTAACTAAAAAATATGCATGCAAAAATAGCTCAACAGAACTCCCACTATGCTATAGTTCACCACCATGCAGCTAACAGCCAAATTCCATCATGATTTCTACAAAATGATGTTCAACCAAGATTTAATAAGTGATTAGAAACCCTAATTATCTTGAAACTTCCCTTAACTAGTTAAAATAATCATTAAATATCTTTTATACAATATGCATGCCATTGACTTAACATAATCCCATCATCAACTTCACAAAACTAGCTATCCAAACCAAATAAACAAAAAGTCATAATAACCAATGTTTATTCCATGCAATATCAAATTTTTACTAGTCAATAATCACTATCATTCCATGCAAAGTCAACTATGGACTACTCTTTTAACATATCAACAATATAGCAGGGTAATACAAATATGTATTAAAAAGATTATTGTTAATTATTACAATGTCATCTACAAAAAAAACACTATGCAAACACAATGATTTCCCTTAGTCATTTAACTATATATTCAATATCTAATATATTATGAATATTAAACCTTTAGTCAACATTAAATCAAATACAATGACATTTTTAAATAATGTTATTTGATTTAATTATTTTAGGAATAATGGAGTTTTATTTTTATTTTAGTTAAGGGTCTAGATTAATAAATAAATAAATAAATAATATTTTAATAATTACAATCCTAATTTGTATAATTTATTTATCTTTTAAATCTTTCTAAAAATAGCAATAAATAAGGAGAAATAATGACTTAGCTAGAAACAAGATAAGATGGTTGAGATAGGGTCTAAAACTGGTTGTACATGACTGGGATAGTGTCGTAAATTAGAATCTAGCTTTCATTTGGTGAAAGTATAGGACAGTCAAAAATAGGACACTTTGAAGTCTGGTACTATTGTCCACTCCTATCACTGTTATCTAAACTAGTAATAGATACCTGAGCTTCTTAGGTTCTTTTTGGTGTTCCTATGTAAGCTTATTTGTGAAATCTTGAGTGTTGAATATTGATAGAGCTCACTATAAATTTGTTTTAATTTTAAAACCCTAACCCTCCATCATGATAAACAAGATTTAAATCACTTGAAAAGGGGGAGGTTAGTGTGTGTAAGATGCATTGAACATGTGATCTACACCACTTGTGTGGGCATGTTGCCTACATACCAATACTCTAAAGAGGGATAAAACCATATGTAGTTCTCCCACTTAATGTGTTTTATGAAATAGTGTGATGTAGATGCAAAAATTCCAAATTAAGAGTGTTTGAGGTGGCTAGGGACTAGTATGAGGGTTTGAATATGTTTGTAGTTATGTTGGGTGACTATATGCAAATAATAGGGAAGTTTGTCTTAGTAGTTTACTTGTATTCTTTCTTGCTTTATAAGATTTGTATCACCTCCCTTGTAAATGAACTTTGGATGGGATTTTATAGGGAACAATTGATCATGGGTTAGATGTATTCATGTTAGGCTGGCATAATGAAGGATAGGAATCAGATGAAAATGATTGTTTGGGCTCAAATTGCAAAGGAATAGGAGCATAAAAAATGAGACACCCTAGGGTCCAGTGTTGTAGTCTAGATGGCCTACGAAATATGGTCTGGCTAAGCTAGAATCAAGGTTCAAAAGGTTTTCGATGACTAATAATGAGCAAAAAGGTGTCTATAAGGGTTACAAGATCATGCAAGAAGGACCTATGGATAGGGTGTCACAAGCCACACTCAAACTACCAATTTGAACATTTTATATGACTACATTTGCCCCTACTTTATTTTAGTGATGCATCAAAGTGAAATACTAGGATAAAGTAAAAATAGAAAGTGTACCTAAACTTATTTACAAGGGTGAATCCCATGAAGATGTGTGATATTGAGTGATGTTGAGTAATGTTGGGTATGTTGGGTATTTGTTGTACCAAAATTAATATTGTGAATAGAGTTGAGTGCTCAATTCCTTGAGAGTGGCTCAAGAATACGAAAGCTAGCCCTTTGGCTCCATCATCACCCATTGAGTGAAGTTATGTGATCATGCATATGTTAATTGATATTTTGACTATGTGTCTAATTCTTCTGAGTTGGTGGCTCGAGAATATAAAGGCTAGCTAGTCCTTTGGCTCCATCATTGCCCACTAAGTGGAGCTATGAGCTAATACCAATATAAATGTGTGTCGTATGAGATGGCTCTTAAATCCCATGAATGCTTTATAATCTAACCATGTAGTGTGTATAGCTGAATGTGTGTTGAAAACTAGGCCAATCTTGGCCACTCCAAAAGGTGGAGATTAGGCTTGTATGAAATCCACTCCAAAATTGGGAACTAGGATTATATGAAAGCCACACTAAAATGATGACAACCACCTATAGATGGAAAAATACATGTAACTATTGAGAATACCTGGGTCATGCAATGAACTGAAAATAAAAGAAGGCAAATGTGTCATGCACATTGCCCCTAATAATTGGTGTCAATAACATGGATGTTGATATGGAAGTTATACCAACTACCCAATCTAAAACTAGAAGCAAGATCCATCATGTCGTGCATGATTCCCATTATATCTAGATTCTCTAAGAAAAATTGTACTAAAACTACCCAATCTAAACTAAAATGTATCTAAAAAAACTGTAACTGGTCTTACCTTTCTATCTGTTTCTAGAAATTTTGGTTTTTTTATTATTTGGATAGGAGCATCAAAAATAGGACACTTTATTATTTGGCATTGTAGTCCAAGTATGGTGCTATTTTCCTTTACTATTTCTAATCACTGTTATTTTTTCATCACTATTTTCTTGGTCTATTCTACCTAGTTTGGGTTCTGGTTGTTATTTTTAGTGTCCTAAAAACTAATTTTTCATTGGTAGAAGACTCTAATTTATGTGACAAAACCTTTGTTTATTTCCCCTACATTTTAGGGTAGGAATGAAGACCTTGTAATGATTTCCCTCAGAAGAAATAGCCCTAGAATTGTGTTATGTTGTGAAATATATGATATAGCAATGATAATAAAAAAGATATCTCAAGATATAACATAATTTGTATTGAAGATTGTTAGATCAATAGGGATATGGTTAAATAGATGTAATAATGTAATAGCATGTGTAGTATATTGAGTTTAAACTATAAATGTTAGTTGTTAGTTTTTAATTATCAAGGAGGGATGGATCATGATTTCCATCATGGCATCTAAGAGAGCAAGAATAATACATGATGTGGATCATGGCATTGTGAACAAATGAGAAGCAAACAAGTAAACAAGTACACAAGGTAAAAATCAAGAAGCATATAAAAGAGGCCAAGGGGCCAAGAAAATAAGGGACATGGGCACATGTCACTTAAACTTGGAAAACAATCATATAAGGCATGTTTAAATGCCACATACACATATAAATTGAAAATAAGTAAGGTTGTCATGAGGGTCACAAGCACATAGAAGAGTACAAACAAAGAACATTGGAAAATGTCTTAAAGAACACACAAGAGATAAAACATGAACTAAGAAATGTAATCACATCTAGCTATTCAAATCAAGAAAGGAAAGCATGTAAATTCAAGAAATACTATCACATATAACTAATCAAATCAAGAAGTGAAAGTATGCACAACATGGAGTATAAGACTAGGTAGATGCTAAAAAATACACAAGTGATATATAATAGTGAGTGTTTATAGAATAATCTATGTAAGCTAATAATTAATGTACATCAACATGATAACTAGAGTGTGTGGTGTAGGAATGACAGAACTTGGATAGTGTAGTCATGTAGAAGGTGCCTCCAAGTGGGTAGATATATCGATGTATGTGTCGAATGTAGATGTAAGATGCCCCCTCAATGGGTAGAGTGAAGCAATCAAGGATCTAGGTGTCACTGCACACACTCAAAGAAGATCAATTAAAGCATGGTAATGTAGATAAATCAAAAAACAATAGTATAGAACAGCAAAATATAATTCTAGCATGGTAATAGAAATTTAAAGCATGGATAATGTATACAGTTGAAATATTTTTAGTATTTTGAGTTATTTAGATGTTTTTATATTTTGAAATTTTGTATTATTTTTGGTATTTTAAAAATAATCTATGTACAAGAAAGTTGAAAGATACTATGTACAAGTAAGCAAAGAGAAATTATGTACAAGTAACCTAAAAGCAACTATGTACAAGTATGTAAAGAGAACTTATGTACAAGTAATAAATTAAAAATTATATACAAGTAAGCTGAGAAGAAATGATACTAACTAATGAGTCTCATAAGAGATTCCCTATCATGGTGTCTTGTATCAAGGAGAGGGATCATGCATGATCATGAATCATAATGTAAGGGCTAAGACTGTGAATCTGAAAGCTATATATGTTATAAATGCTTTGAACTCTCTATAATATAAATTTACTATGGGGTCCCCTTGTAATTCTGAGAAGTGGATGCAACTGTAGGGCTCTTAAGGACCCATCTGGTAGTAGAAAAAGCTCTCTAAAAGTGTACTTTGTGTGTAGAGGTATGAGACCTCAATGATACTACCCTAGTTGTGAATATTGTAGCTAGAAACTATGTAGAGTATTGAAATTGTGGTTTGTCTAAAAGAGGCTTTTATGGAAGTGTATGAACTCTTTGTGCTAGTGATGGAGGCCTTGACTATGTCTGAATCTGAACTGGAGGAAGAATTGTAACTAGTGGAGGAGCTCAAAGTGGTGACTATAGAGTATTAGATTAGTGTAAAGTGAGGAGAGGTAACTCATATGAAACTCCACAAATTGTAACAACCTAATTAGTGTGAATGAATTTCATGCATCTTTGAACTATAGAAGGAACTGCACAAAGTTTCTAAATCCATGATCGACCAAGTAACATATCAAAGAATCTTACATTGGGAAAAATAGTGAATGTTGTGGCCACATGTGTTTGACCAACCTATAAAGGAAGTACAATCTCACCCAATGAACTTTATATTTTTCCACTAAATCTATTGATAATTGTGTCTGTTAGGGTAATATCTTGATCTGAATATCCTAAATGTTATAGTAATGTTAGTGCACATGTTCACACTAGATCTATTGTCTATGAGAACAATATGAATGGGATGATCATTAATATAAGCTTTGATAAAGAGTGCATGGTAATCTAAATCATCCTCAACTATCTCAAGTTTTGAAAAGGAGATCAAAGGTCTATTTAGAACTCTAGAATTATACACACTATTCATATTTCTCAAAGGATGTGACTCAACTAAAGGTGCTTGTTATGTAGATGGTGTAGAGTGTGCATGATATGCATAGTGAACACCTAATGTGTCCCCTATCTCTTATTTTGAATGTTGTGGGAAAGGATCTGAGAAAAATTGTAGAGCCTTGTCTTATGTTTGCTTTGCCTAAAGAGGCACAACTAGAGTGTTGAGATCAATAAGGTTGTCATCTATCAAATCTTGTATCTTGTGTTTCAAACTGATGCATCTATTAGTTATGTGGCTTGGTGCCCTGTGAAAATTGCAAAATACATTCTGATCATATCCACATTAAAGAGGCTATGTTGGATCAAATTCTTGAATAGGAGGGAGAGATATGATATTGCATTCTAATAATTGTTGCAAGACTCTAGTTAGAGATATTGTTAGATTGGTAAAAGCTCATCAAGGAGGTGTTAATAAAACCACTCATTGAGGGGGATCTAAAGCTGCATTAACTATAGGTTAATTTTGACTTTTTTTATCATTAACCTTTACTTTGTATGGGAATTTAATATTACTCTTGTTTGTTGTTTTTGATATCTTGTGTATTTAAAGCTAACTTTCTGCCCTTTAAACACCAAGCACTCCAGTATGCAACTACTAAGATAAATTTTATGTCATGCATCGACTTATTGTGAGACTTGTTCTTCAAAGGGGGAATTATAGATGATGGATTTTTACATTATGTCAACAACAATAACATTATTTCATATATATCAAGTGATGCATTCATGAAGTATTTATGTTTGCCTATTCTAGATGCTATATTTTATTTACATAGTGTGGTTTTGACTTCCCTTTCCTTTAGTGTATGACATAACTCAGTGAAGGAAGAGAACCTTTTGAACATTATTCACTCATGCAAAGCTAGTAGCAGACTTTGTTTGATAAGATCATATAATTCTTGATTGGCCATGGGGTTAGTAATTTTAGCCAAGATGGTCTTATATCGAAGAAAATAATCTATGAGATGTTCATTTGACCTTTGCTTTTATTGTGCAACTTGGGTATAAGAAACCTTGTCACCTATGTTAATGCTGAAATGATATAGGAACATATCAACTAAAAGATTGAATGCATTGACTGACTGATTCAATAGACTATAGAACCATTTTAGAGCATAATCCTTTAAACTCTATGGAAATAACTTGGTTAATAACCAATCATTTGGCACATAGTCCAAACATGTTGCATGGAAATTTCTCAAGTGTGTCTCTAGATCACCCTTGCCATCATATAGAGTGAGCTTGGGTTGAACAAAACCTAATGGCAAGGGTGTAGATAAATATGATGTGCCAATGGTGTATGAAGTAAAGCAAAATAATCTAAAGCCTATATTAGTCTAGAGGTACCTTGCTCAAGATGTAGCACCTTGGATTGAATAGATTTTATCTCTTGCATAAGGACAACCACATCAAGAGACAAGGATACACTAGTGGTGCCTCATAGGAAGGTTGGGCTACTATAGGGGGTTGTTGAGACATAGTTACCCCCATAGTGTCATTTGCAATTCATTTTTCTATGGTTTGAGAGGATTGACCATTATTTTATTTTTTTTATTCTTATTATAATATTTTAAGCATATCATCTTATATATCTAGATGTTTAATTAAAATGTTTTGAAGTTCTCTTTTATCAGTTTCATCAAAACTGGTATATTGGGCCATTATTAAAGTAGGAAAATAAATCGAAGATAGATTGAAATTTTTACAATAAGTTGTAATAAACAAAAAGAAATCAAAGGAAAGTACTGAATAAAGGAAATATAAAGTCCTAAAAACAACAAACTAGAATATGCATAAAAAATATATGAAGCTCACAAACATATAAGGTGATACCTCAAGAAGTAAAGGGACCTAGTAAATTCAGCTAGGGTTTGAAGAAAAATATTTTCAAAAATACTAAGGTAAATTTAAAAATTAAATATAAAATTTTGATTTAAATATGTAGAAAAAATATCATAAAAATACTATAAAAATCAGCAAGGAATTTTCCCTAGGGTTTCTAGGGTTTTTTTGCGCAAACAAAGTAAGTCGGGTTCACCAAATGATTTAATTGTTTTGGGAATAATGGATTTTTATTCCTATTTTAGTTAAGGTTCTAGATTAATAAATAAATAAATAATATTTCAATAATTACAGTCTTGATTTGTATAATTTATTTTTATTTTAAACCATTCTAAAAATAACAATAAAATAAGGAGAAATAATGACTTAGCTAGAAATAGACTGAGATGGCTGAGATAGGTTTTAAAATTGGTTGTGCAGGACTAGGATAGTGTCACTAATCAAAATCTAGACTTTTTTTAGTAAAAGGATAGGAGTGCCAAAAATAGGACACTTTAGGGTTTAGTGTTGTTATCCACTCCTGCCATTGTTGTCTAAACTAGTCACAGAGACTTGAGCCATCTGGGTTCTTTTTGTTGTTCCTATGTAAGCCTATTGATTTGTTATTTTTGGAAATAATGGAGTTTTATTCCTATTTAATAAACAATTCTAAGTAGGAAAAATTAATAAATAATATTCCTAATTAAAGTTAATAATTTGTGAAATTAGATTTTAATTAGACCTTTTCTAAAAATAGTAGTGAGAGAGAAAATTAAAATTAGCTTATATTGGATTGTCCTAACTAAGATAGGGTCTAAAAATTTACATGCAGGACTATGACATTATCACAAATAGGTTCATGAATTGTGTTTCTTAATTGGATAAGAGCACCAGAACTAGACACCCTGGGCTCTAGCACTACAATCCTTCCTCGATGTTGTTGTCCTAAAAATCTAAGCTTTCTGGGTTTTTTTCACCTGCTCAGTGTGAGCTTGTGTACCAAATTTTAGGTCTTCATTATTGATAGAACTCATAGAGATGATTCTTCATGTACCTATCTTTTTTATGCAATTGAATGAACTTGGGAAAATATAGAAAAAAAAATTAGTTTATGTAAGACACACTACATGTGCTTCACACCTCATGTGTCATTACGATGCCTACATACCAATACTCTGAGGAGGGATAAATCCATATGTATTTCTCCCTTTAAGAGTGCTTGGTGCAATAGTGAATAAAATGAAATAAATGTTAAAATTGGGTATGCTTGAGATGGCTAAGGACTAGTTTGAAGACTTGATTTAGCTCAAAAGTGTACAAGCTAGCTATATGCAAAGAATAGGGAAGATTACTTGAGTAGTCTTGCTTGTATTCTTGTTTGCTTGAATGATATTTTCCAACCCTTTCTAAATCATCTTTGAATGGGATTTTATAGGGATCTATTGGGCATGAGTTAGATGAAACTAGACTAGGCTGACATAATAAATAAGAGGAATCAGGTAAAAATGGTAACCTGGGCTCAAAATATGATTGGACAAGAGTGTTGAAAAGGGGACACCCTAGGGTTCAATGTTAATGTCCAAATTTGGTGCTATTGTTCTAGGTAGATGAGACCTAGGGGGTGGATTGGTCATGAAGAGAGGGTCTTGACTCAAGTAGGGTTATGTCTAGAAGGCCATGGATGACTAAGAATCAATGAAAATAAGCCTAAAAAGGTCTAGAGAGAAAGCAAGAGGGACCTAAGGGTTAGGTGTCTTTATCCATGCTTAAGTTATCATTTTTTGCATTTTATATGACTACATTTATCCCTCCTTTATTCTAGTGATGTAACAAAATGAAATACTAGGATAAAGGAAAATAGAAAATGTACTTGAACTTACCTGCAAAGGTGAAGCCCATGAAAATTGTGTGATGTTGAGCAATGTTGGGTGGTGCATAGAGAGTGTTGGGATAAATACCTGGAAGCACACAATTGATTACCAAGCAACTTAATATGCGGAAATTAACCAAAATACACAAGTAACTAGAATCTAGAAATAACACATGATATGAGAGACAATACACAACTTGTATTAAAACTCTTTCAGAAGGAAATACAACAAAGAAGGCTGCCACAATTCTTCTTCCTTACACACCTCTAGGGCATAAACAGTAGATCTTCTCTCAAAGCTCTCTCCCTTAGGTCCCAACACCCAACTCAAACACAGAGTTGGTGTTCACCTTACACCTGTGCTCCACGCACTCCACAAGTACACACTGTACTTCTAAGTAGATCCCACCTGATTCTCCTCCCTATTGTGTTGTTGTCCTCTCTGATCTTGCACACATGCAAATCAATTTGGTTCTGCACACCTGTGAACCTTGACCTTGCACACACATACACCTAAAAATCAATGATCTTAATTACCATGTAGATGTCCTAAAGTAGCCATGCTCACCTGATGACCAAGATCATACATACATGAAGAACCCTGTTGATTCTCTAATCTAGCACCCACACTTGGTACTGTGGCACTAGGAGGAACACACCATGCTCACCTCACACACAAAAGGAGCTTATATTATTGCTCTCTTACTCTCTAGCACTAGTTTACAATACAACCAATGAGTTTCTTAAATAGATCTCATGTAAACAATAATTAGACACCTAATTACAATAATTAGATCCGCAGCTCTTAGTCTAAATTTGGCTCTTGACATGCAAACACTTGGTTCATCAACTAACTGTTTGTAACATACTCACAGCTTGAACCACAGGTGACCGACGTTGGTCCCTGTCTGCCTGTGGGGTGCTGACACCAGCTGACTTT
Source organism: Torreya grandis (assembly GCA_037957365.1). Taxonomy (NCBI): domain Eukaryota; kingdom Viridiplantae; phylum Streptophyta; class Pinopsida; order Cupressales; family Taxaceae; genus Torreya; species Torreya grandis. Next base: position 1,028,001 of record JARHVA010000288.1, on the reverse strand, counting down.
TGATCAACATCAGTTGCCTCTTGTCTCTTCCCTGCCGACGTTGGTTGGCCTGACTGACACCGATGACAGTAACACTCAGCAACCTTCCTGAAACCTCCTCCAATGTCTGCATCAGTAAAGCTTTTAGCTCCACAACCTAACAATCTCCCACTTGGAGATAAATAGCTACATTGTACCTATACCTGTACCCTATCTAATCTATTTCCTGACTTGTATCCCTCTTCAAGCTCAACCTTGAAGACAACCCACCACACAACCTGTGGTGCACCTCCTGTCATCCGAGTACCCTGCCACATCCAAACCTACAATCCATGTAGTGAAGTCCTGACTCTAAACAACATGAATCCCTACTGCTGGTCCCTCTCACATCCCTGAGAACCCACTTCTCTGAATTGGCACCTAACTCTCTGACAACACCCACTGTTTGGACAAACTCAGGTCTATACCAGACCTCATGTGATTTCAGACACTGAACTGTCCAGCCCTTAGTGTGCTCCAGCTCTGCATCCTACATAATGAACCTTGCCAACACCTGATTCACATCAGCTCCCACTAGAGACAAAATCAACCTGTGATCTCCATGCCTCCCATGCCAAAGAATTTTGCTGCTCCAAATTCTTCATAGCAAACCACTGAACTAATCTTACCCTTAGCTCAGCAAAACCCTGTATGTACAAACCTGCTAGCTAGCATACCATCCACATACAATAATAAGATAATGTCATGACCATCATCCCCTTGGTAAGATAAACCATAGTAGTTACCCTGACATTGACTAAAGTCATGCTTTGTCATCCACCTGTCAAAACCTGTACCACTGTCCTGCAGCTTCCTCAAGACCATATGACCTAGTCTTCCATCTCACGTATCCATTCTCTCTTTTCTTCAACTAAAGTATCCATTCATCTCTATGCTTTCATACCTACTGGCAACCCTACCAAATCTATGCTTAATTCTGCATCACCTGCCACGCTCCCACTGTTTCCTGGATCCTTCCTGCTTTGCACTCAACAACTAGTATAAAGAAGAGGAACAATGAATTTGAGGCTTACTTACCACCTTTAATCCTCCATATGGGCATTTGAGACTCCTTGACAGCTTGTTGTCCACCCAAAATCTGTTACAATGACCGACCTTGGTCACCACATAGTCTGCATCCAATCGACATCGTTTCTTGTGCCTATCCTGACTACCAACCCTACCGACGTCGGTGTCCTGCTATCGACGTCAGTTCTCGTGACCGATGTCGGTCTTACCTACTGCCGACATCATTTTTTTTGCTGATGCTGGTACCTATGTTCACCTGTGAGTGATGAATTTTTACCCATGAGCTCCCTTGAATCAATCCCATGTCCAAACTGCCCTGCTCAGAAGTATCTAGCCCCATCCACTAGTCTCTATCTGCCATCTCCTCCATAAACACCAAGGCTTTCCAGTTCTTAAGCCTATCAAATATCTCAGTCTTCTACTTAAGAACATGCATCTCCTTCTTGCTCATGTGACCAAGCCTACGAAGCCATGTCTTTGCAATAGAAGAAGAATCAGTAATATAAAAAAGTAGATAAAGAGTTTCTATTTTCTTACCACCAGCTAATTCAAGTGCATCCGCTGTGAGAGTTCTTATGCATCTCTCATCACCCAACTCTTCTAAAGAAATTAGCCACATCTCCAAACTTGGGACCTGCATGAACTCCTTCAACACCCATGTGTTGACCACCTGCAATTTCAGTATCACTTCCCCTTTGCCAATTCTTTGGCAAGGCTCACCAGCTCCTCTCCCTGGGGCTGCATGGAAAGAGGCAATAGAATCTATTATCCAAGATTCAACTTTATCCAAGAAACCTCCTAAATCATCCTGTGCAACAACACTTGCAACATCTACATCTTCAATTCCTTCATGTTGATCTACTACCAACTAACAATCTTCTTTTATCTGCTCTTTCTTTCCATAGGACCGTAAGTGACCATCTATGCTTTTCAACTCCTCCATTCTTAGCTTACTTTGATCAGCCATTGCTCTACTCCCACTCAATCAGAAACCCATGAGAGTGACCTATAACCAAACACAAAACTTGCTCCCTGCAACCTTAGCTTTGATACCATGTGTTGGGATAAATACCCAGAAGCACACAATTGATTACCAAGCAACTTAATATGCAAAAATTAACCAGAATACACAAGTAACTAGAATCTAGAAATAACACATGATATGAGAGACAATACACAACTTGTATTAAAAATCTTTCAAAAGGAAATACAACAAAGAAGGCTGCCACAGTTCTTCTTCCTTACACACCTCTAGGGCTCCCACACCTCTAGGGCATAAACAGTAGATCTTCCCTCAAAGCTCTCTCCCTTAGGTCCCAACACCCAACTCAAACATAGAGTTGGTGTTCACCTTACACCTATGCTCCATGCACTCCACAAGTGCTCCATGCACTCCACAAGTACACACTGTACTTCCAAGTAGATCCCACCTGATTCTACTCCTTGTTGTGTTGATGTCCTCTCTGATCTTGCACACCTGTGAACCTTGACCTTGCACACACATACACTTGCAAATAAATGATCTTACTTACCATGTAGATCTCCTAAATTAGCCATGCTCACCTAATGACCAAGATCATACATACATGAAGAACCCTGCTGATTCTCCAATCCAGCACCCACACTTGGTACTGTGGCACTAGGAGGAACACACCATGCTCACCTCACACACAGAAGGAGCTTATATTATTTTTCTCTTACTCTCTAGCACTAGTTTACAATACAACCAATGAGTCTCTTAAATAGATCTCATGCAAATAATAATTAGACACCTAATTACAATAATTAGATCTGCAGCTCTTAGTCTAAATTTGGCTCTTGACATGCAAACACTTGGTTCGTCAACTAACTACCCGTAACATACTCGCAGCTCGAACCACAGGTGACTGACATCGGTCCCTATCTGCCTGTGGGGTGCCGATGCTGGCCGACTTCTGACCGACATCAGTTGCCTCCTGTCTCTTCCCTGCCGATGTCGGTTGGCCTGATCGATGCCAGCGACAGTAACACTCAGAAACCTTCCTAAAACCTCCTCCAATGTCTGCATCAGTGAAGCTTTTATCTCCACAACCTAATAGAGAGCACATTGTGCAAGTGTAAATCTAAAAAAATAAATAAAGAGTAGACCAGTTTTTATTAAATATGATATAAAATAAGAATGTATAAAGCTAGGTAAGAGAGAGAGAAAAGAAGAGAAAGGAATGAATACACCTCATCAAGTATGCAAACCAATACAAAACTTATTGTGATACTGGGTAAGGCTGATTAATGCTAGATGTGTCAGATGATGTTATACTAAAACTTATATCATAAATGGACTTGAGTGCTTAATTCCCTAGAAAGTGGCTCAAGAATGTAAAGGTTGGCCCTTTGGCTCCATCATCACCTATTAAGTGAAGCTAGATGATCATGCATTTGATAATTGATGTCTAGATTGTGTGTCTAATCCCTCTGATTAGGTGGGTTAAGAATAAAAAGCCTATCCCTTTGGCTCCATCATTATCTATTGAGTGAAGCTAGATGATCATGCATGTGCTAATCAATGTCTGGACTCTGTGTCCAATCCCTTTGAATAGGTGACTCACGAATACAAAGGTTGGCCCTTTGGCTCTATCATTGCCCCATGAAGTGAAGCTAAGCACTGATACTATTATATATGAATGTGTATGTCATATGAAATGGCTTATAAATCCCATGAATGCTTTGATAATCTAACAATGTGGTGTGGATAGCTGAATGTATATTAGAAACTAGGCCAATGTTGGCCAACTTAGAAAAGATAGAGATTAAGTTTGTATGAAAGCCACTCCAAAACTAAAAATTTCACTTATGTGGAAGCCACTTAGGTAATCAAGAATGTGGAGGTTAGGTTGTATGAAATCCACTCCAAAATTATACCAACCACCTATAGATGGAATAAGGCATGCAATTATTGAGAATGCCTAGGTAATGTTAAAAACTAAAAAAAAAGAAGTAAAAGTGTTATGCAATCTACCCCCAATCACTGGTACCTGAAACATAGATTTTGATCTAAAAGTTGTACCAACTATCATATCTAATACTAGAAGTGAGGACCAAACATGTCATGCATACTACCCCCTATGTCTAGATTCTCTGAAAAAACTATACTAAAAACTATTGATCTAAACTGGTCTAATTACGCAAAACTATAGTTAAACCTACCTTTTTGCTTGCTTCTAGAAAACTTGCTTTTTCTATTATTTAGATAGGAGCACTAGAAATAGGACACACTAGTGTTTAGTAATATAGTTCAACCTTGACACTATTATCTTGGGTTGAAACTGATCACTGTTCTAGAATCTTGACTGTCCACTTGGTCTATTCTAAGTGGTTTAATGATTGGTTGTTTTGAAACTAGATTTTTTTAATCGATAGAAGCTCTGATCTTTGTAGCAAAACCCCTATTTATTTCCCCCTCTTTTTAAGGTAGGAATAATTACCCTACAATTATTACCCTCAGAATAATAAGCCCTACAAGTGTGTTAGGTTATAAATATACATGATATAGCAATGATAATCAACAAGATATCTCAAGATATAGCATGGTTTGATTTGAGAGATTGTTAGATCATCAAGGGTATGCCTAGATAGATATAACAATGTAGTAGCATGTGTAATGTACTAAACTATAACTAAAAGTGTTAGCTTTTAGTTTTATTAGTTGTTAGTTGGAAGGATGGAGCATGATGTTCATAATGGCATCCAAGAAAAAAATAAAAATGCATGATATCGATCATGGCATTACAAGCAACCAAAATCATTCAATCAATAAGCACACAAAGTAAGAAGTGAAAAACATACAAGGGTGGCCAAAGGGCCATGCAAACAAGGGACATGGGCACATGTCACTCAAACTAGAAAATAAGCATACAAGGCTTGTTCAAATGCCATATACACATATAGTTAAAAAAAGCAAGTTGGCATGGAAGCCATAATCACATAGAGGAGTATAGGAAAATGACATTGTAAAATGTCCTAAGGCACACACATGAATAGAAGAGGGCATTGGAAAATTTCCTAAGGCACATACAGGAGACAAGCAGGAACTTAAAATGCAATCCAACAAGTTACGCTAAGTAAGAAGAGAAAGCATGTAATAACTAAAAAGATCTAACTAATAAAATCAAGAGTCAAAGTATGTAAGACATGTTTAGTATAAAACTAGTTATATGATAAGAGACACACAAGTGCTAGATACTAGTGAAATGTCAATATAGTAATCTGTGTAATCTAGTAAGTAATATATATCAGCATGATAACTTAGAATGTGTAGTGTAGGAATGACATAACCTAGATGGTGTAGTCATTTGGAAGATGCCCCTAGTGGGTATGTATATCAAACTATGTCTCGAATGTAGATGTAGGATGCCCCCTCAATGGGTAGAGTGAAGCAATCAAAGAGATGGATATCACTACACACACTCAAATAAGATCAAGTGAAGCATGGTAATATAGATAAATTGACATAAAATAGCATGAAACAACAAATGTAAGTTCTATCATAGTAGTAGTAATGTAAAGCATGGATGATCCATATAATCAAAATATTTTTGTTGTTTTGACATTTTTTGAATGTTTTTAGATTTTGAAATGCTATATTATTTTTGTATTTTTTGAATTTTTGTATTATTTTTGTATTTTGCAATATTTGAGCTATGTACAATTGAGAAAAAGAGATTATGTACAAATAATGCTAAGGTGAAATGATACTAACCAATGAGTCTCATGTGAGACTCCCTATCATTGTGTCATGTATCAAGGAGTAGAATAATTCATGAAACATGATAGAAATGTTGAGACTATGACTCTGAAAGTTATATATGATGTAAATGTTTTGAAATCTCTAAATTAGAAACTGATTGTGGGGCCCTTCTATAACTCTGAGAAGTAGATGAAACTATATGGATATTAGAGACCCATCTAGAAGTTCCAGAAGCTCTCTAAACATGTGCTCTATGTGTAGATGCATGAGATCTCAATGAAACTCTTCTGGATCTGAATACTGTAGCTAGAAACTATCTAGAATCTTGAAGTTGTGGAGGTATATAAAACCTCTATACTAGCAATAGATGCCTCAATTGTGTCTAAATCTAAAGTGGAAGATGAACTAAAACTAGAAAAGAAGCTGAAACTAGTGATAAAACTAAAACTGGTGGCAAAACTAAAATTGGTGACTACAAACTAGTAGATGGCTCTGAAGTGGGGAGTGGTAACTCATATGGAACTCTATCAACTGTAACAACCTGATTAACATGAATGAATTTCATGTATCTATGAACTTTAGAAGGTATTATTCTAAGTTTTTGAATCCATGGTCGACCAAATAACTTATCAAAAAATCCTTCACTAGGAACTATAGTGAATGGTGTGGCCACATGTATAGGACCAACCTATAGTAGAAGTACTAGCTCACCCAATGAACTCTATTTATACCCACTAAAACTATTGATAACTATGTCTATTGGAGTGATATCCTACTCTAAATAACCCAAATTCTGTATTAGTTTCAAGGTACACATGTTAAGACTAGAACCATTGTCAATAAGCACACTATGAATAGGGTGATTATGAATATGAGCTCTGATAAAGAGTGCATGATAATCCGAATCATCCTTGATGATCTTCTACTCTGAGGAGATAGAATATCTAGCTAGAAACTATGGAATTGTATACTTCGATCATTTTGTTCAAACAATGTAACTCAACTGAAGGTGCCTTGTATGTATCTATTGGTGGATGTGCATGATATGTATGATGAACCCCTGATGTGTCCTTTGTATCCTATTTTGAATGTTGTGGAAATAGATCTAAGAATATTTTTAATGTTTTATCCTATGTTTGCTTTGCCATTGGAGTCTCAATTGAAGTGTCAAGATTAATATTGTTTGAATCTATTAGGTCTTGTATCTTATGCTTTAAACTGATACATCTATTTGTCATATGGCATGGTGCCCTGTGGTAGTCACAAAATATTTATTGATCATATCCCTTTGGAAGAGGCTTTTTTGGATCAACTTCTTGAATAAGAGGGAGAGATATGATATTATAATCTAAAAGCTATTGTAAAACCCTAGTTGAAAAAACTAAAAGATGTGAAAAAGTATGTCAAGGGGGTGCTGAAAAAACTATTAGCTGAGGAGGATCTGAAGTCACATTAACTACAGGTTGATTCTGCCCTTTAGTATCATTGAACTTGACCTTATATGGTACTTTGTTGTTACTCTTATTAGTTGTGTCTAATATTTTAGTGTACTTTAGTTTGCCCATTGAAATTAGTTTGACTTCTCTTTCCTTTAATGTGTGACACAATTCAGTGAAGGAAAAAAATATTTTAAACATGATTGATTCATGAAGTGTCAGTATAAGACTTTATTTGAAAAGGTCATGTAACTCTTGATCTGCCATGGGCCTGGTCATCTTATCCAAGATGGTATTATATTGAAGAACATAATTTATAAGATGCTCATTTGGTCATTATTTCTATTGATCAATTTGAGCATATGAAACCTTATCACCAATGTTAATAATGAAGTGTGTTAGGAACATGTCAGCTAAAGCATTGAATGTATTGATTGACTGATTCGGTAGACTATAAACCCATTTTTAAGAATAATCTTTTAGAATTTGTGGAAATAGCTTGGTAAGTAGTCAGTCATTTGGTACATAATCTAAGCATGTTGCATGAAAATATCTCAAATATATCATTAGATCACCATTTCCATCATAAAGAGTAAGCTTAGGTTGAACAAAACCTTATGGCAAGGGTGTAGAATCAATGTGACATACCAATGGTATATGCAGAAGAATAAAAGAATCTAAAGCCTACGTAGGTCTAGTGGCACCTTGATCAAGATGTAGCACCTTGGATTGAAGAGATCTTATCTCTTGTATAAGGGTTGCCACATTAGGAGATAGGGATGTACTAGCTATAATGGGTGGCATAGAGGTAGGTTGGGCTGTTATAGGGGTTTGTTTAGACATAGTTGCCCTTGTAGTGTCATTTACAACTAGTTACTATGTAAGAATGGAAAACTCAACTTGTTTAGCCTTTTTGATTTCCATGAGAGATTGTAATATAAGAGTATGATCTTGAGGCTATTTCCTGAGTCTTTCTCTGAAACTTTGGAGGATCAAATCTTTGTTGAGTATAATTTTATTATCAACAATGGTTGGAAGCGGATCAGTAGTCCAATGGGGTAGAGCATGAGCATCGATGTGTACATCATCATTGGCATTTTCATATTTCTCAATGTTTGAATCATTATGATTAAAATTGGTGTAATCTAGATGTGTAGAATATATAGCTAAATTATGAACTGGTTGTTTATCTATAGTATATGGTCGAGTTAAATGAATCTGGATGAATTCAAGAAGATTACCACTAAGTCTTACACTTCATCTTGCAGGAAGAGATGTAAGGAACTTAGGTGGTATAAGGAAAATAAGTTAGATCATAATAGAAAATATTAAATTGATATAATCTAAACAAGGAATTAGAATATGCATAGAAAAGATATAGATCTCCCAAACATGTAAGTTGATACCTCAAGAAGCAAAATAGGAGCTAGTACATGTAACTAGGGGTTTTTCAAAAATATTTTTGTAAAATACTATGACTTTTTGAAATTGAAATTGAATTTTTGAGTTAAGTATTTAAGAAAAAAATTAGAACTTTATGAGAAAGTGCTTGATTTAATGGGACCTAGTAGATGCAACTAGGGTTTTGAGAAAAATGGATTTTTGAAAATTACTATGAATTTTTAAAATTTGAATAGTGATTTTCTAATTTTATGTGCAACTAAAAATTCAAAAAATGATTGAAAATTTACTAAAAATTTATTGGGAGCTAGTTGATGCAACTAGGATTTGAAATAAAATTATTTTTGAAATTACTATTGAATTTGAGAATTTGAATCGAATTTTTTATTTATATATGCAAGCAAAAAATCAAGAAATTATTGGATTAATGTTAGAAAATTATTGAGAGCTAGTTAATGCAACTAGGGTTTGAAATAAATTTATTTTAAAATTTTCTACAAAATTTCAAAATTTGAGAGAAATTTTTGATTTTAATATTAAAAAAATCAAAAATTAATGGGAAAAATCAGCTAGGAATTTACCCTAGGATTTTTATACAAAATTTAAAGTAAGTCGAGCTCACCAAATGATTTGTTATTTTTATAAATAATAGATTTTTATTTCTATTTAATAAACAAGTCTGAGTAGGAGAAATCAGTAAATAGTATTCCTATTTAAAGCTATTGATTTGTGAAATTAGATTACAATTAGACCTTTTCTAAAAATAACAATGAGAGAGAGAAAATTAAACTTAGCTTATTTTAGACTGTTCTGACTAAGATAGGGTCTAAAAATTTACATGCAAGATTGGGACACTATCATAAACAGGTTCTTGAACTTCATTTCTTGATTGGACAGGAGTATCAAAACTAGACACCCTAGGCTTTGGTGTTGTAGTCCTTCCTTGGCATTGTCCTCAAGATCTAAGCTTTCTAAGTTTTATTCACCTACTTAGTGTGAGCTTGTGTACTAAATTTTAGGTCTTTAATATTGATAGAGCTCCATGTATAACTAATTTTTCATGTACTTGTCTTTTATAAACAATTGAATGAACTTGGTAAAATAGATAAAAAAAGGTTAGTGTGTGTAAGATGCACTGGACATGCTTCACAACTCATGTGTGGGAATGTTGCCTACATACCAATACTTTGAGGATGGATCAAGCCATATGTATTTCTCCCTTTAAGAGTGCAATAAAGAATGAAATGCAATAAATTTTAAAACTAGGTATGCTTGAGATGACTAGGGACTAGTCTGAAGACTTGATTTAGCTTGAAAGTGTATAGGTTAGTTGTATGCAAAGAATAAATAAGATTGCTTGAGTGGTCTTGCTTATATTCTTGCTTTCTTGAATGATATTTTCCAACCCTTTTAAAATAATCTTTGAATGATATTTTATAAGGATCTATTGGTCATAAGTTAGATGAAACTGGACTAGGCTGACATAATGGATAAGAAAAATTAGGGAAAAATGATAACCTGGTCTCAAAATATGATTAGATAAGAGCATTGAAAAGGCAACACACTAGGGTCCAACGCTATTGTCCAACTTTTTCACTATTGTCCTAGGCAAATGAGACCTGAGGGGATGGACTGGTCATAAAAAAAGGGTCATGGCTCAGCTGGGGTCAAGTCTGAAAGGCCATGGATGATTGGAAATTAGTGAAAACAAGATTGAGAGGGTCTAGAGAGAAAGTAAGAGGGACCTAAGGGTTGGGTGTCTTTATACATGCTTAAGTTACCAATTTTTGCATTTTATATGACTACACTTACCTATGAAATCTTGAGTGTTGAATGTCAATGAAGCTTGATGTAGAGTTGTTTTAATCTTTAAACCCTAACCCTCCATCATGCTTGATAAATAAGATTTGAATCACTTCAAAAATGAGGGTTAATGTGTGTAAGATGCACTGAATGTGTGATATATACCCCTTATATGGGCACATTGCCTACATACCAATACTTTTAAGAGAGATCAAGCTATATGTACTTCTCCCACTTAATGTGCTTTGTGAAATAGTGTGATGCAGATGCAAAAATTCCAAATTGAGAGTGCTTAAGGTGTTAGGGAATGATATGAGGGTTTGAATATGTTTTTAATTATGTTGAGTGATTGTATGTACAGAATAGGGAAGATTGCCTTAGTAGTTTACTTGTATTCTTGCTTGCTTTATAATATTTTTGTCACCTCCCTTGTAAATGAACTTTGGATGTGCTTTTATAGGGAACAATTGGTCATGGGTTAGATGTATTCACATTAGGCTGACATAATGAAGGATAATAATATGATAAAAATGACCATTTGGGCTCAAATTTCAAAGGGACAAGAGCATTGAAAATGGGACACCCTAGGGTTTGGTGTTGTAGTCCAAGTATGGCACTCATGTCCTACAAGATCAAGATCTGGGGGATAGGATTGGCCTAGGAAATATGGTCTGGCTAATCTAGAATTAGGGTCTAAAAGGTTTTTAATGAGTGGTAATGAGAAGAAAAGTGTCTACAAGGGTTATAAGATCATGCAAGAAGGACCTATGGATAGGGTGTCACAAGCCACACTCAAACTACCAATTTAGACATTTTATATGACTACACTATTAATATCTTTTGACATTAGGATAAACATATATTATAATAATAATCTTCTAATTATTATTATTACCTTAATCCTATAGAGCAAATAATAATAATGGAATCCATCGATACTTATTATAGTAATGCATACATAACATCATATTGTTATACTACACAACTATACCCCATAAGGTAGTGAGATAAGTAAAGACATATATGGATTCACTCATTTAACCAAGCAATTACATCATACAAGATAAGCTACGTATGACCACAAAATTAGTGAAATCACTCAAACAAATCAACATGATCAAAAAAAACTAGATTAGTGAAATCACAAAATCATATAAAATGATCGAAAAACATAAAAGATCACAATAGTCTTTATATGAAAAACAAAGTATATTACAACTATCTATCAAATAATTAATCACAACATGATATATTATATGGTGTGTGCATGGGTTTTTGGTTTCATTTTCTGTCATCCCCCAACGTCTCCATCTAAACCACCCTTTTTGATAATGCTCTCCCTTTGTCACCCTCTGAGGGATAAATTTGTCATGCATCTACCTCACCATAATGAAGATAGTTATCTTGAAACATCATTATATCCATAAAATAATGTTGTATAATTAACAAACATGATCATAATGTATATAATATAAAAGTACTACTAACTCATAGAAAATAAATAATGTAAATTAAGCAACACATAATTGTCCTATAATCAATATATGACATAAATCCAATTAAATATTAGTTAATCAACTAATCAACCATAATAATCTATGGATCAAATAGGTTATTCAGTTTAGAGAGAAATCAGAATATGACACCTTTCCCCCTAAATTTGGTCATCATCTTGATGACATTTATTCAAACATACGTTCTAAATTTAAATCATTATTCATCAAAAATTAATATAATATGCAACATTAAATCAAACAAATAAATGTAGAAACAACTTTAAAAACTCATCATAGCCCTCCCAAGTGGCACTATTTTTAGAATATTGGTCCCACTAGACCTTGCACTGTGACACTTATTTATTACACAAATTGAGTTTTTGAGTGTTAATTACTTTGATTGGTTCTACCATGACCACCCCAAGGTCCAAAACCTACAAATTATTCCAATCTAACACATGTGAAGGACTAGCAACATATTTTTTAAGATAAGACACATGGAAGACATTATGTAAAAGAGCTAGATCTAGTGGCAATGCAAACCTATATGTTATAATATTGACCACTTCCAAAACCTTGAAGGGTCCCACATATCTCAGTGAAATTTTCATTGACTTCTCAAATTTAATCGATCTTTTATGAGGCTTAACCCACAAAAACACTTTATCACCTACAAAAAATTGCTTAGCTATTCTCTTTATATCAGCATAAATTTTTTGTCTATCATTGACTTCAGTGAACCTCTACTTGATCATCCTAACTTTCTCTTCTATTTATAAAACCATCTCAGGTCCAAAGACTACCCTATCTTCTAACCTATCCCAATTGATTGGTGTTCTACACTTCTTTCTATACAATGCTTTAAATGGATCCATCTTTAATTCTGATTGGTATGAGTTGTTATAAGCAAACTCAACCAATGGAAGGTACTCCTACCACTTGTATTTTTGATCTATGCAATACATACAAAGGAGATCTTCTAAAAACTAGTTAACTCACTTTGTTTATCCATCAGTTTGTAGGTGACAAGTAGTGATAAAATTTAACTGCATACCTAGAGTCAAATTCAGAGTCAACCAAAACCTATAAGTCATCCTTAGATCTCAATACAAAATGATGTTCTCTAGAAAACCATGAAATCGATACACTTCTTTCATGAATGTCTTCACAAGCATAGGTGCATCATCTATCAAGTTTCCTGATATGAAGTGGGATACCTTGATTAGTTTGTCAACTACAACCAAGATCATGTCATGTCAGCTTTGTGATAACGGTAACCCTTAGACTAAGTCCATGATAAACACATGTAACTTCCATTCTGATATATCGTATGGATATAAAAATTCAGTTAGATGCACATGTTCAACTTTCACATGCTGACATTCTAGATAATGAGACATAAAATCCATTGCATCTATCTTGATTCCTTTCTAAAAATAGACTAGTTTGAGCTCAGCCATGAACTTAGATACTCTTAGATATCTTGAATATGTGGCATTGTGTATTTCCTTTAGCATTGTGCTCCTCCTATTCTCTTCATCAGACACATACATCCTATTATTGTATTGCAAAAGATTATCAATTTCTATCTTGAATCCCTTATATTTAGGATTCTAAGCATTCTCAAACAATGCTTTCTTAACCTAATCATAAAGTTCATCTCCTAACAAGAATTTTATTACTTGATCTCAAAAATTACTCTTCATAGTAGCCAAGGTTGTTATGTACCTCATACGACCAACTACTCTATTCTTCTTGCCTTTAATATAGATAATATCAAAATCATAATCAAATAAGAACTCTAACCATCATTTTTTATGAGTATTCAAGTTCAATTGGGTGAAGATAAATTGAGTCCCAAGTTATCAGTCTTGAGCTCAAATGGTTTTCCCAATAACTAATGCCATCAAACTTGTAAAGCATGCACAATTACCACAAGTTTTAAGTTATGAGGGGCATAATTCACCTCATTTTGCTTCAATTTTCTATACTCATAAGCTACCACTAAGCCATCTTGCATATGAACTCCTCTAATTCTGTCCCCAGATGCATCAGTGATCATTGAGAATTAACCATTAAGATCAAGAACTCTTGGTATTGCTATAGAAGTAAGCCTCCTTTTTAGTTCCTAAAAGACTACTCACACTTATCTGACCAGACAAAACTCTGATTCTTCTATTGAAGAGAGGTAATTGGATTATCTATCTTAGATAACTTCATAACAAATGTCTTATAATAGCCTATTAATCCCATGAAACTTATTACTTCATGCACATTCTTTGGTGCCATCCACTCCATTATGGCTCTTATCTTTATTGGATCCATAGAAATACCATTCATAGAGATAATATGTCCTATATATTATACTTTATTTTGAAAAAATGCACACTTAAATAACTTTCCATATAACATTTGCCTTCACAAATGCTATAAAATAGGTTCCAAGGGCTACAGGTGATCTTCCTCATCCTTGGAATAAATGAAGATGTCATGTAGAAAGACCAAAAAAAATGATTCAAGTAATCTCTAAACACATTGTTCTAAATATTCATAAATGTTGTTAGAGAATTTTTCAATCCAAATGGTAACATTGTGAACTCGTAGTGCCCATATTGAGTCCTAAATGTTATTTTAGAGTATCATCTTCATGGATCCTCAATTGATGATACCCTGCTCTAAGATCAATCTTAGAAAAGATAATTACCCCTAATATTTTATCAAAGAGATAATCAATGCAAGGTAATGGATATATGTTTTTGATCATTGTTTTATTCAACATCATGTAATATATACACAGGTGAAGAGTACCATCCTTCTTCTTGATGAAGATAACTAGTGCACCCCATGGTGATACACTAGATTGAATCAGACCTTTTGACAACAACCCCTAAATTTATGCCTTTAAATCAACAAATTCAATGGTTTTCATTATGTATAGCACCTTAGACATTAGTTCTAATCTAGGTATGATATAAATTGAGAAATTAAACTCATACTTAGGTGGCAATCCTGGTAATTCTTCTGAAAACATGTCTTGAAATTTTATTAGAAAAGGATAATCTTCAATAGATGGTTCCTTAGATTACTCCATCTCATTTATCTTAATAATAAATACTCGACATCCCTTCTTTTTAGCTTTTTTGAGTTGAGTTATAGAAATCAACCTTAGATTCAACTCCCTTTTATCTTCTTGAAGTTTTGTTTGATTTCCAAAATCATCTTAACATTCAACCTTCTTCAGATAATATTCAACCTTGGATTTATGCTTCTCAATCCAATTACATCCTAGGATCACATCATATGACCCCAACGGTGCTACAAAAAGATTTACTACTATAGTAAACTTATGTAACCTAATTTTTTATTTGACTAAACACTTATCAACTTTGACCTTTAACTCATTCCCATATTATACTGACCATATATTTACCATAACTTTAACCTCTTTATACAATTACTAACCATTTTAGGAGAAATGAAACATTATGTAGCTCCTGTGTCAATCAAAATAGAAACTAGATGATCGAACAAAATACTTGATAATTTTATGGGTGAATCTTGATACTCGATATGATGATTATCAATAGTTGCATGAATTTACTATTGGAATGTACCTTACTAAGAAATATAACCCTTGTTCTTCAACTTGTCCTAAGGACATTCTCAAAGAATATGTCACCTCCACATATGAAGCAACCTCTAACTGATCTTTTCTTGTCATCCTGTTAGTTTCCTTTAAAATCAAATTTGAAACCATTACTAGGTTTCATGTTCTCTAAACCACTGTTAAACTTGGTGTTCTGATTATTGAATGAACCTTTGGATTCTCCACTCTACTTATAATTATTATTTTTGAAAGTTGGTTTGGAACTTTCAAACTTCTTTTTAAATTTATCTCTAACTTGGGCAAGAGATTTCAATTTTTATCCCTGCTTGATTGCCTTGTTGAAAACTTGATCCACAATAGATGGACCATGCACATATACCTCACATCCAATTTGGATTTTTAATCCCATGGCAAATTTAGTAATTATGAACCTCTTATCCACCTAATATTGATGTATATATTTAAGGAGCTTGGTGAATTGATCTTATTATTCATTCACTAATAAATTTCCTTGCTTAAGATTCTAAAAATTTATAAGATTTGATCAAAGTATAGTTGTGAAATCCATTATGACCTAAATAATGTCATAAACTATTCCCAAGTGGTGGTGGTTGAGTCAGGGTCCATCTTGAGCTTCTTGTTTTCCCACCATTTGTTGATTCACCATCAATCTAATAAGTATTTCAGATTGCTTTCATGACTTCAAAATAATTTTGAATCTCAAAAAACTTCTCTATTTCTATCAACCATGATTCAAATCCATTTTTCAATACATTTACATTGAAGTTGGGTGAATTTACCTTTTTCATGTTACATGCCAACTCTGCAGCTACTCGATTTCTCACATCTTGTGGCATTTCACCATGCCTCTACTCTTGAAGATGTTCTTGATCATCATGATGTTCTTCAGGTTCCTCTTGATCATTTTCCTCTTCATGGCCATGCACTTTCTATTCTAGGGCCACAATTTGGTCCCTAGTCTTTTGCAGATCGTAAGGATTTAGTCCAACTTTGTATCTTGTTCATTGGCAAACTAATTTGGATCAAAAATGGGTTTGTTATTCAAATTACCCTCACCTCCTAGTATAATGTACACCATTATTATTCTTTATTATCAAGATAATATATTTGTATTAGCAGACATATTAAGTCCTAGAGTTTGAGCCTTGACTCTGATACCACAATGTAACAATTTCATTGGATTTTATTAAAATATAGTAAAAAAATTAAAAATTAATTATACATATTCATCATATATATTTCACTATGAGAAATATAATTAGTGATTGTTAACTAACTACATTCATTTAGTTAACCATAAGGTTTATAGATAATCCACTTATTTAAGGATCACCATGTATAGATATAACAATCATGATCAATGTTGAATAAATAATAAATATTGTATCTAAATCATTAATGAAATAGAAAAAATTTGGTCATGGTTAATACAATATTACAGTCACTATTATAGAAGTATAATGAATAAATATTATAGTTTTCATCAATATAGAATAATATCTCAAATAATAAAACATGATACAAAGCTCAATAAAGCACGAGTCTCCATGACTCAAGTATCAATCTATAATCTCAAAGTGTGGTCTCTAGTGTAGTACTTCAAGTGGAGGGAGAGCATCATCTGAGTGCTTTTCCACATTAATCATGGACCATAGATCCCCTAAATTATCTCCCAAAAAGAGAATGGCCCTCCCTTCATGGATGGGTAGATAATGATAGTGCAGAAATCTAGAGTGACAAACTAGAATCCATATGTTAAAGATATCTAATACATAATGTGTATCATAAATAAATCTATTCTAACATGATATTACACAAATATGAAAGCTATATCAATATATGAAATGACAATGTTTAATTAAAATATTATTTTGACCAAAGTTTTCAATAATTAATGATCTTTAGAATCAATCAATTTTATCCACACCACTCAATCAAATTACACCTTATCTTGCATTAATGGTGTAAATAAAGTTAGTGGAATCCATCCACTACTTATTTAGTGTCATGAATGTGGTATTCAGTTAAAATGTATAATAATATAAAAATAAATAGATTCATTCAATATATTTCCCTTTAGCTGATAAAAATGTGTTAAGTAAAGAAATATTAAATATTAAATAATGTATTGTATCCAATATCATCTAATTTATTATAGAGAAATCAAAAAAATCAAAAATAGTCCTAAACATACCATCCGAGTATGATCATATCAAAATTGCCAGTTACCTAAATCACTAAATAACTTATAATGTTATTTCATCCTCAAAATAATCATTATAACAAAAGCTTTTATTTGTGTTCATATTCCACATATAAAACAAAAGTTAGTCCAAAACATCATAATATACTTTATATTTAAAACTCATAAAATACTTTAATTTAATAATTTTATACAAACATTAAAATATATACAATCATCCATTTACGCACCATATGGTAATAATGTTTTCAAGCACTACATGGTTGTGTACATATTTACATATATATAAATGGTATAATCAATTTTAATTTTATAACATAATCCATAACCATGTATTTATACCATGTATATGTATATATTTAAAATCCTCGAATATAATTCTAATATCGTACAAATATTATATTGTATGCAGCATACTCCAAGAAGACATCCATTGTCTAATGTCTTAGATTATTTTGTATACTCTACGTATATATATCCATCTAACAAAATAGCCCCATAACCCTTTATTTAAATTAGATAAATCTAAATAGTCTTATTTCACTTACATACATAGATTTTACATATAATAAACACAGTTGGCCATTTATACCATTCTCTTTTATACAAATTTAATCATTTTTATTCAAATCAATCGATTCTAATTAGCATTTAAGTTATATGCATATGACCAAACACATACACTCAGCTGACTATGCCCATCTTGGGAATTCTATTATAACAACTCAGAATTGATGATATAAATCTATTAAGACAAATTATATATATATGACCGCATAGCCAGTCTTTCACCAACTATGCTAGATTATTACTCAAACATAGACCAATTCGAAAATGTAAAGTAATACGCAGTCACAGCTAAATAATTCCATAATTCACATGTAATGAATATAACAACATATTAACTCATCCATACAACATTAACCTCTTATGTATATATCTATGCATATAGCTGAGTTTACAAACAACAGTTCATTCATTTCACCTACCCATTCCCAACTTATTTTATTATGGATTCTACCATTTTGTTCCCAATTTCATATATAAGTAAATATGTAGGTTACAAGATTCACAACAAAGTCTATAATGAATACTATGACCTAGGTTTAAAATAAACAAAAAAAAATTTAAAAACCTATTAGCTCAAAAATTTGTCAGGGGGACAAATTGGTGGCTTTGAGTCAGCAATGTGGGAACTGAGTCCTTGTGTTATTCAGTAACACAAAACAAAGTCCCTCTCATATTAGCAGGCAGAGCTACCTTTATTGAAATCCAAAAAAGGAAAAAAAAGGAAAAAATTTTCATAGCTATTTACACCAAAAATATTTTTTATTAAGGGTTTTATACTTTTAACCTGAAAGTACATAAAGGAGATAGAAATAAAATGAGAGGAAAGAAGGGAATAATTTAAAGAAGGGAAGAATAGAGAAAGGAAAGGAATAAGGGAGAACAAATTTATTATAGTCCGTTAAACACACAAGTTACTATGATAACCCTAGAAAAAAATGAAAGATAGCTCTACGTCGCTGAATATAAAAACTTACCAGAACAGTAAAAAAAAGAGAAAACACAATGTGCATGGAAATATCTCTTATTCAATGGGTGGTAAAGACATAATTACACCCTTAGGAGTGCAAAATATACACTGAAATAATTTTATAATATTGATAACATACCAAAGACAACCATCCCATATTTACTCATAAAAGACAATCAAAATATTGCTTGAACCCCACCAATATTTCACATTCATAGAAATAACACAAGAATATTCTATAGAAAAAATACTTAATGTGAAATTTTCATTATCTAAAAATTTGGTAATGACTATGAAGATGAATTGAAACTAAAGATATAAAAATAGGTGAATCACATACAAAGATATAACTCATGAAGAAATTTTGAATACAAAGTTTGTAAAATCTCCTAGTTTCATTTTTTATTGAATTGATAACAAAGCTCAGCTCTTCAAATAAAATCTCTGCATAGTTTCACTACCAAAAACTCCCTTTACAATGAGCTTTACACTCATATTTATAGCATGTGGAGGTGATTACGGTGCATAACCACCTTTTCTATGTTTTAGAAGCTGCAAAAATGAGTTTACAAAAATGCACCACTTAAGTGGTGCAAAAGTGTGTTGATGCAATTTCAGTACATACAAAAATAAGATTACAAAATTGCACCACTTGAATGGTGCAAAAATGCTTTGGGATTTTTATACCATTTAAAATGTGTAAATCAAAATTACACAATTTAAGATTTATAAAGTGACAATGTGCATTTGTGAGTCTGCATTTACAAAATTTTACAATTAGAAATTGCAAAACAAGATTTAACATTTACATGAAAATATCAGAAGCATTTATCGGAGCCTATATTTACATGTAAGTCTACATTTTGTTCTAAAGCTCTTATTTTAGCACAAGCTAGGAGTACACTGGGAAAGTTGAAGTGATTGAGTTAGACACATGTTTATTGCATTTGATGAAACAATACCAAAACCTGGTGAGGTTACCCATGTCTTCTATAATTTGAAATTATCACATTCCATGAGAAGTTGTATTGTTGTATCACTTCATCAAACACTTCACGAGCATGTAAAAATCCACCACTCTTGATATACATGTTGATAATCTTGTTTTGAACATGGAGCTTCAGGTAAGAATAAGTCTCACTTGCACAGCTTGGAGAAATAATCACAGTAGTTGGATGGGAGTGGATAGAGAAAATTGTAAATTACTCAGCCAAAAAAGTGAAAAGCTTATTTGCACAGTTTTTGAAAACATAATTTATATTTGCATGACTTGGGGAAGTGTGATTTGTATTTGCATGACTTGTGAAAATAGAATTTAGAATTGCACAGAAAGGGAAAACTCAAAAAGATTTTGTAATTTACATGAAAGTTAAAAAAAATTGTGAATTACACAGAAGCTTAAAAAGTCTTTATCAATTACACGGAAGCTTAAAAAGTTTTTTGCAAATTGTATGAGAATTGAAAAAAAAATTAATTGCATAAAAGTTGAAAAAAGTTTACAAATTGCAGGGGAACTGAAAAAAAATTGCAAATTACTCGGAGACCAAAAACAATTTACAATTTGCATGGAAAACAATATTGATTTCACAATTTGCACAACTTTTGAAAAAGCAATGTGTGTTTGTACAACTTATGAAAAGCTAAACAATTTTTGTAAATTACAGGAAATGATAATGGCTTTTTACATGGGAGGCTCAAATGCATTTTTAAATAATAATCAATTTTTAATTAATTAATTAAAAAATTTGAATTTTTCAAAATTTTGGTGGTTTTAGGCTCAATTCAAAGAAATTAGTTGTTTAGCAAAAATTAAATTTCTATCAGTTTTTACCTGTTTTCAAAAATTGTGATAACAACTAGTTCCAACTAAGATTTTAAACTACAAAGAATGAAAAAAACTTAGATTCTCTAGTCTCATAGGCCAACATTTTATCCATTGGGAAATAGAGTCTTCAGCAACAATTTTGATAGATTTGAAAAAATCTCTGATTTTCAATAAAAAGGGATGGATCCTCAAGTCGAAGAGCTATCACATATCAAAAGATAGTGTATGCAAGGGTTAGGTACTTGACCTAATAGGTGATTTCACATATCTAAAAAATATAGTGTATACGAGGTTATTTTACTTATATGTTTTTACACAAACTAAAATGTGAAGAAAGAAATGTCTTTCTTTCATATACTCAAAAGTGACGAACCTTGTGGCTTGCCTTATAAAATTTACTAAATTTCTTTTTTGTCACTAAAAACATTATTCCCTGACTTTGGAATGTCAACATTTTAAAGTTTTGAAAATAAGCAAATCTTAATATGTGACTCGATCCTTATACATTGGGCTACAGAGTCAAAAATTTATCATTCCACAAAAAAATTACCATTCCTACTCTAAAAACTTTTATATCTCATATTTGCATATTCTGGTCTGACCAACTAATAGCCAATTCACCCATCTCAATTGTATGAGATATGAAAACATGTTTTTAGGCTAGATCATCTATTTTAAAAATTTATACATTGACCACTTGTTTACTAAAGAGATTCATGAAAAACTTATCCATTCTATCTTCTTAGCAAATCATGTGATTACCTATGATATTTTCCACGTAGAGATCAAAACTACAAATATGTGCAGGCAGAAGGACTAAAACATGAAGAAATATGAGCAATAGACAGACTATTTCATTTATTGAAAAACTACACACACACACACACACACACCAAAATAGAAATGAGAAAAGAAAACAAGCCAAAATTGGGAAAGCAGAACTATTTACAAGGAGCTGATGAAAATGAGAAGATTATACAAAACCATTCACTAGTAGAGAGAAGTAACTGTCATTTTGAAATAATTGATTTGACTTATGAAATCCAAACACATTTAGTAGAAGTGACCAAGTAGGTGGGAAGATGAACTTATAGTTATCATTGACACAAGGATGATCATGAATGAACAAATCAACAATATTTTCCTATTTTGAAATGAAAACATTATGAATTCTTTGGTTTTCTATGAGCACTTCTGAGCAATACTGAGCTTTTTCAATGTCTTCTTGGATGATTTAAAATGCATATGTAACAAATACAGTATCTAAATTGAAGATAAGTGTGTCACATATATGTTTTTGAGATGGAACCATAATATGAATATCTTGCAGAATGAATGAGGTGTTGGTATTCTTTTCTAAATCATTTCCCATGGTAGAAATGAATTAATTCATCATTGAATGAGTCATCATCATCATCTTCATTAATTTATTTTGTCTTTACAATTTTCATTTCACTTGTAATAATTATTGGGCACCATTCGTTTTGTTTCACATTGATGTCTTCTTTGACCTCAACCTTGATATAATTATGATTTTTAATTTGTTCAGGTTTGACTAATTTTGATTCAGATCTTGTAGATAATACTTCTATGGTAAACCTCAAAAATTAAATACCTAATGAATCTTCATTTTTGACTATTGAGTCATTCATTCTGATAGACAAGGGACCATCTGCTTTGCTAAAAATTAGTTCCATGATATCTTCTCTTTCAGAAAGTATAACATCACACTTTGCATTATTACTCATTTTTGTTTATGGTTTTATCCTTTTTTTTTAGATAACTCATTTTCTCCTAGGACCATGGGGTTTAAGTAATTTATTGAAATAGGCAAATCTTTTTTCTTTTTATCAAGGGAGAAGCCAAATTTTTCATCTCTTCTTTTATCAATCATTAGTTCTTTCAATTATTCACCTTCTTCCATGATTGTGAAACTGAAATAATCATATGTGATAGGTATCATTTTCGTTTTTTCTTTGTTAAAGTTCTGACATGTTTGATCAAGAACTTGCCTTCGAACTCTCTTTTCCAAATATTGCAGACTCTTGATTGTATCAAGTTTCACTATTTCTTCACCATCATTTGCAAAAGTTATAGTACCTTTTGAAACCTCTTTCTTAAACATTCTAAACATGATCAAATCATCTTCAATTTTGATGGCATCTCGTTGTGTAGCCACCAAGTCATTTACCTTATTCCTCATCAAAATGAACTTGATCTCTAGACCTAGAACCAATGAAAATGCAGAGTTGATTGTTAAGACTTGGTTGATTTTCCTGAGGGATCAATATCAATAATTTGTTAAAATGTGCTATGAACTCTCTCATCTACTCATCATCTCACTTTTAAATCAGTAAGAAGTCTAACAAAAGTGAACATATGTTCACATTGAATTTGAATCTATCCAGGAACCTATTCTTCAAATATCCCCAATCTGTAACACATCCATCTTCTAAATGCTAGAACCACTCAAAAATAGGTCCAATGAAAGTTTCAACAAAAATTCTCATAGCAACATTCTCATACACAACTCTCAAAATGCTACAAGACACTGTAAAGCCCTGGATATGTTTATCTGTGTCTTGACCATTTTCTTCAAATAACATTTGGAATCTCTTCCTTGAGCTTGATGGGAACACATTATATTGGGCCAAATCCAATGACCTAAAAAAAATTTCCCATGGGACATAGGGAACATTGGAGTTGGGGTGAACCAATGCCATTTATGTAATAAAAAAGGTGTAGGCACTAGGTACTTTTTCTCAATGGAATTTTCAAAAACTGTTGGCTCAAAAATTTATCAAGAGAATAAATTGGTGACTTTGAGTGAGTAGTGTGAGAATTGAGTCTTTGCATTAGTCAGTAACATAAGATAAATTCCCTCTCCTATTAGTAGGTGAATCTACCTTTATTGAAATCCAAAAAAGGAAAAGAAGGAGAAAAGCATTCACAACTATTTACAGTAAAAATATTTTATGTTGGGGGTTTCATACTCTTAACTTGAAAGAACATAAAGGAGATAGAAATAAAATGAGGGGAAAAAAGGGAATAATGGAAAGAAGAGAAGAATAGAGAAAGGAAAGGAATAATGGAGAACATGGTTATTATAGTCCATTAAACGCATAAGCTACTATGATAATCTTAGAAAAAATGAAAGACAACTCTAGATAGTTAAATACAAAAACTTACTAAAATAGTCAAAGAATGAGAAAACATCATGTGTATAGAAATCTCTCTTGTTCAATGGGTGGTAAAGACATAATTACACCTTTAGGAGTGAAAAACATACATTGAGACAATTTTATAACTCTGATAGTAGACCAAAGACAATCGTCCCATATTTACCCGTATGTTTTAATACTTAATGTGAAATTCCTATTATCTAAAAAAAATTTAATGATTACAAAAATGAATTGATACTATAGATATATAAATAAGTGAATCACATACAAAGATATAACTCACCAAAAAAAATTGAATACAAGGCTTGCAAAATCTCCCAGTTTTAATCTTTATTGAATTGATAACAAAGCTCAGTGCTTCAGATAAAATCTTCACATAGTTTCACTACCAAAAAGTCCCTTTAAAATGAGTTTTTCACTCATATTTATAGCATGGAGAGGTGGTTATAGTGCATAACCACCTTTTCTACATTTTAGAAGCTCTAAAAATGAGTTTACAAAAATGCACCACTTAAGTGGTGTAAAAGTGTGTTGGTGTAATTGCACTACGTACAAAAATAAGATTACAAAATTACACCACTTGAATGGTGCAAAAATGGTTTAGTGATTTTACACCATTTGAAATGTGTAAATCAAAATTACACAGTTTAATATTTACAAAGTGACATTGTGCATTTACATAAATTGTATTTGTGAGTTTACACTTACAAAATTTTGCAACCAAAAATTACAAAACAAGAATTGGCATTTACATGAAAAGATCAAAAACATTTGTTAGAGCCTATATTTACATAGATGTCTATACTATATTCCAAATATCTTATTTTAGCATAAGTTGGGAGTACGCTGGCAAAGTTGAAGTGATTGGGTTGGACACTTGTTTGTTCTATTTGATGAAATAGTGTGAAAACCTAGTGAGATCACCCATGTCTTATATAATTTGTAATCATTACATTCCACGATATGTTGTCTTGTTGTGTCATTTCATCAAATGGTTCATGAGCATCTACGAAACCACCACACTTGATATACATGTTGATAATCTTGTTTTAAACATGGAGCTTTAGGGAAGAATGAGTCTCACTTGCACGACTTGGGGAAATAATCATAGTAGTTTCATTGGAGTGGAGAGAGAAAATTATAAATTGCTCAAGTGTAAAAGTGAAAAGATTATTTGCACGGCATTTGGAAACATAATTTGCATTTGCATGACTTGGGGAAGCATGATTTGCATTTGTGTGACTTATGAAAATAAAATTTAGAATTACACTGAAAGGAAAAACTCAAAAAGATTTTTCAATTTACATGAAAGCTAAAATAGTTTTTGTAAATTACATAGAAGCTGAAAAAGTTTTTGCAAATTGCATGGAAGCTGAAAAAGTTTTTTGCAAATTGCACGAGAACTGAAAAAAAAATTTACAAATTGCATGGAAGCTAAAAAAAATTTAAATTACATGAGAACTAAAAAAGTTTTTGAAAATTACACAGAGATCAAAAACAAATATACAATTTACACGGAAGATAAAATTGATTTCACAATTTGCACAACTTTTGAAAAAGCAACATTTGTTTGCACAACTTATGAAAAGCTAAACAGTTTTTACAAATTATGGGAAATGATAACAGCATTTTACATGAGAGGCTCAAATGTATTTTTAAACAATTTGAGGTAAAAATCAACTTGGCCATAAATTTTTAATTAATTAATTAAAATTTTAAATTTTTCAAAATTTTGATAGTTTCAAGCTCAGTTCAAAAAAAATTAGTCATTTAGAAAAAATTGAATTTTCATCAATTTTTACCCATTTTTTAAAACCATTACAACAAAACCAAAGCACAAAATTCTATTTGAAACCAAAACTTTGAGTTCATCTATACAAGTACCCTATACATACAGTTTCCTTCGAAAACCCTAGATTTTTAGGATATATATATATATGTCATTGATTCAAATTGAGTATATACTTATATATATGTATGTATGTCACAGTCCATTTTTGTATAATGAACCCGTACATCTATACCCAAAATTCAATTAGGTTTACACATAGTTGAGTCCTCATACAATCCAAAGTTTCAATCTATATTTTTAGTACATTAATGAATATATATCATAATTGGCTCAACAACAAACTAGCTCGAGCCAAATCATATATACCCATCAAGAAATAATAATTCTTATATTGTAACAGAGATTTTTGAATTGAAAAGAGGTTTAAAACAGAGCTTAATCAAAGCCAAAATAACCGTGGCAATTTCTAAAACCCTACCCAATTCCCTCAGGGTATCCTGGGTTGGATGTAGGGTTCTATGGAAGCTGAGCCTTCCACAGGGCCCTACATATATCCCATCTTTTATAGTTTTTCATAGCATTTGAAACAAATGAAAAACTAGTAACCATTCCAATTCCAAAACCCATCAAACATTACACACGCAGAAATTTTAAGTACAAAACTGACCTATGATTTTAATAGTGCCAAGAAATCCGCATACACTCTTCTTCCTTCACTCGAACTTTCTCCTTCTCTTTTTTGTTAACTATCATGCTTGGTATGGATTAATGGAGATAGTATTAATGCTACCCTCTACAATATGACCTATGATAATTTCTTTTATATGGAGTTGTGATAGTTTTATTCTTATGAAAGTCACAAAATATTGATAGCCCTTTGAGAGGCATGTATGCCTCCTACTTTTATATGAAATATTAACACTAGATTATCCCAATAGGTTCTAATAATCTAAAACATGAAAAAATAAACACAAGGCAGTAATGGATACAAGAATTCATGTCTGCAAATTTCTAGGACTACCACCACTCCATAATCAGGTGTGGGCTAATTCTTGAAATTGAAATTTTGGTTATGGCTTCAATTAAGGTAGGGTAGATGTGGCCACATTTAAACTTTGATGAAGCTATAGTTTGTTACAAGTGTAACAACTATGGACATATAGCACGCTATTGCAGAAGTGTTTTTGAATCTATAAGACAAGATCAAAAGTTCAAAGCTCCAATGATAAAGAAAAGAGAACCATCAAAGATCTGGAAGAAGAAGCAAGAAGAATCCATGATTGTTCAAACAACATTCCATGCTAGAGATGAAGGGTATGTCATGTGTCGTATGTTGTTTTCCCAACATTATTCTCCTTTCTTTTATTCATCTTCGTCACCTTTCTCACCACCATCTTCTCCTTTATTAACGAATGACTCAACTGATTGAAAAATATGCATGCAAAAATAGCTCAACAGAACTCCTAGTATGCTACAGTTTGCCACCATGACTCCAACAGCCAAACTCCATCATGATTTTTACAAAATGATGGTTAACCTAGATTCAATGAGTGATTACAAACCCTAATCATCTTGAAACTTCCCTTAACTGATTAAAATAATCATTAAATATATTTTATACAATATGCATGCCATTGACTTAACACAATTCCATCATCGACTTCACAAAAATGACTATCCAAACCAAATAAATAACAAGTCACAATAGCCAATGTTTATTCCATGCAATGTCTAATATCAACCAGTCAATAATCACTATCATTCCATGCAAAGTTCACTATCAACTACTCTTTTAACATATCGACTATATAGCAAGGTAATATAAATATGTATTAAAAAGACTATTGTTAATTGTTACAATGTCATCCACAAACAAACACTATGCAAACACAATGATTTTCCTTAGTCATTTAGCAATATATTCATTATCTAATATATTATGAATATCAAACCTTTGGTCAACACTAAATTAAATACAATGACATTTTCAAATAATGTTATTGATATCTTTTGAAATTAAGATAAACGTATATCATAATAATAACATTATATTTATTATTATTACCTTAATCTTATAAAGAAAATAACAATAATGGAATTCGTTTGAACTTATTATAGCAATGCATACATAACATCATATCATTATACTATAGAGCTATGCCTAATAAAGCAGTGAGATAAGTAAATACATATACAGATTCACTCATTTAACCAAGCAATTACATCATACAAGATATGCTACGTACAATCACAAAATGAGCAAAATCACTCTAACAAATCAATGTGATCATCAAAAGAAATTAGATTAGTGAAATCATGTAATCATATAAAATGATCTAAGAACACAAAAGATCATAGCAGTCCTTCATATGGAAAATAAAGCATACTACAACTATCTATCAAACAATTTTGATGATGCTCTCCCTCCATCACACTCTGAGGGATGAATCTTTCCTACATCCACCTCACAATAATGAAGGTAGTTATCCCAAAACATCATTATATCCATAAAATAATGTTGTATAATTAACAAACATGATCATAATGTACAGAATGTAAAAGTACTGCTATTTATAGCAAATAAATCATGTAAATTAAGCAACACATAACTCTCTCATAATCAGCATATGACATAAAGCTAATCAAACATTAGTTAATCAACCATAATAATCCATCGATTGAACAAGTTATTCAGCTTAAAGAGAAATCAAGATATGACACTTTGGATATTTGTTCCAACCTATGGAGGCTGGAGGCCTTGGTTTGATTGACATAACTAAGCAAGGTCTTGATTTATTTGCAAAGTGGATTATTATAACCACTAAAGGACAAGAGGCGTAGAAAATTCCTCTTAATAATTTATTCTCTTTGAGAGCTCCTTGGGGTAGAAAGGTTTGGAGGAATCTAGGCTTTCAAAACCTGTTGGTCACCCCGACCATTGTTAATATCACTGGGACATTTGTTTTCAAAAGCATTGGATGGCATGGAAAACTACCACACCATGGTTGAATTGGAAATGTTATGGGTTCAGATCTGGCTTATCTATCTTTTCTCATTCTCTATGGTGGTCCCATGTTATCACTATCAATGAGAAACATTTGGTTGAAGCTCCTAAGATTAAAGCTCTGAGATTGTATCGTTGAGGCATTAAAAGCTTCAAGGATATTTTTTACAAGCATACCAAATATTGGCTCACTTGAGAGGTCCTCAAAGATATGTTAAAGTTAAACACCCAAGACTTTGAATCTATCTCTAAAAATTAGAAGGTTGTGTCATATTATGCCTTGCACAAAATTAGGTTCACTAAATTCCCTCAATGGTGGAAGGATTGGAACTATTCCACTTCCACACCTCTAATTTGGTACAAACTATGGCTTGGTTATCAATGGCTTTCCCTAACCACTTCTCCCTTGAGGTACTCAACAAGAGTTGGCATCTTAACAACCCCCCTTTTATTTGGAATAGGAGATTTATGATTGTCTAGGATGTTATTATGGAGCCCAAGAAATCCATTTTTACTTGATGTTTGTTATACCAACTTCCCTATGGGATAAAGGTTATTGCAGATGGAGATTTCTCCTCCTGAATGCCAAGCTTGTGGTCAATCTAAGTACCTCAAACACATTTTTTGGTTTTGTGTGAGGGCTCAAGATGCTTGAAATTAGATTCACTCATTATTTGAACCTTATAGGCTTGAATCTTTCTTTTGGAACATCATTCTTTTATGGGATTATGTTGTCCTACCTACAAAGTTCAAGTAAATTTGGCATATTTTCCAAATTGAAATTCTCTTTATGCTATGGAAAGATAGAAATGTTGTTACTTTTAATAAATATATCTTAGCTTGAGATTTTACTATATCTGACCGAATATTTGTGCTCTCTAATGTCATGCTTCAATTTCAAGTCCAAGCTAATCAAAGTGGAAATGGAGGATTTGTATCTCCGCTCTCTTCTTGATCACTAGGTTTGTGTTCCATGCACTATAAGCAGAGTTCTAGTGGAGGATCCCCAACAGAATGAACATCACAAAGACCAAACTTGGTGGGGACATGGTTGAGTAAGGATTTGAGGCCATTGTAGATCGTGGATTCGTTCTACCTTCTCCCACATGGTCCTCCTCCTGGGCAGGGATTTTCTCCCTCTTGTGGATTTGGAGAGCAACCATCACCCACTAATCATGTTGGGTTTCTCCTTCTGAGTGAGGATGGACAAGATAAGTTTCTCAGGCATACTCTTGTAATCTCTCCTCATTGTGAGTAGAATGAAGAATAAGAAAACAAACAAGAGGATGGTTGGTCCATACATGATACCTCTCCCCCTCATAGAGGAGGTTGGGGAGATAAGCCCAATAGTCCTCCTCCACCACCTCCTTCGTATGTGGATATGGTGGTTGTGATTGCTTGATATATTTTCTTTTTATGCTATGTATTGTTGATATCAACATGATATAATAATTTTGTTATTTTTGTTTTCTAATTTTTCGGTGTGTGGTTTCTTTAGGATGTGCTTCCATACGCCCTGTCTTTTTAATCATTCTTGTATTATGTTTAATTTTAGTATGATGCAAGTTTTAATCAAAATATATATTCTTCAACAGGAATATTGGAGATACATCTTATATGTAACTTCATTACCATTTTTCACCCCTTTTTATTCTATCTTGAAAGAAATTTTATGCACATTGTGTTATCTTGTAAATTATGCAGATCATCTTTCAATAATGCATGGAGTTTTCTTTCAATATACTAGATTCTTTATTGATAAATCTTATGTTTCAAAACTTTTATAATATGTGTTTATGGTGAATATTAATTTCTTTGCATTCTCTTTACTTATGATTCATTATTCTAATAGTTAATTTTCGAGTTATTTTTTCCACAATATTTTTGTCATTATCTTTGCTTGTGTTTAATATTGATGTGACTGTTATATAAATCTAGTTTATTATATAAGTTTTATTGGTTAAGACAAGGTATTACTTTCCAACCAGCATTTTTATATTAGGTGAAATATTATTATGTAAATTTTTTATAACAATTACTTATAAACCATAAATTCCAACTGACCATCTTTTTTATTATAAATCGTCTATTTTTTTTATTTTTTTAAAATCAATAAATATGATAATATATTTTTAATAAAATAAATAAAATTAAACTAAATTAATTATTTATTTTTTAAATAATATTTTAATTTCATTTTTCACCTTCTAAATTGAATTATGAAAGTAAAATTTAAAAAAAGGTGTCAATAGATTTAGGAGTTGAAATATGGGGTGCCCCTAGAGACCCTTGTATCTTGTAGTTGGGAAAAGTATTATAAAGTATTGAAAGTTATCACATAACCTAAAAAGAAATCTTGCTATTATTGATAATTATTTTTATTTTATTTTGTTTTATTTTATTTTTTAAAGTAAATGGAAATTAATACATAAAATAAATTTATTTGATTATATGAAGATTATAGTATGTATGTTTTTATTTATTTTATTTTTATTTTTTCAATTAAATTTAGAAAAAAAAATTAATGTATACATATAAAATGATAAATTTATAAAAATATTCAATTTATAATAAAATAAAATTAATAATTATTTAATTTATATTTAATAATAATATGTAAGAGTCAATCCTTATATATCAAATAAATTGTACAAATATCGAAATGTTATTTATATATTTTAAAATTTATTTATTTTACTATAAATTAAAATAAAATATTTTCTTTTTAATTAAATAAACAAAATAAAAATAATAAATTAAATATTAATTCTTTTTTTTAAAATGTGACAAACCATTTCCTTGGTAAGAAATCTTGTACCACATATTAATTTATTTTGTATATGTATTAAGAAAACCTATGAATGAACTTGCACTCTAAACAAATTCTTGAATTGATGGAACCTTCTTTACACCAAAGCATTCCAACATATATTAGAAAGTATTTGAAGTGCCAAAATGAGTAGCTTGTTGTTTCACTATATTTATAGTGGTCTAGATAGGTTAGAGAATGGTGGAATCTAAATCGTTGTTTATAAAATATTGTATTGATTGTTTAGTGTTTTTATTTGAAATTGCTATGCAATTATTATTAAAAAATGATGATGATGATGATGATGATGATGATGAACCCTAACAATATATCACCAAAGGAACTAAGAGAGTACTCAGATTTAAGAATTTTTAATTTTTAATATATCATAAATATTACTTAATCTATGATTGAACTTCACTCTAAATGAATTCTTGAATGGATTTAACTTTATTTACACCAAGGCATTCAACATATACTAGAAAGTATTTGAATTGTCGAAATGAGCGGATTGTTACTTCAATAATTTATAGTGGTCTAGATAGGTTAGAGAACAATGGAATCTAAATCGTTGTTTATAAAATATTGTACTAATTGTTTAGTGTTTTTATTTAAAACTTCTATACAATTATTGTATAATAATAATAATAATAATAATAATAATAATACTTCTTACCCAGATTTAAACTACAGCTCTGCTTACATTAAAGCCATGGCCACTTGTCCATTGCCATGCTTAAGACTTAAGTTTTCATTTTAATGTTTTTATGTTTACAATGCAAATTACAAAGAAAATTAAAGCTAAAAATGTTAAAATCAAGTTTTGTTGGGGTTTGTTCATATACTTGCTAGTCATATGGTCATTTTCTTTGATAGAAAGTCTATATTTTTTTTTCGTTTTTCAAAAGGTTACACATTTATTGCATTACATCTATCTTTTCACTGCCCTTTGGGTGGATAGTCCCTCTATGTAATGCCTTCATCCTTAGAACCTACAACATTTATTGTAAGGATTTCAAATGAAACTGCAGGAAGTAATGGCACCAAAGGAAGCGTGGAAATTTATCCTAAATGTCTTCTATGAAATAATGACCCTAACCCTAGAAGTCTCTCTGATAATGTTTTAGGATGCTTAGAGTTTGATACAAATTGCATCTACTATGCACAGTATACTCTTGTTGCCTATTTTGTTGGTCAGGTTCCCACTGTAAGTACTTTGAAATCTTTGGTCCACAACACTTAATTAGTGCCCAATGGTGTTAAAATTGAGAAAGTCCAAAACATAACAAAGGGTTCTTCTTGTTTAAGTTTAATAACCGGAGCATTGTCATGCCATTGTTGCTCATGGGCCCTAGTTTATTTGTAACTCGTTGGTGGCATTCTCTCATTGGACCCAAGACTTTGTCATCTTGGAGCAAAGCAAACTGAAAATTCCAATCTGGATAGAGTTTCCTAGCTTCCCTTGCCTTTGTGGAATTTTGTCTCTCTGTTGCTTAAACCTATAGGGTGCTTCATAGGGTTTGAGCTAGAAAAAATTTATGCAGCACAACCCCAAAAACACGCTTGCGTGGAAGTGGTTCTTGCCAAAGATCTTAGGGAAACCATTGATATTCAAATCAGCGATAAGCATTTGTCACATAGAATATTTTATATCAACATGCCACTATATGTTTTTAGTGTCAGTTCACAGAGCACAAAATCTGTGAGTGCCCTTTAATGGCAAACCCCAGAATAGCGTCACTACTCAAAATCTCTTCCAAGGTGACTACGAATGAACAAACATCTTTGGACAGATGAACTATTGTTACCAAGAAGGGGAACCAATTATCTCACACTATAGGGAAGCCCCAACAACGGTGTACAAACCCACATGTGGTTCTATAGTGACCACAAAGCAACCATAACCTACCAGCCAACAAATGGCAAGGTCTCCTATTGTCTGCACCCGACAGGAATCACTTTTTTTTCTAGCCCTCAGAGCCAAATAATGGTCTCTCAATCGTCGCAACCTACACCTAAGCAAAACAACCAAAATCAGCAAACCAACATGTCATGTTTGATTGTAAATCATTATAATGCAAAGAGTGCAATTTGTCTCCACACCCCTCTATAACCTCTAGTTGGATTGAGCGGTAGTATAACACCATCAATAGGACTCCATCTTTTCTTCATATTTATGGTCTGCAAGTTGTTGCTTTTCGACATATAGCCCACACCGCCTCACACTGTGAATTCAACTAATTTTCACAAGAGATGAAGCTATCTCCCTTCAATGAAGTTTTGCAAAAGCAAACTACCTTGTGGAGACAAACTCAAAGTTGAAGAACACTACCAAACTCAGAGAGCTCAAGTTCGTGCTCCCATGCATGCCTAAAAATCAAGGATAGAGCTTCAAAATATTTTTTTATTCTCCTTTGTTCCAAGCAAGGAGTTGATCGTGTTAAAGTCATTAAAGAAGTTGGGTCTCGACTTATTGAACTTCTTGATATTATGCAAACCTTTGTGGCTCATTATCATGGTGTGTTTGTGGCACAATGACCCACCCCTGAACAATAATATGTGCTTAACAAATGCTCCAAGTGGTTCCCTACAAATTTTTCGAAGCACAACAGGGGGCATGCAATAGGCTTCTATCTATTGAAGATTTTCATAAGGCATTCATGCAGATTGTTGTCGATAAAACCCAAAGTATTGATGGGTTCCCCTATGAATTCTAGCGAACTCTTTGAGATATTTTGGGCCCAAATTTGCACAAACTCTATCTTGAAGCCATTCAAACCCATTCCCTTTGCAAGCTCATTAACCAAGGTAATATTAAATTCATTCCCAAGCTAGGGGATGTGACACTCATAACCTATTGGTGTCCTATTACTCAACTTCCCTATAAGATTATTGATAAAACTATTTTTCTTAAGGTTAAATATCTTCCCATCATTGTTCACCTAAGCACAAATGTTTCATCCACAATAGATACATCTCAGACCGCATCATTGTCGTTTGGGAAGAAATGGAATGGGCCCAGTGGTCTTACCAAAAGCCTTTGTCAAAATTGACTTTGAGAATCCCTATGATCGAATTGAATGACCTTTCATCTTGGCTATGCTTCAAGCCTTAGGGTTTGGCCCCAGGGTTGTCAACATTGCTCAAATATTTTTTCAAGATGCAAGCACATGTGTTACCGTTAATGGGGTTCAATCTAACCAGTTTGGTATCTTCCACTCTATCTATCAATGTTGTCCGCTTGCTTCCACCCTCTAATGTGATTGGTGTTGAAGGCTTCATCTACTTGTTGGCTAGTTACCCTTCCAAAGGTTTAGTCAAAGTTATATATCTTCCCAACACCCACTCCCAATTGGTTAATGGGCACTTTGTTGATGATTCTTTCCTTACATTTGCTAAAGAGGAGCAATCCATATACAATACTATGAAATGTCTAGAGGTGTTTTGTTTCTTTTCTGCATCCTCCATTCAATGGAAAAAAATACAATGTTACAGAGAATCCCTCTCCCTTCCCTAATTGCTTGTTGCGATATAAATAGAATTGGATTCACCCTGGAGAGCAATTTAAATTTATGGGCTTCCCCTTTGCCTTTCAAGCCTCTCCCTCTGATATGTGGCAATATGTGGCGCAAATGGTAGAAAAGAAATTTTCTTATTGAATATCCAAACCGCTCTTGTTAACAGGGAAATTCCAAGTTTGCTCCAAGGTTCTTAGTGTGACTCATGTTTACTACTTTTATTGGCAACATCTAACACTAGCTAAGCTAAATTGAAAAAAACAATTGATAGATCTTTGGTAACCGAACTCTAAAAGTAGTAGAGAATTCCATCGAATAGCTTGGGATCTCTGTTGCAAGCCAACACTGTGAGGGCTTGGTCTTTCAAATAACTGAATCCAAGGCCATGCTTTGTGTGCTAAATGAATCATTTGTGCTTTGGATGGTACTAAAAACTAGGAAGTTCATAAGACTTGCATCACTCCAAGCAGCGCCATAGGCAAAGGACCATGAAAGGTTTTGAATCTTCAAACTTTGTTGCTCACTCAAGTCCCTGTCACCTTTATGACTACATATCTAGAAGGCTTGGGAGCTTCTCAAAAAGCATTTGATTTAAGATGGAGATGGGTTTCAATCTAGGCTCTCTCTCAACTCTCAATCCTTTATGGTGGTCTCTAGTTCTTACTTATCATGAAGTCCCTTTAGTCCTTGTGCCCTGGATTAAAAGTCCTTGTCTTTTCAAAGAGGGAATCACACTGATATCAAACCTCCTTTGTAATCAAATTAGAAATTGTTCCTTATGCCACCAATTTTGATAAGGAACCAGTGATCATAAATTTATCACAGAAATTCAAAATGCCATACTTGATATCCATCTCCACAAGATTGATGTGCAAACTCCCTCCAAATGATGCATTGATTGTAAGTTGCCTATAGAGACCCCCTTCCATTCGTATAAACCCAAATTAGATTATCTCCTCTCCCCAATCTCTTATTGTGGAAACCATCAATTTCAAATAACAAGTCGATTCCACTGAAACAATTCAAAGAAGAAGATTTGATCATGTGGACGGACAACTATCATTACGCCAAAGCAAGCACACTCCTTATGGTGTATCCTCCACCAAGGTCTCCTTATTTGGCTCTTGTTTGGTGCACCTTGGTATGGCTCATTTGATTTGATGTGTGTAAACATACAAAATCCTTGAACCATATTTTTTGATTTTGTAAGCTTGCACAATGTGTTGGGCAATAGATTCACACCCTCTTCCAACCCTTAAGTCGTAAGATGTTTACATGAAAAATATTGCTTTTAAGGGATTTGCCATGATTCCTTCAAAAATTCACAAATTTGACATATTTTTGCTACTTTTAACCAAACTATACTAGAAGATTTTTTTTCCATTGCTAACAAGGTTTTAATGTGTTATCTAATGTTATGCTACATATTCAAATTCAAGCTAAAAAATGTATTTAGAACTCATCCATTACCAAAGCTTGCTTGATCATCGGGCCAGCACCCTTAATGTAGTTAGTAAAGTCCCTTTGTACTCCACCATCTACAGTGGCCCTCATAAGACTATTGACATAAGTCACAAGAGAGGAACCGGTCACAGAGCTAGCATTGTAGTGGTTCTCCCTCTAGCTTTTTTTCCATTTCCATGGGCTTAAGCTCATGGCCATAGAGTTCCTAGTAGTAGCTGGGATGGCAACAACAAAGGTACTGATCAGAATGGTGGAAGGGAGTGCACTAGCCACTCGTGTTTCTCTCACTTGGCCCTTGCTATATCTCTTACTAGACTAGCCAATGATGAAAACAAAAATTAATAAAAGGACGAAGGTTGAAATTCTATACCTAATGTTGCAGATCACTTGGCTTTTGGGCACTAGGGAGGATGAGGTGACCCTGACAATGCTTTGCCACCACGTCCATCCTTTTTATCATTGCTCCTCTTTATTGTGGATCGTATTTTATAGCTCTCTCACTTCATCACCTTTTTGTTTAATTTTTTTTTTCCAAATTTTTAATAAGATGTAATCTCTCGTCCCCACCAATGTAACCTTTGAATTGGACTCTTTCAACTCAATTTTTTCTATAGTTGATCTTTGTACTGTATAATTTTTTAAACATATTTCAACTAACTTTTGCATCCAAAAAATGCCAAAACCAGCTATATAATCACACACGGTAACTTGGTTCCAAACTCGTTTGTAAAAACGTGAAAAAGCCAAACATAAGACTCCAGGATATTACCCTGCAAAACCCATATCAATCGGTTCAGAGAATCCTGCATGTTAGAAATTAGGTTGGTCTACTAGTGTGCCACTAAAATTGAACCCTTAACATGGGTCGAATTAATGCCAAGTAGCCGGACCAAAAGGAACTGGCATTCATGAGAGACGAGTGTTTTTCACCGAACGACTCTTCCAGCCAATTCTCACACTTTTCAAGATAACCCCAAGTTGAGTACGAACCATTATGTCCGAATATTTCCTTTTGAATACAAAGTTTTAAAAAAATTGAGGTACATTCAAAAATAAGATAAAAGCAACAACATAATTGCCGTAATGGAAACAGGAATCTATTCTTATAGAACACTGAACTAATCTTAAGAAATCCAGTTTGTGAGCTTTAATTACAATAATTACGAATTAAAGAATATAGCACTTTACCGTGAGAAATTTTAAGATCCACTCATACAAAGTAAAACCAATGCAAACTTTAAATCAGGGGATGCCTTTCACTTTTCAGTACAATGAAAGTTTTGACAGAACAGTTTTGTCAGCTAGATAGATCAAAGCAGAGTTATGCAACAAAATGCAAGTACCAAACCTCTGAAGAAATATAAAAACAGCCAAAACTTTGTGCATCTTTTAAATGAAGTATGGAAATCCGAAATATAAATTCGAAAGGGGAGATTTCTGTACGCCAATATAAATCTGGTTTGGATGCAATTTTGATCTTATAAACTGGTATCATGAAATTAATAAGACTGAATAAAATTACGTTAAAATGTTCAGTTTTGATCAATCAGGAACAACAATAACAGGTTTGTGTTTGTTAATCCTTGACTACGGATTCGTAAAGAATAAAATCAATATATGAAAGGCAAAACAATAAATTAAACAAAATACCACTGCTCCATGAACCAAAAAAAATCATCTTACAATAAAAGAAAGCTTTTAACATGACACAATACTTCAGCAAATTCTTTGGAACCTCTGCGACAAACATGATATAACAGATTCAGTATTTTCATAGACTTGTCCAAGCAAAATATAATTGAGATTTGCATTAAATCAGAATGCCGTAAATGGTTTATAAGATTTTTCATCTTTCTCACTCAGAAAGTCCTGGCTTGTTCGATAGTTTCTAATTGAGATCCCCTACTGTAACTTTTCCTACTCAAGAAACCCTAACTATTTAAGCATCAAATACATTTTCACAAACCTGAGCGCGTAGAAAAATTCAGAAATCAATATTTAATCTCTGAAGTTTCTTATCCAAAAGCCCCAGCTCAAAACTTAAGATTCGTATATCCCTATTAGTGGACTTAAAACAAAGTTACATTTCTGTACTCCTCCTTTATCCACTATCAAAGAGGCCATAGCTCAAATTTAAAATTCAATTATGGCCCTTAGAAAATCCAGAAATATAGAGTTGAGATCTATGTATATCGTTTATCTTCTTTTCTAGAAGCCCTAGAGTTCAAACTTGAGACACCACATTACATAAAATTAAGAAAATAAAATAATTGGTAGTTAAGACACCAACATCATATTAAATTTAAAAAGTAAAAAGTACCAGAATTGGAAATTTAAGATTTCTATATAATACTGAATTAGAAAGCTCCAGCTCAAGTTTTAAGATTCACTTAACCCCCAATACATCTAAATTACTATAAATTCAAGATTTCCCTGTCCTTAATCAAGAAGCTCTATATCAAAGACAAACCCTAGGTCAAAATGTCTAGGGCTTCCCACAAATTCTACACTGATCACGAATAGATTAAAAGAAAATACAATATATAGAATTCAAATGTAGATCTCAAAAGAGAGAAGAAATTTATAAATTCAGAAGCACTAGTCAAATACAAGATTCGTGTTATGTTTGGCATTGAAAAAAAGACTCACGGCTCAAATTCAAGATTTCCGCTACTTCTTATTCATGAAACCCTACCTCAAATTTGAAATTCCTGCCTGCTTCTCCCGTCTTTCAACCAAACCCTAGGTTAAAATAAACCAAAGGCTACGAAAACGAATTGTATAAATGCGCTTACGAAATTGTCTCTTAAACTTTTAAAAACAAAAGGATAATTAACGCCTAAAACCCCTCAAATTATCGCTTCTTTCCTTGAGCCAAAGAATTGAGGGCAATCAACTGTGCACAAGCATTTACACGATTTCAAATTTAAAAAACAGATTAATGAAAGAAAGAGATTAGGTAGATCCAAATTTTCTTTACAAGGATTACATGATCTAAAAACCCCGCATCAAATCTCAATCACAAGAAGCATTGCCAGCGACATCGCGACTTCCGTTAGGTTGGACACCTGCTTCGCCTCCATCACCCGGGTTTCTGTTTGCGTTGCAGTTGCCGTCATCGCCTGGTTTTCCGTTGCCGTTGCAGTCGCCGTGTCTTTCTTCATCTCCACCACCGGGATTTTGGTTTCTATTGCAATCACCTTCTCTTTCTCCATCACCATCACCAACGCTCTTCTCAGAGCAAACCTCCGCAGCGTCATCATCTGTAGCAATATTATCAATAACATTACTATTATTGTTATCAATTACAACACAATTATTA
Source organism: Torreya grandis (assembly GCA_037957365.1). Classification (NCBI taxonomy): domain Eukaryota; kingdom Viridiplantae; phylum Streptophyta; class Pinopsida; order Cupressales; family Taxaceae; genus Torreya; species Torreya grandis. The sequence continues at coordinate 987,811 of JARHVA010000288.1, read as the reverse complement.
TTATTAGGGTTTCCGCTCTCTAAATTCATCATCCGCCTCCGCAAGTCCTCCATCTCCTGCTCCATCAAAAACAGCCGCTCCTTGAGCGTCAGATTCTCCTCCTCGAGCCTGGCAATGTGGCTGTCCTGGTCATCGACCCTAGTCTCCAAACCCCTCGGCCCGTCAAAACCCTCCCTCTGCGGCGACGACGTGGACGGGTATGTCATTACAAAACGGCTCAAGTCATGGTCCAGCCGTCGCTCCATCTCCACGTGTTCCTCCACGTCACTGCCGCTGGATGACTCGTCATCGTCCCTGGTTTCTCCTTCGAAGCCGTTATCGTTGTCTCTCAGCCGTATGAAGCCCTTCATAGAACCGTAGCCGTAAAGTCCCCATTCCTGTTTGGCCATGTCGGCCAAACCCTCGCGTGCGGGGGAAATAATCGGGGTAGGCAGTATTGCAGGAGTAACAGGGCATGGCGAAACCAGCTCCGCAATACCACCATTACGCTTAGCCTGTATTATGAATGAAGTGGTATTACGGGGCGCGAAAGGGGCGAATCTGGGAAATTTCTTCTTAGGGTAATATTTCCTCGCCTTCAAACGATTCTGCGCCTGTAACTCGTGCAATTTAGGCGGCTCATAGGCTCGACCCTGAGACGTCGCGACAGCTCCGCCGGCGGTCGCATCGGCTACCTTCCGCTTGCGCTTTTCCGCCTTGTTACGCACCTTCCATTTAGCCCTCGGCGCCAAATAAGTAGCCCTCCCTTGGAAAGCCTGCGGAGCGGCGGAGGAAGACGAAGGGTTTAGATTCATGTGGCCCCCGGTCATATTCATATTCATACTCATAGTAGTCATATTATCCTCACGTGACCTTGGGGCTAGAAAATTTCCGCCATTGTTCTTCCAGCCCATCTTAAATTTCCCCAGCGGAGGACCTGGATTGTTATAATTCATCATTGCTTTGCCGTCTCCTGGATTCATACTCAAAAATCTTCTGCAACGGAAATGCCCAAACGCAATCTATAAATTCAAATAAAAATATTTATTGGGTTCTCGGAGAAATTTATTATGCCTCTTCCCGATAGAGTTTTTCTTTCGGGTTTCTCTCACTAAAAGATAATCGCTAAACGCGTTTGAGAGAAAGATGGAGTGCTGGTATTTATAGAGACTTTGGAAGCACGGCAAGTCGATCTACCGCCTTAACCACCGTCCGATTAAACCTAAGTCTTAGTTAGCTTAGCCATAAATAATTTTGGACCCGCCAATAATTTTAAAATGTTTTAAATTTGTGTGGCTATTGAGGGTTTTTTTATTCACCCAGAACATGGGACGCGATGATAAAGAAAAGTTTTTCTTTTCAAGGGAATTTGATGGCCACGATATTCGAAACTTTGGTTTTATGGCGTAAGGTTAGGAATAAGTGGATGGAACGGAAGCATGTTGTTGTATTTAAGTTTGATTTTTTAATGTATAATTATAGGTTTTTCAGTTGGTCTCACTAAAGTTCGAAGAAAGGTATATTTTTATTATGATGACTCTCTTGTTTGGGTTTACAAACGTTTTGGTGGCCAATATGGTTTGATGTGTGGAAGAAATATTGGTCTTGTCGAGATGGTGGATGTGTTTTAGAAATAGTTATCTTCACTGAATGTGTTGAAGAAATTTGGCCTTGTTAAAATGGTGGATATGTTGTAGAAATATTAACTTTATCAAAACGGTTGGATATGTTGTCCAAATGAACATAAGTAAATGAGTAAATTTAAATTCATTATTGATGATGGATGTATTGTAGAAACATTGACCTTCTCAAAATGGTTGGATGTGTTGTCCATATAAACCTTAGTAAATAGGTAAAAGATTATATTCATCATTGATGGTGGATGTGTTATAGAAACATTGGCCTTGTCAAGATTGTTGGATGTGTGGTTGAAATGAATCTTAGTAAATGGGTAAATTTGCATTCGTTGTGTTGGATGTGTGGTTGGAATGAATCTTAGTATATGGGTCAATTTGCATTCATTATTGATGGTAGATGTGTTGTCCAAATAAAACTTGGTAAATGGGTAAGAATATATTCTGTACACACCTAATAATGGTCCCTAGGCATTTACTATTTGTAATTTGTATTATTTAAAGTATATTTGTACTTGTCGTTTGTTAGTCTCAATTAAGCTTTATTGGCACATTTTTCATGTTTATGGTTATCCCTGTCATATTCCCCCCTCTTTTCCTCTCTCCTTCCTCCCTAACTTCTTGTGTTTCAAGTAACTTTCCCAAAAATTTACACTATATGTTTCTAGAGGTGCACCCCTCTCACCCATTTTTAGGTCCCCCAGGGGTCTTGGGTCTTATTTGGTCAACTTTTTCTTTCATTGCATATCAACTTATTTGTCAATAAAGTTCTAATTTGAATTCAGTGTGTTTATAAATACACATGTACATTAGTGCATTTAGGACTATGAAGTGAATGAGGTAATCCATACACACATTCAAAGAAGACATTAAAATATCTAAAGAAATATGAAGAGCATGTAACATTTATTGTTTGCATTCTAAAATATATCAAACATTTATAGAGCATTCAATAGCATTGTATAATGAACTTACTGTAGATATTAAAATATGATTTATATAGCATCTCAATCTTGTATACTTGACAAATACATATCAAGGCTCTACCTTTTAGTTCTAAACCTCCTTGCTACTAAAAGGCTCTCATTTACCATCTCATTGCATTCTTAATTATTTATCTTATTATCTGACCCTATCATTTATGATGAGCCAAATCTCCTTGGAGTATTGGTTATGTAAGCAACACTCATTGACAGAGGGGTCCTTGAGGTCAGCTCGACACCGTGAACCCACTAACCCATCTTTCGCAAGGTACAAAAGACCTAAGGTGAAGATCTAGGGTTTGATTCACATACAATTATCTACAGCGTGTGCCTACGAATAAAATATATCAACAGAAAGGTGATAAAAAACCCATAAGGCTCCAGGTGGTTGCTCCATAATATAGTGATTATTTTGTACTGGATAGATCCATCGACATCAGGACACCTACGTGGATGAGAGTGTCCCAAGGCTATCACATGTGTCCAAGCCTCCAAAAATAATATTTCTAGAATCTGATGACTAAATCTTGATCTTGGTCCAACATGTTTCCACATTTATATATCTCATATTTGTTTGCGCATTTGCAAATAAAATAAGTATTATCTCTTCCTAATGTTTATGCAATCAAATTAATGTTTTGAATGTACTTTTTATATTTAGCATAACTCAACATTTTATTTCAAAATAGTCATTTATTTGAAATTTTAATTAATTGGACAGCTATAGAATAGTTTTATTCATCCTTGTGTATAGGTTATTCTACCTTTTAACCCTCAACCAAATACAAATTAAAAAGGTTAAACATTTAGTGAACCCGACCTCTATATCTTCTCATGCAAATCCTACCTTATTCTAGGGTTTCTAGCCTCCTAAGGTTTTTGCTTATTATACTTATTCACATTTGTTCTGTCATTTGTATGCAACCTAGGCATAGTCCTATATTAGGTGGTATTCTTACTAAACATCTTGAACTACCCCTTGGGCCACCTAGAATGTCTCAAGCCAATACCATGTCAAACTTTACTAATAATGAGAGTCCCTGTAATGACAATGGGAAAAATAATGAAAAAAATCTCATAGAAGATTAATTTATCATGAGGATAATGAAACACATGAATACAATGAGCATGAACAAATAGATCAAGAACAAGTTAAATCTATTGCATTATTTCAAGAGCATATTTTTGAAAATCCTAAATATCTCCATAAGATCCTTAATATTATAGACACTATTTTTGAATTATATAGCACCTCAATCTTGTGCACTTGGCAAACTTAGACCTTGGTTGTTCCTCTCAGTTTTAGACCTTTCCTATTTTTATAAGTCTCACATCTACTCTCTCTTGTACCCCTTGGCCTATCTCTTAGTTAGCATAAGTGATTTATTGTGAGTTATTTCTCCAGAGGGATTGATATAAATATGTTGTTGCCTTCACCAACACACCCCATTTTTAGTCTGAAAAATGGGGACCCTCATTTTTACTCTGGATTCTAATATTGTTCCCTTTAGGAGTTTTAATGGTTTGGTTATTTAAACCTTAGCTTGAGTTTGTAGGTTCCTAGATAATAAGTTTTAAGTGATTGAGTATGCTTCATTGTAATGTTTATTCATTTCAAAACACTCAGTCCAAGCTTTGCATCTAGGATTCATCTGATATAATTGTTGAATCTGCTTAAATTCTAATGAGTCTCAGCGATTTTTTATTTCCATTTTAGAATGCTCGATAAATTCCCCTTTTGGAATATTTGACCTTGAGTTTTGGCAGGTTATTTTACCATTTTCAAGGTTTTTATAGCCTTTTTCTTTAGCAATCTAGTTTATTTATGCTTTAATTCAAGATAAATTGACTATATGTTTGCATAGTTTCATCCTGGGACTTAGTTGATTTATTTAAAATAGGCCAAATCTCGCTAAGGTTCTCCTAAAAAAGTTATTTTATCCTAAAGCAACTCACCCCTTTTTGATCCATTTCTATTTCAGTATTATCTAAATTGGCTTAAAGTTTGTTTTTGTTTATCTTTTGCCCTGGAAAGGTCGAAGGTTACTTTAAAAAATGGATTTGTTTTCATACAAAATAATTTCATTTTGCTAAGTTTATGTGCCCTTTATGTTTACATTTCAAAAAATTATTCATTTTAAATTCAAAATGCTTAGCTATTTTTTAATTTAAGTTTCCTAACCCTTAGCTTTTGATTTTAAATGTGTTGGTCATTTTTATTTTTTTTGTGCCCATATGTGCCTAAAATTGATTCCTACTCCATGTGGTGATATTTCACAACTCCTGACAGCCTAAACCCATTTGAAAAGTATTTTCAACACTTAGTTGATTCTCAAACATTTGCCCAAGAGCCTCCAACAAAGTAAAATCCCTCTTGGTGAGTGGATAAGTGGGATTTCATCAAGTGGCACAATCCTGACGACCCGCTACCCTGACCAAATCCGTACAAAAGTAGAAGCCCTAGGGAAAGTGGGTTAGTGGGAGGCTACCATGTGGCACCATCCCAATGACCCACTACCTCGAGGATGCTGATGCAAATCCAAATGCCCCAAGCAAGTGCGTGAGTGGGATGCTACCATGTGGTAACATCCCACTACTTCGCAGTCTCAGGATAGTCTGTGCAGTCTAGTAGAACATCAGAGCTCTTAAGCAAGATGCAGCCATGTGGAATGACCCTAAGAACATAAGACACATTGCCAATGGCATCATTAAGGTGCTAGCTTAAATTTGATAGCCCATCTGGTAATCAAAGCCATCAAAACTTGAGAATGGATTGTTTATTTAATCTAACCAACAAATGTTGACTTGCAAGGGCCTCTAAATGGCAAAATTGATCATTAAAGACAAAATTCAAAGGTAATATTGTTGGTGGCATTGAATTTGGGCTTGGCATGCACATTGAAATCAAGTAGGAAGAGGCACAAAAGGACAAAATATTGCCTTAAAGAGGCATGGTGTTAACTGCATAGAGTATGATCGACTACACATCTTTGTGGATTTCAACAACTTCTATCTGCCCAACATTTAATCAAAGATCAATCAGTTGGCCATGACCCTAATTCCATTGGGATTGTATAAGGCCCAATTTAAGCTTGCATAAGAATAGGTATGTCTTGTTTAATTCCTATAACCACCAAATAGGTGGTTGATTTATTAAACTCCATGGACCTATGTGTCTATATAAGATCAACTCTTATGTAATAAGTGTTGGATCCCTTTAGATTATAACATAAATTAGTGGATCGGGCATACTTGGATTATCCATAGCTAGTAGACCAAGCATTTTCCATGTTTTCTGCATAGTGTTTTTCTTGTTATTATTAATAACAAGTTCATAGTTTAATGGTTGTTGTAAATATCACCATTACTAATCAATATGAAACATCTTGATATTCATATTTTTGTGTGGTCAAATGGCCATTTCCTATGAATTTTTTATGGTGGTTATATTCCTCTATATCGACAACAAATTCTCCCTAGACTCTCACATTGTCCTCTAACTAGAATTGTGTTAGGTCTAGCTCAGCTAGGGATTGGTTTATATGAGATTTGTTTAATCAAACACTGCAAATTCATCTCTATGATAGGAGAGATTTTTCTTCCATTTTTCCTTTTCTTTTATCAATGTGTTAGCTTAGAACTAATAAAAATCTACTTATAATGTTAAATCATGATTGTTGAATGTCTTCCATCATCATTTAAGCATTGTTGAATAGCTTAAGCCATCACATTGATAAAATCCATCACCCTGATTATGGTGGACTGATTGAGTCTCACATTGTTTATAGCTTAAGCCATCACCCTGAGTCAGTTTCACTGCATCACCTTGTTAAGGAATGGTCACAATGAGCCAACTTGGTTACCTTGTGTACCAAGATCTAGTAACCAAGACCTTGGGGAAGCATTTGCCTCATAGGATCTTTTTCATTTTGGGAGAGTCAGGGCTTAACAACCCCTACCTAAGTTGGCATATCAAAATACCTCCCAATAGATTAGTGTTATAAGGAGGTCGAATATGAAACTAAAGCACTTTTCATGAAATTTTAAGATAAAATCACTTCTAAGTCTTTACTTAGCTAGTCCCATGGCCTTTGCATGGCTATGTGGGAGTATTTTCCCAGTGAACATCTCAGGGCCCATTCATGACCTACCTAAGAGTCCCAGTTCATTTTTATCAAAGTACACACATGGTAGAATTTTGACAGTAGAATAACACATTCAGGTATTCAAGGATGCCATCATTAAGACTTGAATATAGTGTATGCATCTAATTATGCTTGTCAAATTAACTCATTAAATAATGCCTAATTTTGTCTAATATCGATACTTATCCCTATATCTCATATTAACATCACCATCTCATGCCCTTAAGTCAAATAATTAATTAATCCTAACTACATTAAATACCCCATTCTCCACATATTCACATTTCCTAATATTCTATTTCCTAATTTACCCCACTTTTCACGTAATTCCTAATATTCCAATTCTTTATTCACCCAGTTTCTAATCACATGTCCCCCCCAAAATAAAGTCTAGGGGTTTCCAACCTCTATAACTTTCTCCCTTCTCAAATTTGAAATTTGGGAGGGAAATTTCCCCTCCAATTCTTTCTAGACACCTCTTTAAATGCAATGGACATCCCCAAGCATTAGGACACAAGGAATGAATGCAAGCCTATGTTGCCTTCATCAATCTCCTCCATTGATCTAGAATCAGAAGAAGCTTGGAAGTCATCCTTAAATCTATATACCAGATCTCATACCCTCTTGCTTTCATGATAGCATCCAAGCATTCACATAAGCCATTAAATTGTTCATCTTGAAGCCATTGTCAAGTAATCCATAATCAAGCTGAGTAGGATTGGAGAATCAATTAGAAAATCTTATAGGGAAGGCAAAGAGTAGCAAGGTGATGGTAAGATTCCATTAATAATTTTGATTTATCCTTACATTCTCTCTTATTGATGTTCTTTGTAAACTTTGAGTTAGATTTAGTATTGTTTTGCATATTTACATCTATTGCTCAAAATTTGATAAGATTCATATAGCATGAAGATATGGCTTGTCACTTGTTCCCTTATTATTTGGATAAGGATACATATGGTTGGTACATTAGACTATAAAATGGGTGTATAACCACATGAATTTCTTTTAAAATTTTGTTGCTAAGCCATTTTATATATCCCATCAATCTTGCTACCCCATATTGCTAGTTTGTTATAACCTGTAGGGAGCCTAGTGAGTCTCTGAGTGCTTTCAACCAATGCTTTCATCAGATGTTTATGAGGTTGAGAGACCCTTTCCTAAAAATGTAAGTAATAACCATATAGATTTACCTTAGGATGTTGTTTCCCTTCAATGTTATGTTTATTCACAGGACTCCTATGTCTCTCACATCCTTGGCATTGACATATCAAGCAGGCTTGAGCCATATGGAATCACAGAAAAGCTCAACTCAAAATTTTATCACCTAGCTTCACTCCATGGCAAAGCTATCAAAAATCTAGTGAACATTATGCATCTACAAAAAATTTATATTTAAAACATCCTATAATTTAATGAACACTTTTGTACACATTCTTTCCATATATATGCTAAAAAAAACACAAAAATAGTAAAATATTATAGAAAATAACAAAAATTAGGATTTATACTTGCTTATATGTACTTTTTTATACACTTGTTAAATTATGAAAAATATTTGATACTTGATTTATTATTTTTATATCATACATGCTTAATCAATATATGAGTGATTACAAAGTACATAGGACATCATCCGCAAAACTAGTTTTAAGTGCTTTTACTATTACACATTCATAAACTATCTTTAAATAGGAGCATTGTGGAGGAAATGATTGAATTGATCTAGTGACCCTCACCTTTTTATTGTCCCAATGAGTTTAGGCTGCCAACACTCAGTTTTAGATTACATGTAGGCTTCCTATAACATGTACACTCATTAATTAGCACACTAGGGGCATGGTTAACCCATGTTTTATCCTTATTTACCCATCTTATCTTACTCACACACTCAATACTTTACATTTTATTACATCTTTATATATTTCTCACTCACTAACATTATGATATACTATTACCTATCTTAGTTACTAAATATTTCTCAAATTACAACTTATCTCTTGTTAATTATAACACATAATCATGCATGTTTTTTATATTGTTTTTTCCTAGCTTCATATCTTGTAGGCACTTCTCTATTTTCTTTGAGGAAATTTGGATATGTCATTGTCAAGTGGATATAAGCCTTTATATCTCTAATTGTATGCATGTGAGGACATTTAAACATGTCATTTTGTGTGTCTTCTATTCACACATGTGGACATTTGAACATGTCCTTTTATGTGGCTCTAAGCATCCATTGTTTCCTTATATGTGTGTGAGGGCATTTGAAAATGCCTTTTTATGTATCTTATATTTGAGTGAGTGACATTTATACATGTCCCTTGTTTATGGCCCCTTGGCCTTCTATTATGTGTTTTATGTGTTGTGCATGTACTCTTTGATTGTGTGCATCATGGCCATGACACTATACTTGCTTCTTTGCCCATATCTAGATATTATGATGGATATCATGCACCCAAACCCTTTAAATGCCATGATGGACATCATTAATTCTTCCCTAAGAAGCTTCATTCAATGTTATATACTCAATTGTTCAATTATTTATATGCTTCATTGTCACATCTATCTAGACACACTTCTTATGAATGCTTGTTTTCACATGCATATTACATTATTATTATGCTCAGTTTACATAAATATTGATGCCATGCTTTTCCATGATGTCACTAAAACTCAAATTTACATCATAAAAAACCTACTACGTGATCTTTTATTTTGAGTTAAGTTGTTACATAAGCTCAACAACTCAACTCAAAAGAGGGGGCATTCATATAGTTTTATCTTATAGACTTGACCTTCCCAGATCAATACATAGACAAGATTCAATCGTGATTACACAATTGACATAATTTCAAGCTCAAAAAACACATAGAAAGTGTCAGATCACTTGAATATATTTGAACATCCAAGATTGCATGAAAACCTTAGGAGTAGGTGAGAGTAATGCAAATAAAAGCGAGTTTCATGTTAGTCCATTAACCAAAAAGTACAAAGTAAGTACATTACAAAGTGAGAGATTAGGTCACCAAAAAGGTAACAACTCAACTCACTATTAGAAAATATATTAAGTGTATTTTCCCCTAATGACCTTAACAACCCTAATTAAGCTGACTAACAACCATGTAGGTAAAACTACAACATGAAAAATACTACACTAACACCTCCTAAAATGTAACTTAGGTGGGTATAAGAATTGGCTCTAGGCAACGATGTCTCATGAGGTACCCAAGCATAATGTAGCTCCCATAAAGTGGAGAAAAGGAGAAAACCCATAGGACAAAACTCCCCCCTAAAAGAGTGTAAAACAAGAAATTGTGAATGATCTAAGGATGTTGGGCACATCCAAGAATGCATCCAAAAGTGAAAGCAAACATGGCACATAGAGAGGAGAACTAACTATTCCCCATATAAGATGTTGAAGTTTCTTATAGTAGAGCTTGCATAATGATGAATGTTGTTGATAAGATCCTTTGCGTGAAGATTGGAGAAGCTCTATCAAATTAGATAATGTTTCTTCCCTTTACTAAAGGAAGAACATGAATGATGTAATAGAATTTTATCCATTATATAGTGGAAGATGAATGAGGTAACAATAAAAATATCTATGAGTAGGTTCCAAAATACAAGTGTGGCATAGGTCTGGTAAAACTGTGCACAAGAATTGAAGGTAATGCCACTGAAGTGAACTTGTCATAAGTAGGTGTAATGAAGAGTGGATCACCATAGAATAATGAATGTGTCCACCAAGTGCTTGATGGATCTAAAACCAAGGTGTGGTTCTTATACAATGAATTGTGCTCCTCATACATATTATATGATCCAACTACTCTATGTGATGATGGTGTAATACAAGTAGAGGCTAAAATGGACTATGGAATGCCCTATAACCATGGAATAGACTACCCAATGTTTGATGAGTCTTGGATCAATATAATTGTACTCTGTAATGTCAAAAGTGGACCAAAGGTAGATGGATCAATCACTAACTCCTCAAAATTTAGAAGGTGACAAGGAGATGGTGGAGGTGTGTCCCCATCACTATTGTATTCATTTGTGCTAGAAGAAGAGTCATCAATCCCAGAGATGTACTCGGGCTCAAAAGTGTTATCAAGTATAGGTGAGTCTGATGAAGAAGAATGCCACGAAGCATTCATTAAAATAATTTCCATGTAAAGTTGAGAGTATGTCTCAACAAAACTTAAAGCTAAAGAAGATACTACATGTGAAGCATACAGATCTACAAGATAAATATCTAAGGGAAGAGAGAAGAGCCATCAATGCTCTCACAAGGTGTGCTCTAATTGGAAAATGTAGAGTCCTCTAAATTATCAATATGTGATGGCTCTAGAAGAACAACATCATGCATAGGAATGAAATTAGAATATATAATGGGACAACTAAGGTTGGGCATAATCTCATCCTATAGTTTTGGCTCAATATAAGGAAGAGCACTATCCACCATAAATGTGTTGTCATAATAAAAAAGACTAGGAGGAGAGAGTATAATAGTATTCAAGAGATGATAGGAAGAGGAAGAGTGATAGTGGAGTTGGCATGACTAAGAGAATACACCAAAAAAGTGAAAAACTACACAAAACAAGTACAATGACCCTCTAGTTATAAGAAAAATGCACTCTCATGAAGAAGACATTGGGCATAGCCATGAATGCATCCAAATGAGTAGTAAGTGTAGGAATTAACATAATGTATAAAATAAGAATGTGTACAAGAGACACTGAAGACACACAATAACCCCTTAGAACTATCGGTGTAGAGCATAAAAAACAAGCACTTTTGACGAAGATGAAACTTAAAAAGGAGTTATAGATCAAAATTTATAGCCATTTTAAGATATGAACTCACATAAAAATATCCACTGAACGTGAATTTTAAAATGTTTGGAGACACCCAACATAAAATTAGAAAATGTTTGGATTGAATGTAGTTTTGGTTGGGGCTAAGCTTAATCCCCCACTAGTAGGAATAAAGATTAAATCCCCCTCCATGTGACCATACCATACAAGTAAGGGGCTAAAACCTTTTTGGCAAATGTTTGCTTGAGGTTAAAAGTCTACCCATTCTATTCTTAGACTTGTTTGTATTTATTTGCACAGATATTGAGAAAATCCTACCAAACCTCAAAAACTACCAAGAGTGAATAAAAAAATAGTAATGCATGTAATGAAAGATATCACCAAGAATTCAAAAATGGAAAAATAACCACCAGATTTACTTTGATACCATGTTGGATCACTCCAATATCTATGAATGTCCAAGATTGTATGAAAACACTAGGAGTAGGTGAGAGCAATGTAAAGCAAAGTGAGTTTCATATTAGTCCATTAGCCAAAAAGTACAAAGGATGTACATTATATAGTGAGATATTAGGTCACCAAAAAGGTAAAAATTCAACTCACTATTAGAAAATACATTAAATGTATTTTTTTCTAATGACCTTAACAACCCTAAGTAAGTTGACTAAAAACCGTGTAGGTAAAACTACATGCAAGAAAAAGCCTACAATAATAGAAAGTCAATTTAAATAGGAGTGCCACATTAGCCAATAGAGAATTGTTCTAGTGTTCTTCCCAATGTTATTGTCCAAATACCTAAAAAATAGGCATTTATATAATTTCTCAGAACCTTAATTTACTCAGATCAGTATTCAACAGTTTCACAATCTTAGTTTTCATAATTACTTAGAATTACATAGTTTATCTCATTTTCTCAAATTTAGGAGAAATCATACACACCATATTATTCTATGTTGGTAGGTTTTACTTAGAATCATAGGTGTTTTACTTAGTCTCAAAATCTATATACACTAGATATCAGTTGGGGGCATGTGCATGACACATTGTTTCCTCAATACACTAGTTTCACAGATGAAATGACAATTCATGCCATTCTTCATGTTGTATACACTAGACCTAGATTATACTTAGTATTTACACCAAATTTGCACTAGTTTTACACTATAATTAAACCTTGTTTCATCTATAGTGGTTGGTTCGCTATTTACACCAATATCTACATGAGTTTTTGCACTAATATCTACACCAATTTTTGCATTGGTTATATATGTCATGATTCATACAGGGATTCTAAGTTACTCCAGTACTCTAGGATGATGATGATGGATTAAAGCATAATTTATTTCTTGATCACACCCACTTATAGATGAGGATTGGGGCATGCACAGTCCAATCTAAGATATTCAATGTTAATACAAACACACAACATGTCACAATCATCAGTTTTTATACTAGAAAAAGCACAACAATTTGAATACTCAATCAGGTGTATTCATTCCTTGTCACTCTCTATATTTTTATCTTTTACTTATTTATATTCATCTTAAGTAAAGACTGATATTACATATGTTTCATTATAGGTTTTGCATGGAACACAGTTCAACATTGTGGCCTACATCTATGACTCCTTCCCACATGTAAGTTCAAGTACACACTCCTTTCCCTTTTACTCTAGTAATTTAATTTTACTACATTATTATAATAAAGGGTGGAAAATTTAAACATGTAAAATTAACATTTAAGCTAAAATCATACACTTGTGACCACCATTTTACACACTTAGCTCTAGACCTATCTTAGGTCATATTTTGATCACTTTCAACCACCTTACACATTTTTCTAAGCTAATAAATGACCCCCAAATTAACTTATCCCTATCCTTATCAACCTTATACATATTTTAGTCCCTACCTAACCCTCAACATGCTCAAAATACCCATTGGATAGGAGTTTCCTAGGGGATAGGAGTGCACTATTCTAGTGTCCTTCCCCCCTCTCCTGTCTTCCTTCCAATAATGATTAATTTTTCAAATTAAAAGCTATAAGAAGGTTGACCCATGTCCCTAATGAGACCCAATAATTTTTTTAAAAATGGTATGACTATATAAACACTTTCTAAACCATTTTTTCACACAAGTGGCTTCCGCATATAAAATCACCAAGATCACACTTGCACACTAAGAACAAAATATCATTTTTTCCCAATTTTGATTATATATAGCCTTACTATCCCAAAGCTCAAGTTTTATATATTATATAAGTCACAATTCATGGTTAAGGCATCTAATCACATCAATATTACATCAACATCTAGCACATTGCATAAGTTATTCACAACCATCGTAGCTTGGGAGAACTACATGAAGTTTGATCCCTCTTCGGAGTATTGGTATTTAGGTAGTGTTCAACACATGGGGTGTTGAGGTCTCACCTAACTTAAATCACTGACTCTTTTTTCCCCATGTATTTATATTGGTATTCACATGTTAAGTAGTTAGGTTTTTTAATAAAATTTAGTCACCAAGTGGTCTCTATAAGTGATTGTAAGCTCTTGCACCAGATACATGATCTATAAATGAAGACACATAGAACCCAAAAACCCTAGTTTCTTCACTGTAAGTGAAAAATAGTGCCCTAGGTTAGATAGGAGCACCACCCCTTTAGTGTCCTCTTCCCAACACTATTTTCTAAACCTATATCCAGTTTTAGATTCTTGATTTTAGCCATCGAACGTCTCTACACAACAAGTCTCAGATCTTGATTCCTCCCAAAGGCATAATTTCTAGCTAAGTATTTTTTTCTCCTTACACTTTGCTATTTTTAGTAAGTTTATAAAATATAGTAGTTATAAATTAATGAATGTTATCATTATTATATTATTCTCTTAATTTTGCAAAATAATGTTTTCATTTAGGGTTTCCACACAAATCTTAAATTTGATCAAACAACATGGTAAATATATGTCAAGCTTATCATTTTCAAATACTTAATACTATATTTTAGTATTTATAAATTCCCCCCTTTTATTCTAGTAATGAAATTTCTATAGTAAAACACAAAGGTACACCTACATATGTATAACACACTTTATCTTTTATAAGAAGCTCCAATTATGCAAGTTAATCCAAAGCAAAAATTACAAAAAAATGGTAATCAATGTCCATAAATTGAAATTTGAGATCAAAACTTGAATTTTAAAAATTAAAGATCATGGAAGGAGTACACATACGTGTTGGTGAAAACCATTTTGCCCTTACAAATTATTGGAGATGATGCTTCCTTGTTGAAGCATTAGAGAAAGGTCATTTCTACTAAATCACTTGAAGAGTGGTTATTTTTTTTGAAACACATGTTTTATCAAAATTTGGATTAATATGTGATCTAACCTTAATTAATATAAATTGAATATAATAAAGTTGGAAATTGACTTACGACAAGTAAAAATTAAAGCAAACATTAATTTCAATAAATTATAATAATCAAAGATGTCTAACTATGAAATGAAATGAAAAACTTATATGTTTCTATCTCATATCTAACTCTGTTGGTTAAAAAATGACTAAATCAAGAAAACAAAACATACTTCAAGTGCCCAGTAATTGTGATCGAAGGTGAAAAAGGTCAGGTCCATCTTATTTGGGTCAAGACTAACTGCCACTTTTAACCTAAACTAGTCAGTCTTGAATTTTGTATAAAAATAAGAAATTAAGTCACAATCACTTGAGATAGATTGAATTAGCTATATATGCATATATTTTACCTTCAGGAGTGTGCAGTAGACCTACAAATGGCTTCTTTATGGTTCAAACCTTAATAGAGTTTGCAATGATTAAAAACCTTAAAATAGAAAATGAGGGAGTGTAATAGGCTAAGAAAAACCCAATCACCCCCATGATGTTTGATGATACCTATGTATTTATTATTATGAATATGGAATTCAAGTCCACATAGTTCTCCCACTTAGAGTTCTTTGTACAATTCTTCTCCTTTGACTATGAATGTATCTATGGATGGCTTGAATACTTTATAATGTTTTTCTTTGACTATGATAAAATAGGATTTAAATTTGGATGAGGACTAATTAAGTGATTAATTATTAGAACTAGAAATAATAAGGAAGCTTTGATCAATGTGCAACAATGTAAGTATGTCTATATGTTGAAATTGCCAAGTGATAGAATAAGTGACTCAAATGTGATTTTATATCAATCCAAAAGGGGAAACCACATGCCATGGATCTTTAAAAATATGGATGAAAAATTAAGGGATTATTTAATTTTAAAATTTTAATCTTATAGGAGCAAGGAAAGAAATGTTCCATATGGGACATGAGCATTTACCACTAGTGTCCCCTACTAGACATTTTAGTCCTCTAGGGAAATGTGCAACTTTTGGGTTTGGATCTATCCAAACAGATGCTTAAGGATGTTTTTAGCTATTATAATATATTTTTAGGTGTTAGATAGTAATTTAATAAATCAATAGGTCCATGCAAGTGCTTGAGATAATGTGAAGTGAAAAAATAGGTACAAATTAAATGCACAAGTTAATTAAAGTGAAATAGGAAAAAAAATAACATGATCAAAAATTTGTGACCATATTTAGGCATCTACATTTTCCATCCATTTAGTTTACAAATTAAATTTCTAGATTAAAGGGATGTAATGTAGTGTGTAAGACAGTCTTAATCTTTGAGCTAATACTCCAATCATGTAGGGCACTATAGTTTAGCAAACCCCCAAAAACACATGAAGTAGTTACTTTATTCTTTTGAAAACTAAAATTTGAAAAAACTTGATTTTTAAATTTGAAAATTAATTTAACTTGAAATACGAAATTGAAAATAAAGCAAGGGAGGAATACACTTGTGTGTGTAAAACCAAAATTTCTTTTGCAATTTTTCTTAGAGATGATACTTCATTGAAGCATTGGAGAGATTGACTCCTTAACTAAACCAATTAAGAATTTAGAAGTGATCAAACTCCAAATTAAATGTGTACATGTATACAATAAATAACACTCATTAAGGAATATAAAGACCTCAATTTAACTCAACTGATATTTGTAACCTCAAGATGTGAAATGGATTGAAATCCATAATGGATTCATATACATATTACTAGTTGGCATTGAACCACTAAGTTATACGTTATGCACTTAAATGAATCAACCAATGTAGATGGCTTGTAGATTCAATTACTAATTTGTTCCTAAATGCTTGATCAAAATACAATAGAGGAAATCTATGCTCATATCATGTCTACGTATATAAAATAGCATTAAATTTTTTAAAAATAATATAATGTACATGAATTTATACCATGCCCAAATTGATAAATGTATAATTTGGAACTATCTGTAGATGCAAATTGTAAATTTTGTTGGAAACTTATGAACCTATATCGTGTAGTCGAAACTGTGTGAATTTGTTCATTGATATTTCAATAGGAGTGCATATGCATGGAATATGCTCCCATAATTTGTGCTAATAACTTAATTTTGAATTATTTTGTAACTTTTAAAATTGTATTTTATACCAAAACTAATTTTTTATTTTAAAAAGGCTTATCTCATGTATGAAAATCCTACTAAAATGCCCCCTTTTAATGTAGGAAAATTGATCATAAAATTCACTCATCTCTGAAGAAAAGTTAATTGAAACATGCATAATAAGATTATAATCATTTAATAATGTAATATATGTGAAAAATATGTTGGCACTGTAAGATATATGTTATTTTAATTATGTATGTAATATATTAGGCAAGGCCTATATAATTTATTAATGAAACTCATGGAAATAAAATTTAGAATTAGTATCTTATATAATAGTTAATGTATGATATGGATCATGACACTCATCAAAATTAACAAGCTCAACAAGCACACAACACAAAAAACATAATGTCATACAATAAGGCCAAGGGCCACATATAAGGGATATTTTCAAATATTGCATAATATAAGATTTCATACACAAGGCCAAGGAATGCATGTAAAATACATGTTTAATGTCATAAATAAAGGATTGTATGCACCTAATTTTTACACGGTGAAATATTATTGACATGATAGGTTTGATGACGATCTAGTAACCTCCTAATAATGCTCAAACAAGAAATCTCTAACATTTTCTCCTATTTTACTTCCCTCTCTCTCTGGGGAAAATTTTAGAGGTTATTTATAGCCAAACGGCTATAAATGGTTTTTTTCGATTTTGAAAATGGTTAATTTTGTGAAAATATACATAGGTAAAATAACCTTAATTTTATATAATTTCATAGTTTAGGACATAGATACTCGATCCTATTTCAGGACATAAATTCATCAGAGTTACTATACATGTATGGGTTTGATTCACCAGGAAATTATATGAGACATGTATAGGTTAGTCTAGAATCACTAGGTGTGTGTGTGTGTGTGTGTAATAAAGACCACCTAGGACAATAAACTTCAGATAATAATTATATTTTATTATATGATTTTTTTTAATATTCTTTAGCACCACATGCTCTTCCTTTTATATAGTTTTAATAACTAAAAAACTTAATAATAAATAATTTTCAAACCTAATGTTTATTTTATTTCTAGCATTGAATGTAGTACAAGTGAAATTAAAGCTATGGGGGTTGAGGTTTAGATCTTGACCCAATTTTTAATAAATTGGAATCGACGAATTGAGGTGCCCAAGACAAAATTTAATTTTAGTCTAACACATCAACCACGGGATTAATGTAAGTTGCTCAAATACATAAGTGATGGTTTCTCAAAATTTCTTGTCATTTATGCAAGCTATTGGTAGAAGTAAAGCTTTGGTAGTCAAAATATTGAGATGAGAGGTTAGAAATGAAGGTGTAGATAATTTTTAAGCTAGTTTTATTGTGATTACAACTGTAAGGTATGGATTTACGTTTCTTTTATTTTTGAATACTAAGAGAATTTATTTGCATACACAATCATCTGTCTTGAAATGAATAAAGATAATGATAAATTCCTTGAAAAATATTTCATTAAATATATTAGTTGATAGTTTTTTGATTTTATAGTCATTGATGCAAGATATCGATGGAAGTAAAGCTCTGGTAGTTGAAATATTAGGATGAAATGTTAGAAATGAAGGTGCATATAATTTATAAGTTGGTTTCTTTGTGATTACAACTATAAGGTATGGATTTGTGTTTCTTTTATTCTAAAGACTAAGAGCATTTAATTGCATACATAATCATCTGTATTGAAATAAATAAATATAATGATAAGTTCCTTGAAAAATATTTATTTAAAGATATTTTTTGATAATTTATTAATTTTTCTAGTCATTGTTGCAAGCTATTGGTGAAAGCGAAGCTCTGGTAGTCAAAAGATTGAGACAAAGTACAAACAATTTCTAAGCTCGTGTCTTTGTGATTGCAATTGCAAAGTATGGATTTGTGTTTCTTTTATTCTTAAAACTAAGAGCAATTGTTTGCATGCATAGTCGTCTGCCTTGAAATGAATAAATATAATGATAAGTTCTTTGAAAAGAATTTCTTTAAACATATTTTCTCAAAACACTGTGATGTTTCTTTTCTTAGAATTTTCATGTATATCTACAAATATTTTCCTTAAACTCAAAATCTATGAAATGAGTATTTTTGGGTTACTCAAAAATATGATTGAAATGATCATGAGGCTCTATTGTACTTATTCATTTTATTCTTTATGCATTGTTTAAAATAAGTATCCTGCATGCCATTATTTCTAAGAAGAAATCAAAATTTTATTTGCTTAAAAGGAGTTTTTCTCAAAGGAAATTAGTTTCTTATTTGTTTAAAAGAAGTATGTGGTAAAGTCCAATCAAATAATATAATAAATTGAGTATAACAAAAATTGTGACAAAAAATTAGAGTATAGAGTATAAACAATAAACTAACTATGGGGCCCTAATACAAAACAACTATGAAAAGCGAGGATGACAAATAAATATATTTAAAGAAATTCTTTTTAGAGAACTTATCATTATATTTATTCATTTCAAGATAGATGATTGTGCATGCAAATAACTACTCTTAGTCTTATATTTGATTAAGAGAACGTGTCTAAAACAATTATAAACTCTATTATAGAGATGCATATGTATTTGAACATAAGTAAGTTATTCAAATACATATGTGATGGTTTCTCAATTTTTTTATTCATTGAAATGAATAAATATAATGATAAGTTGCTTGAAAAGTATTTCTTTAAAGATATCTACTAAAAACACTGTGTATGTTGGTTTTATTGAAAATTTTGTGTGTATCTTCAAATCTTTTCTTTAAACTCAAAATCTGTGAAATGTATATTTTTGTGTTAGTCAGAAATATGGTTGAAATGATCATGAAGATCTGTTGCATTTATTTATTTTGTTCTTCATGCATTATTTAAAATAAGTATCTTACATGCCATTATTTCTAAGAGGAAATCAATTTTCTATTTGTTTAAAAAGAGTATTCTTCGCGGAAATTAATTTCTTGTTTGTTTAAAAGAAGTATGTGGTAAAGACCATCCAAACAATATAGTAAATTGAGTATAGAAAAAAATATGACAAAAATCAGAGTATAGAGTATAAATAATAAACCAACTATGGGGTCGTAAGGCAAGACAACTATGAAAAGAGATGATGGCATACCTAAAAAAAATTAAGTACATACAGTAAGATCATGTGTAGTATTAGTATAAATTGAGTACAAGACTCTGTAAGTCTCTCAAAAGACTAATCTAAGATTTACCATTAAATTATGATATTTGACATTGAATTATGAGTATGTTAGTTTGTTATTTTAGTTTCTCTTAGTTATAATAGTGATTACATTTTCTTTTTGTTATTATGTTTTCATTGATAAAACACTTTTATAGAATTATAAATCTTTCCTTCAAGAGATTGCCTCTTCTATAGGCTTTACTCTGTTGGATAGGTTAGATTATGTTATATTATTTTAAATGTAATTCACATATACATGTATTTGATAATTGAAATATTTAATTAATGTATCATTCATTATTATTCCCAGAATTTATAAAAACCCATATGCCCATCTTAGAAACATTTATTGCTTCTTAGAATCACTGTTATTATACAACCATACAAATAAAGATCCAAGGTGGATCAAAACAGTCACTAAGAAATTATATCATGTCCATATAAATTTATGTTGGCCCCTATTTTCATATTTTAAATTTATAAGTGAGTTGTGGTTTGGTTCAAGTTTTAATTTATAAATTTATAGATTATGTAAATTTAGATTTTGTCTATATTATCATTTTCAAATGAATATTTTTGCAATTCATTTTTAATTTTTTTTGAATAAATGTGCTAGTATCATTTTTTTTAGGTGCCAACTTTCAAGCTGCCAATGCAAAAGTTAATTCAAGAAGTGGAATAGTGATTTCATCCTTAAAGGGAGTGCTTTGCATTGACAATTCATAAAGTTGGCATTGAAAGGTTTTTGATTTGTACTCCTAGTTAGAGTGCTAGGAATTAACAAGGGATTCATTGAAGGGAAATAACTTGTCATATTTTGACAAACATCAATAAAAACAACCTCTAAGAAGAAATATGGGTTTAAAAAATCAACTGGAACTGAACATTCTTTCTCATGATCAAGATCATGTTTAATAGAGTTTTTATCACTTTAAATTAACAGATACAAGTAACAATGATAATGATCATAACACAACTGATTAAGATAATTTAGTTTTGAAAATGTTGATAATTCAACCTCACAAGTAGTTCATAAAATTCATCATAACTCCAAAAAAAAGAAGTCATACGAATGAGAAATTTCAAGGTGTTTTCAAGCTGAATGGGTTTTTAAATATTCTTTCATTAAACCTATTTTGAGTGAAGACACTACTGAGCCACTAAAAGAGTGTAGATGTAAGATATCTAATTGAGAACTAGGGAGTGATAAATGTTTGCAGCTAAAACTAGATACCATAGAGAAGCATGTGGGAAAAGTGTACAAAAATAAAATTATGAATAGAGAGGAGAAATTAGTGATACGATAGAGAAAAAAATAAGAGTCTCTTCATGTTAGGTATGCGAGTGAATACGATGAATACCTAGTAAAATAATAAAATCTTAATGCAAGTGGAAGAAACATTACAACTTTATTTGAAAAAATGATGAAATCAACCAAATGTCAAAGACTGTACAACTTTGTGTTATTTTTCACATTTTAAACAAAGGTCAACTAATGACTGATTATCAAAGATATAAGGATGTGCTACAGTTTCTTGGCATCCCAAACTTTCTAAATACTCATTGGTTAGTTACTAGTGGTTGAGAATGGGCTAATTATCTTGCTGAAGTAGAAAGGGAGGATCTTCAAGAGAATATAAAGATTTAAAGATACATAGCATTGTTATTGGATAAAGTTATAGCCATTGATAACACTTCTTTGGTGTGTGTGCATGTTTACACTATTGTAAATCATGTTCATCAACCTCATTTTCTTGCCATTCATAAAATGGAAGAAAATATAACTTTTCAAAAACTTTTAAAACTAATCAAGAATAATTTGAAAGAGGTTGGTGGCATGGATGATTTCTCAATTACAAGAAATATTGTTTGTGTAGGGGTAGATGTAGCATCGGTTATGCAAGGTCAAATAAGTGGTCTTTGTGTAAGGTTACAACTTCTTGTACACCATATATGATTAGTATTCATTGCATGACACATAGAATGAATTTAGCATTCAAAATTGTGAGCAAGTTTATATTAGTCTCAAATTTGAAGATCTTATTTGTGAAATCCATTCATACTTTTGTATAAGTCCAAAAAGATTTTTATAATTTCAAAATTTTGTTGAAGGTTTAACACAAGGAAACAAGCTACTTAAGGATGTTGGTACTTGATAGATTTTCCTTTATGGATCAACACATAGAGTATATGTAGAATATCAATCATTGATGGGAATAATGGAGGAACATTGCCACACAATAGATAAAACTCTAAATATTTTGTTTCAGTTAAGTGATATAGAGACATTATTGACCTTATGCGACCTTTAACCCATGTTGGATGAAATGAATTAAATGATAAAAAAATCTTAAGAAAAAATAATGTACATTCATGAATATTCTAAGTTGAGAAAATTAATATGCCTTACCCTTGATAATTTGTATTTAACACAACATTAATTTATAGGAGAAAAGTTCACAAGTTGGAACTTAATGAAAAATATTGCACATAGTGGTAACTATTTTGCAATTTAATGATGATGGATATTTATGTGCAAAAGTGCAACAATGTAAAATACCCTATACATTTTTTACATAGTTGGTTGATCTAATAGACTCAAATAAGTCCCTGTTACAAGGGATTGATTCCTTGAGGTTGTATCCTCTGTAAGGTCCACCTTGAAGGAAATTAAAAAATGTCTCTCTTCAGATATTAGAGATAATTTTTCTTGATATGAACTACTAGAATCCATGGTTGTGGTATACCCTCAATATTGGAAAAATGCTAGCTAATCAATTTTTTAGAATAAAATCAAATTCTTGGCCCAAGACTTCTTCAAGAGTGTAGAATTGAATGGTGAACAAATTGAAGGCATTTTAGATTTGTCAAAGCTAAGTGAATAGTTTGTTTGATTTGCCACAACAATATTAGAACAAGTTAAAGTTGTGGACAATGCTTTCAAAGATGGCTCAATTAATAAATTATAGACTACTTTAAGTTTGAGTGAAATACTACATGATGGTATCTTAGAATATTTTAATCTTGCTAATTTATACCAAATAATGATTTTGGGCTCAATGGAAGATGAGAGAATTTTTAGTGCATTGTCATTTTTAAAGTCAAATTTAAGAAACAAACTTGGAAAGAATTTGGAGACTTGCTTGAGGATCTATACAACTAAATACAATGTCCTCAATTTTACATTTAATAGAGCTCTAAAAAATTGGCAATCTACATAAAAAAGAAGAAGATTGAATAATAATTTTTCAAACACACTATACTCAGAGAGTTCTACAGTACCGGATTTGAGTCCAATAACTTTTGAAGAGAATGTACGTAATAATTATCAAGAACAAAATGAAGAAAATTTGTATGTTGAAATTTAAAATTTAGGCATCTAAAATCTGAGGTTGATCAAGGACATTGAATTTCGTGATCCCAAATAATTTTCCATGGATTCATGTAGCCATATTGCATTTTGATAATTAATATTAGGTGACTCTAATTTTGATGGAAAAGCACTAATACTTGATTATAAATATATATATATATATATATTTGTATTTTGTTTGATTAAGATAACATATCTATAACAAGTGTAAACTCTATTATAGAGATGCATAAGTATATTGTGGTGTTCTCTTGTTATTTTATACCAAGTAGGTGTATTTTTGTGTTCTATTTGATTTAGAAAACATGTCTATAATATTTATAAATTCTATTATAGAGATACATAAGTATACTATGACATTCCCTTATTATTTTATACCAAGTAGGTGTATTTTTGTGTTCTATTTGATTAAGAGAACATGTCTATAACAGTTGTAAACTCTATTATAGAGATTCATAAGTATATTGTGGCATTTTCTTGTTATTTTATACGAAGTAGGTGTATTTTTACTTGTTTGATTAAGAGAACACATCTATAATAGTTGTAATCTTTATTATAGAGATGCATAAGTATATTGTGGTATTCCCTTGTTATTTTATATCAAATAGGTGTATTTTTGTCTTATATTTGATTAAGTGAACATGTTTATAATAATTGTAAACTATATTATAGAGATGAATAAGTATATTGTGGTGTTCCCTTGTTATTTTATACCAAGTAGGTGTATTTTTGTGTTTTGTTTGATTAAGAGAACATGTCGATAACAGTTATAAACTCTAGTATAGAGATGCATAATTATATTGTGGTGTTACCTTGTTATTTTATATCCATTAGTTGTATTTGGTGTTCTATTTGATTAAGAAAATATGGTTATACTAGTTTTAATCTCTATTATAAATATGCATAAGTATATTGTGGTGTTCCCTTGTTATTTTATACCAAGTAGGTGTATTTTTATGTTCTATTTAATTAAAAAAACATGTGTATAATAGTTTCAAACTCTATTATAGTGATGCATAAGTATATTATGGTGTTCCCTTATTATTTTATACCAAACATATTTGAGGTATCTATAGTGTAATGAACTATAAGTATCTATATTAGACCAACAACTTTACTTTTACCAATAGCTTGCATAAATGAATAGAAAATTTGAAAAACCCATCACATACGTATTCGATCAAATTTTATTAATCTCATGGATGATGTGTTGGACCAACATTAAATTTTATTTTGGCCCTTCAATATATCAACCCCAATTCATAAAAAAATGGGGCAAGATCTCAACTTTGATCCTTGTAACTTTAATTCTACTTGCATCGCATTCAATGCTAGAAATATAAAATATGAAAATTTGGGATGCAAAGTCTTTTCTATCATTAACCTCTTTTAAAACTATCTATTTTTATAAGTTTTGAAGTCTTAAAGATGTAGAAATTTCAACTTACAAGTTTATAATTGTAGTTTTAATTATTCATTATTAATTTATTTAGTCATTAAAACCATATAGAAGGAAAAGCATGTTTATTTTACTCGGTTTTATAAATGTGTTAAGGACAACTTGTGACTTTGAACATAATGTGATTAAGGTAATACTTATATTGGATGGCATAGTTTTTTAATTGAAATAAAAATATATTTGAAAGGCCATTATTGATTATGGATATGGTTAAGACATTTTGTCAAACCTTAATATTATTGATTATGGATATGGTTAAGACATTTGAAAGACAATGTTTTGAGAAAATATATTTAAAGAAATACTTTTCAAGGAATTTATCATTATATTTATTCATTTCAAGATAGACTATTGTGCATGCAAACAACTAATCTCAGTATTCAAAATAAAATAAATATAAATCCATACCTTGCAATTGTAATCATAAGGAAACTAACTTAAAAATTGTTTGCACCTTTGTTTTTAACCTCTTATCTTAATCTTTCATTTACCAAAGCTTCACTTCTACCAATAGCTTACATCAATGAATATAAAAATTGATAAACTATCACACACACACACACACACACACACACACACACACACACATGAACAACTTATTTATGCTCAAATACACATGCATCTCTATAATAGAGTTTATAACTGTTATAAACATGTTCTCTTAGTCAAACAAAAAATTGAGAGTAGTTGTTTGCATGCATAGTCATCTATCTTAAAATGAATAAATTTAATGATAAGTTCTATGAAAATCATTTATTTAAAGACATTTAATTGTCATAATTACTTTTCATAGTTGTATTGTGATGCATAAAATTTAGGAGAAGTCTAATTAATAATCAACATCTAGTTCTCTATTCAATTGGTCACATGCACTTGGTGACTTATCCTTGATTGTCGTTGCTTAGAACTAATTATCCTCTCCTTTGTATCAATGGGGTAGTTGTACTCCTTGAGTGGAATATATTATTGAGGTGTTATTTATGTTAATATATATTTTTCACTTTACATTCACATTTTGTTTCTACCTCATATTATTCATCTATCTCACATCTTGATTCTCATCTCTTGCTGATTGCTTTTTGGGCACCTTCTTAAGTTCATAAGGGTTAAATCTCACTCTAAGTTCCAAAAGTTTAATAAATATGCTTTAATGGTTTTAAATGGTCTAAACATACCTGTATATACTTCTTTCATCAGTCAACTCACCCTCCTTTGCTTCTTTGCACCTCCTCCTTGTCATCAACCATTATGTCACATTCACCAAGAGTTAAATATCATTTTTGAGTATTATTTATCTCTATTCAAGTTTCCTTAAAGTTTAATAAACTCACTCAAACTCTATCATCACTTGCTGGCCCTTCATTGGTTCCCAAACAACCTTTCTAGGCCTAATTAGGCCTATTCTATACAATAGTAATACAAATCCACATAGATATGGTCCATAATATCCTGAAAATAGTATTATTTTATTTTCCATAGTCATATGCACCAAACTACCAATTTGTTTTTGGATTTCCATGGTTAGAACTCGTTATAACTCTAAAACCCTAACCTAGGGTTTCCTAGGTCTTACACATACTTGAGAAGCTTATAAATTCCATATTTCAGACTATATGAAATGTCAATGACTTATATTACTTTAAAAAATTATTTAATCATCCAATGATTCCTTCAAAATTGTTTTCACTCATATACTAACCATATTTGAGCTTGAAATGTCTAACTTGTAGGAACTCTGTGTGTAATGATAACTATGACAGGGTTAGTAACCTTACTCACTTTCGAAAGCTTGTCCAAAGACTCCATATGACTTAATAAGCATCCTATTTCATAAACACTTCTCTTTTTATATGTATTTCCTCTCTTAAAACAATCATTCTCATTAATTATAGGCTAGGTCCAATCAGTAATTCACTTATGGAAATAGGGTAATTATGTATAATAGGTTTCCATGTTCAAAACTCACCAAATGAATTCAAGACCCTACCTGTGATATAATAAGAACTTAATCCACCTATATATTCCCTATAACTCACCTTCAATGTCATCCATTCATCTCCAAGTTCATATTCCTTCATCAAATGTGTGAACCTACTTTTTAATTCACCATAATAGGGGTTTTTCAAAGCAAACTGAATCCACTTTTCATTCCCAGTATCCTCTTTCTATCTTAATAACTAATATTTATTATATTAAAATCAAGAGGCCAACTTTATTTCCAAACTTCCTTCTTCAAGTATGTGTATCCTTCAATGATTTTGGATTGAACACAAAGAATTCATATAGCCACTACATGGTTTCCAATTTCTATGTAGTTAGTAACAGGGGTCTAGAACATTTTCCTTATATTCAAGATTTCCATTTAGGTTAAATTAAAACTGCACTTTGTCTTGATATATATCAATATATCCTAATAACTATTCCTCTCCTTATTACATATTTGGCATAAGAACACACAATCCTAAATATGAATGTACAGAGTATCTCAAACTATCTATGTCTTTTTGTCAAGCATTTAGCTTTAGTCCTTTATCTCAAAATTCATTCCAAAATTTTTCACTTATAAAACAACTTAGAAACATGATCCATAGTGTTACCAATAACTGTTACATGGGCGTTAAATTACCTTGCTTGAGAAAAAGTCACATGTAATAACAGGGTAATAAGACATAATTAACTCAATCAATGAATGCTTCCACTTAATGTCCTTAGACCAAACGTCTAAAGGTACTTATAAAACATTAATGTATCCCACTAATAGTATCTTGAAAACTAGACTCATCAACCTTCTGAAATCTATTCAAATCTCCATACTTTGGCTGTAACATGCCATTCATACCAACCTACAGGTTTTCACAGAAAGGTGCACATATAGTCTTATTGGCTCAAATATTACAAGAAAAAATTATGAAACATTAATGCCTTTAAAGAGATTATAAATAATACACAAAATATCTCTTATTATTTAATTAGTCCCTTTAAGGCTATTACAAAACCAATCCAAATAAGGACTTCTTCAACCATTCTTGAGAGATGCATTCATTTTTTTGTTTTCATTACTCCCTTTTTGTCCATCTAGAAGCCTCTCTACTCTATGCCCTCTTACCTATGCCATCGTCTCTCCACAACATAATGAATCTCCTTCCCATTTCAATGTAGGTTTACAAAAGTAGTTACAAAGCATAACTATCAAATTGTCAATCTAACGTAGGACTAGTGGGTGATAATAACAAAACATGACTTCTATTTTGTGTGGTTTTCAAATATGACTCATTATCACCTATTACATAAATTAATTAGACTCATTGACCCTAATAAACTCATATAAATATTTTAAACTTGCAAGTGATCCATCAAGACTCAATGCAAATATTTGAATTTTCAAATTTCCCATTTTGGAGGGAAAACACCTAGAGACCATGTAACATATATTTAAGACCTCTAATTTATTTCTAAGGCACAAATTCACCTAATAAAGTCTCACATACATATTGATAACCAAATTTGACCTAATTTGACTTTTAGATTTACAAAACTCAAAATTAGTGTTTCATGACTTGATGCTCCTGCATCATCTTACCTTATAGCCCTATAGTTAGTTTATTATTTATACTCTATACTCTGATTTTTTGTCACAATTTTTGTTATACTCTATTTATTATATTATTTGGTTGGTCTTTACCACTAATTTCCTCTGAGAAATAATGATATGTAAGATACTTATTTTAAACAATGCACAAAGAACAAAATGAGTTATATTATGTGGTTGATATTTACCACATGCTTATTTTAAACAAACATGAAACTCATTTTTTTTGATAAATAATGACATGCAAGATACTTATTTTAAACAAAATGAATAAATGTAACAGAGCCTCGTGATCATTTCAACCATATTTTTGACTAAACTGAAAATACCCATTTCATAGATTTTGAGAACATATCAACATGCAAAATGTAAAAATCAGTGCAATGAATAAATATAATGATAAGTTCCCTGATAAACATGTATTTAAAGATATTTTCTTGCCATGCTCACTTTTCATAGTTGTATTTCCCTATGGTTCCATAGTCGGTTTATACTCTATACTCTAATTTTTTATCATAATTTTTGCTTTGCTTAGTTTATTATATTATTTGGTTGGTATTTACCACATACTTATTTTAAACAAACAAAAAAATTGATTTCCTGTGAGAAATAATGACGTACAAGATACTTATTTTAAATAATGCACAAAGAAAAAACTGAATAAATGCAATAGATCCTCGTGATCATAATCTATTTTGTTTTTAAATGTTTAAGATAATAATTATATTCTAGTTGGCATGGTTTGTTAATTAAAATAAAAAGATTTTAAAGGCCAATATGGATATGGTTAAGACATTTTGGTAGACCTTATTATATAGTTTGTAATTTTAAAACAATGAAAATATTTTGAATATATTTTTTAGTTATATCATCCTCGCTTTTCATAGTTGTCTTGCCCTATGGCCCCATAGTTGGTTTATACTCTATAAACTGATTTTTTGTCACTATTTTTTCTATACTCAGTTTATTATATTATCTGGTTGGTCTTTACCACATACTTATTATAAACAATCAAGAAATTGATTTCTTCTGAGAAATAATGACGTACAAGATGCTTCTTTTAAATAATACACAAAGAACAAATTGAATAAATGCAACAAAGCCTCATAATCATATTGTATTTTATTTTTAAATATTTAAGGTAATAATTATATTTTGTTTGGCATGGTTTGTTAGTTGAAATAAAAAAATATTTGAAAGGTCAATATGAATGTGGTTAAGACATTTTAGCAGACCTTATTATATAGTTTAAAATTTTAAAACTATGAAAATGTTTTGAATATATATTTTAATTATGTCATCCTTGCATTTCATAGTTGTCTTATCCTATGGCCCCATAGTTGGTTTATACTCTATACTCTAATTTTTTTATCACATATTTTGCTATACTCAATTTATTATATTATTTGGTTGGTCTTTTGAGAGGCTTACAGAGGTATGTACTTAATTTATACATAGTCATATATATGGTCATCAAATTTAACACTTGAAAAGGATAAATTTAATCTTTAAAAAGGAGGACAAATTTAATTGTTAAAAATAAAGAACCGTAAACAAGATCTAGACTTTATAATTTTCACCCTCTAACCTCTTTCTCGATTGGTTTTTAATTAACACAAATTACCTCTTATAAAATAAATCTACATAAGTGCTTCAAATTGCTTAAAACCCTAGAACCACAAAACCCTAAAACCTAAATTCATATAACTTCATCTCTATTAAATTTTTATTTTTTTTATGGTCATGGGAATCATAAAGTGAGCAATGGTTGCAAGAGGAGGCCAAGAAGCAATCTAAGCAATCAATAATGAAGTACAATCCAAGCCCTACATGTCGTTAGAATCATGAAGTGAGCAATAATTGCAAGAAGAGGCCAAGGAGGAGTCTAAGTAGCCAACAATGAAGTACAATCCAAGTAAGAAATACAAGCCATACATATCTGTAAATGTTTTCACACTTTTAATGAATTATGATGTTTTTTTAAGTGATTCAAACTGTTACCATATTATTTTTGTTAGGAAATGTTTAGTCCTCACATTAATTTGTGTGAATAATTATGAAAGTAATAATTCACTATTAGATATATTTGGGTAGAGTATATTTGGTTGTCATAATATTATTACAACAATATTATGAATATATATTAATTATTAGAATATATTATTTGGTTAGATATATTATTGTATGTTACAACAATATTATACATATAGGAGATTGCATAATCATAGGGATATGGTGAGATATTAGTGGAGATATGATCTCCATAATTATAGGAATAGTTTCCTATAAATATGAAATGTCTTGAATGTATGTGTAATAGGAAAAATTCATGGTGTGAGAATATAATTTGTTTTTTAATTATTTTATGTGTTTAACTTCATTATTTTTATGTTAATTATATGCAGATCTAAATTAGTCTCATTATTTGGTATCAGAGCAGGAAGATCCAGTGATGTATTATTGATTTTCTATCTCATAGAAGGTTAATCAATTTGTATGGGGCAAATCCATTTCAATTCATGATTGCCCATGTATGGAGGTTTTATTTGATATATTTTCCATCACCATGCTATAGTTCTAACATTAAAAGTAATCTACCAAATGTACTTGCTATACTATTAATGTCATCTATTGGATCATGCCATCAAAAACTAATTGATCTTTCTATCATCATGTCTTTTAGTGTATATACCTACATATCCTTGTCTTTTACTTGTGTCTCTGATGGCATACAAATATATAGTGTTGTACATGGAGGATTATGCTATTTTTGGTTTTGCTGCTATATGTTGGATATTTTTGTAAGTGATATTTAAACATTATAACATTTGTGTTTAATCTTAGGTCCTTAAATGTCTATTGCATGATCTAGTGACAAGATTTAAGCCTCAAATCCCAATGAATAATTTTTTGAGATAGAAAGGTTGGTGTCATTTTAGACTTCAAGATACAAGTTGAATGGATCTATGTGAAGGTAGAAGTAGTAGATACATACCATCACATGCTCAGTCACTTTGATTATATTTTGGTCATCACTGGTTACAAAGATGTATATGGACAAATAGCATGATATTTGTTTCATCTAGATCTATTCACTACTCAACATACATTTTTGCATTGGAAATACATTGCATCAACATTGCATTATTACATTACTATGAAGTACTTCAGTGAACCAAAAGTATTCATTCTACCTACTTCTACTTCATTTAGCTTATTCTAATAATTATCCATATACTTTTCAATCAATTTTAATCACCGTGTGGCCAATAGTTTCTCTCTATTCCTCGACGTCATCTCTGAAGACTTATAAAAATGGTGTACAAGTTCACTCTTCATCAGACTGCAAATCTGATAGCATTTTCATGTAAATTTCTTGGAGATGAAATGGAGCTTATATTTGGATGAAATGCTGATAAAAGCATCAACCACCTCTATCTTTGGCTACCCTACCCTATTGTGCATCACTTTGAGCTCAGTCATGGTTCAAACAATTATTCATTATTGTCAAATATTTACTTCTTCATTTTAGGTTTATAGTTTTGTCATTTTAAATGGATTCATCTGTTGTCAATAGTTGGTTAGAGTTTAAAGTATAGATATATTTAGTTTTTGATTTCGTATTATAGTCTTAATAGTGTGTGAGTATTATAAATGTTATCAAGTGTATGAGTCATTTTTCAAAAGTTATATCAAAAGAGTCATTTTATAACATTTGGTATTTTAATGTTTTATATTTTTTCCAAAGTTTAAAGTGTATTTTTTTGACTCATTATTCATAATGGTCTTTTATCAAGTCATAGTCAAAATAATTCATATAAGTGTCATTGGGTCCATAATAGGGTATACCTTTTATAATTCAAAGTGTCAAAGTCTTTTTAGTGCATTATTAATTGTGTGTCATCATATTATCAAAGTCAAAATCAATTATTTGTACAAGGATACATTATCTCTTGTACGTAATGTCCAAACTATGAGGGGGGGATTTATCCTTAAAAATAATGCATCTGAGCTTTGTTGATACATGTGCTGAGTAAGAAGCTTCACTTATTAGAGGTTTGAGGACACTATAGTATGGAGGCTTTCTATGCCTCTCATTAGCCACTAATGAAGGGACACTTATAGTATAGTGGTGCATATATATATAACACTTATTTATATGTGTGATGAATAATAGGTGTATTTTTTATTTTCCAAAATAGTGTACTACATAAAAAAGGTGTTTAGGAGATACAAGAGTGAAAGTTGAACAAATGGTTCATGCTTTTAAGTTCTCACATTGTGTAGGTTAATGTGGTTCCCTCAGTGAATGGTTGATGGAAAATGTTCCTATTCAAAGTCCCCACACTGATTTGATTGATGTGTTCTTGATAGTGAATGGCTGATAAGAAGTTGATATGTTCCTTCTTTAATTTCATTTAGTCCTATGAAACACAAATTACCATGTAAATCTTAAGGGGGGAATGTTAGGAAATGTTTATTCCTCACATGAAATTGTGTGAATAATTATGAAAGTAATAATTCACTATTAGATATATTTGGGTAGAATATATTTGGTTGTTGTTATAGTATATTATTTGGTTAGATATAATGTTGTATTTTAAGATAATATTATGCATATATGAGATTGCATAATCATAGGGATATGGTGAGATATTAGTGGAGATATGATCTCCATGATTATAGGAACAGTTTTCTATAAATATGTAATGTCTTGAATGAATATGTAATAGGAAAAATTCATGGTGTGAGAATATAATCTATTTTTTAATTATTCTATGTGTTCAACTTCATTATTTTTATGTTAATTATATGTAGATTTGAACCAATCTCATTAATTTTTTTCATCAGATCTTTACTCACAATGTGAAAACCCTTTTTATCTTATATAAAAACCCTTAATATTAGACACAATTTGGTTATCATACATGATTGTTTGTTTATTAATGAGATCAACAAGGTATTTGTATTTGTTTGGGATTGTTTACTTAGTAATAATATCAACAAGACCTTAAAGATATTTTGAATGTGTGTTTGGGCATTAATGTGGAGATAAATTTTTATTCGTGATGTCTCTCATGTCTTCCTTGCTTGGATTTATTCATTTGGGAAAGTGTTTGAAATGGCTGGACTACCCCCAATTTCATAGGACAAAGTAAAATAGTTGTTTTCAAAAACTTAGGGTATCCACTAATCATAATCATTATTCCACCTCAAGCATATTTACCCCATGAATGTATCTAGGGAAAGGGGTTTAAGTATGCTTTTTTGCCATTATTTATTGATTTGAATATGCTTTTTGATTCACTAGATATTTATATGTTTTTGAAAGAGCTAATATAAATCATCAATCAATTTATACCAGCATGGTAATTTTACCAAAGATTTACTAATAGAATTATACCTGAAATCTAGGATTCACTATGATTTTATAGTAAGATTTTAGGGGTCCATTATTAAAATTACCTCTCTTTCTCTCTCTCTCTCTCTCTCTCTCTCTCTATCATGTCTCTAAAAACTTACTTGTTTTCCCTTATAGCATCCCTCAGCCTATTTTCAAAAAAAATTAATTGGTAATAGAACTACCCTTTTAGGTGATAGAATCACCCTATTAGGTTACAAAACTAACACCTTGGTGATAGGTTTGTCATGGCGGTTGTATGAAAAACCATGGTGGTTCCATCCTAATAGGGAATTTTTTTAATATTTAGTGATAATTTCATCCTCAAAAGTAGTGGTTATGTAACTACCCCTTACAATCAAGGTTGGTTCCATCACCATTATTTCATCTTCGAAATTTAGCTTTCGTAATTCATTTATTGAAATGTTTTACATGTTTACTATCTTGAATATTAATTTATACACCTTGATTTTTACTTAATCAAGCCCAACTCACTCCTATTTTCAATCATTTTGAGTCCCTCCCAAGTTTAACTTCTAGTTCAACTCATTTAAAAAACTTCATGCAAGCTCCATTGCTCTTCTACAAGTAATCCAATTTTAAATTTATTTTTAGATATAAAATTTTAAATTTAGAGTTAAATATTTTGAAATCCTTTACATCCATAATATGCTACAATTTATTTTAGTCTTTACTTTGATTATTTTTGTGTTCGGCTACATAGTTCTAGATAGGGAGAGCCATTGTTCTTGTAACCTGGTCTTTATGAGTGGTATCTTCAACCAGCCACATTCAGTTATTTCTTGTTTAGATTTGTGTCTCTTATCTTATTCTCACATTTTTTACAATAAATTATTCATCCTTCTTGTTAAAGAGTTCCTAAAATCTTCATTTGGGTAAAAGAACTAGCATACTGAGGACCACAATGCAATTTTTTTTTGCTTTTAGCTCATTTACATTAGGATTAGGTTGAAGGTTCTTAGCTTAGATTTATTTGTTTTATTCCAATAGATTAGATTATATTAGTATTCATATTTTATTATTTTAAATATTTATTTTGAAAAATAAACAGTTTTGATCGAAGAAAGTTCTCCTTCCTTTTGCAGTCTTTGTTATATAAAAAAATAGTAGATAGATTCTTTATTTTACATCCCTCTTAGTAGATTTACTCTCATTAGCATAAAAACCTGAAATAAAACTTTAGGAAGGTTTTAATAAACATTTCATATACTTTCATCCAACATAGTATTTATTTTTTAGATTCAAAATGAACTTCATTAGTCTCAAAACAACCAACTAGCAATCAACAAAACCCTAGATAAACTCTAGGTAAACAAGAGGCTTTCATATATTTAATTTTCTCATTGTTTTGGATTAATTTAAATTAAGTTATTATTCAGATAAATATACAAATTATAATTTATATTTCTTGCTTCTTTTCAAACAAATTATTCAAAATTTGCATGCAATAACTAAGAAAGTTGGAAAATTAATTTAGTTTATTAGTTTGCAAGAAAACTATAAAAACATTAGATTGTTATTGTTTTATACTAAATTATTTATTACATTATTTCATATTTATAAAAAATAATTTATAGTAGTCCCATATCCACAAAAAAAATAAGAAAACTATAAACCATCGTCACTTAGATTATGTTTAAACAAAGCTATGAAAAATCATCATCTTGCATGATAGAGTAGATCTCTTCCTCTCTCCTTGTATGCATTGTTGAATCATTGGAAAAAGGATAAAAATAATTTTTAATTCAATTTACTTTAATTTTTTTCATTTATTTAGTTTCAACATTTAAATTTCAACAAGTAAGTATTTTACAAAAAAATAAACAAAAACATTGATAAAAGCCTTGTCCAATCATACAAGCCAAATAAAATATAAATTATAACAAAATAAAAAGTCTTGAAATAATATATTCATACAAGATCATATTATTACACATTGCATAATCCCTCTTGGATGACACTTTCCAAAATACTCGATCTTGATAGAGGACTTTTCCTTAGGGTTAGAGCACCTAATCAATACCAACATTAAGAGAGGGGTATTTTGTTCCACCCCAATATCCCACCTCATTTTTTACTCTCTTAATGCCTTAGAGGAGCAAGAAAAATTTTGTCACCCAACAATCATTATTCTCCTTCAAAATAGGGGTCATCATTAGAATTTTATCCAAGCCTAGTTTCCTAGTCTCATTTACTTATTTTCCTTGGGTCTAGCCTCATCTTATATCATTTATATTTGTGTATGAATTTGATTGGGTATATCCAAATTGAAAAATTTGATCTCATTCTATGATTCATTTAACTTAATATCCTATATTTACCTAGGCTTAACATTGACCAAGAGCTTTCCGTCTTTATGATATCAAAGACCGAAGGGCCTTAAATCTCTATTTTGCATAACTTAACACTATCAACAAAAACCATGATATTGATGAGGTATTTTAGTTTCATAATGATAACCCATCGCTACCACCCACTCCAAATCCAATTCCACCTAACAACCAACCCAATCCATAGCCATCCATTATGTTGGCTACCTTGGTATAACCTTAGGGAGTTGAGAGCATAGTTTAGCATATGTTATTCATGCTTACATAAATTTGTGAACCCAACATGAATGAATTCCATATTTTATATTTCCCTCTTTTATTTCCTTCTTCCCTTTTCCATTTTTCCTTATTCTTTCCATTTATTCTATGGGTATTCATATACCTCCAGAATATGTTTGGACAGGACATACGTGGATCTTTTGGCCTAGAGGGCTATAGGAAAATCCAACTCAACTTTAGTGAGGATTCATTGATGATTTATAATAACTTGACATTTGAAACTAATATAGACTAACAATTCTATGATTACTCTCATCCCAACACCCAAAACAAGAGTGGGTATCCATTTAATAAAAACAATATGTATTTGAAAGGATAAGTAACCACCTTAACTCCAATGCTATGACCCTCACTAAGGGAGACCTGATCACTCCTATAATGGCCAATAGGCCATTAATCATACTGAAAATTCCAAACACAAAAAGCATTATAAAATATGATCATTATATGGGTAGGATCTACCATTTGAAATATGAGGTTAATTGTATGTAAATAGTTGCACATCCCCCTTGTAGTATCCAAAATGATTCCAACCTGTCAGTATAAACCGTAACCACTACCCTTGCCCCCCCACCCAAAACCAACCTCCTCAAATTAATCCATCTCATGCATCTACCCATCTTGTACATGAATTTATTAGGCCTAACACGAGTACCAACCCAAACCAACTCATTAGCACCCTAGTGGGTCACATCCATGACATGGATAAAAACCCAAAAAATATGGGTCAGGGGATGGGACCAAATTATATTACACAAGATCATCCCTCTCCTTATCTCATCTAAGTGATGACTCATCAAGTGCCACTAAAACCTACTTACATGTTTCTACCATAGTAGGAGCATACACTCCTACCGAACCATGTCTCTCACCAACCCCTTGGGGATATCATTACTCATGGATTCCCAAACCCCAACATTTCTAAAGTCCATTCATCCTATCAAGCTCCTATTGAAACCCTAATGAGGAGCATATACACTTATGGTCCACCTTTAAAAAATAATGTGGTGGCAAAAAACCCACCATTATTTATGCCTTTGAGTTACATGCCTCCCATTTACACTCCCCCTCTATAGACAAGTTATATCCCATTTTACATAGCATCAGGTTATGTGAAAACCACTACACTTCACCACAACATACTACTACACCTCCTACATCTAATAATTTTACTCCTTTCTTTCATATGTATTCCAAATACACTCAAATAACTATTTTTTGGATTATTCCACTAAATCTTATCAAGCTTCTTCTATCCCTTCTAGTGGTCACCAAAATAACCCCTATGTGATCTTGTATTTCAACTCTAGTCCTAACATGACAAAAATGGAATTTAAAAACATGGGGATTTATGCTGAGTACCTTAAGGAGCCTCTTGATCTTCATATATGAGGGTTTATTCTTCTATGACCCTTACTTGACCTTCCCAAGTTTCAAGGGGAGGAAGATCCTAATACACATGTCAAATATTACACTATAGTTATTAGGGAGCTCATACCTTGGGATGGGTTCATTTTAAAAAAACTCCCAAAAACCCTAGATGGAATAACACTTGATTAGAATTACTTCTTCCCTAAGGGGTCTATACATTATTTTCACCAAAACATGGCCAAGTTTATCAGGACTTTTGATATGAAAAACTCCCAAAGATTGGCATATGAGATTTATTACACATCAAGTAAGAACACAATGAGTCAGTTGTCCATTTCATCATGAGAAAATGATAGGTATTATATTATTTTGTCAATTCACCCCACATAGATCAATGGTAACTATGTAACCTCTTCCTTCAATCCCTTAACAAGGAGACAAGGGATGATATATAGAAATTAGCATATCAATCTTATGAAGAAGCTCTTGATATCACCTTGCAGATTAACCATGCAACTATTGATAGTGGTCAGTGAGCTTATGGGACGTTTGGATGCATTATCACCCCAAAGGTCTTAAATAAAAATAAGAGTGCCACTACCAATGGTGTCACTAAACATAACAAGAAACCAAACCCCATGAATAATAATCAATATCAGCCTATAAATAAGACCAATACCACTAATAATATAGGTGTTAGGATCTAAAATCCCCCTCTTACCATTCATGTGCTTGAATTTAACTACCTAATACTATGAAATGTGCAACACCAAAACTTTACGCAAAATGAATATTAGTAGGTCAAACAATTCCCCCGGTTTTAGTTTCAAACCTATTACCCATGAATTAATCAACAAGGGTTTGGTCAACAAGGGAAAAACATGAGGCCTATGAAATATGATCCCAATGTATATTGCTTCTTCTATTGAGTTATTGATCATAACACTTATAACTATAGGGAGTACCAAAGACGCCCAAAATATCAATGGTAGACATTTGTTGACATGTTCCTCAGGAACACTAGTACAAATTCCTAGGCCTTTCAAAATGGCCCTATTATCCCTCAAAATTAGAATATTCAAATCTACTAAAACCCATTTCCTAACAACCTAGTACATGTTGCCCAAAATCAAAAATAAGGTGGCCCACATAACTACCTAATTCAGCATAATCAACACAAGATGATGTACACTCATAATGTTGAGGCTTTCATCTTTGAAACTACTAACACTGATGTCTGTCCTCAATTGAGAGTCAAAGTAAAACTAAAATGATAAGAGTCATGGAGTTAGAAGTTAAAGAAGAGGTGAACATCATTACTCACACTAGAGAGTATCAACCTAATAATCTTAATCCCTCAAATATTTTGGAAATTGAGTCAAAAACCTAAAACTTATGGGGAACTATGATTTGATTTCTAACTTAACCAAGACATTCTCCCACATTTCATTCCTTCATTTACTTGATAACTCCCCCACTCATCAATAAACATTGCTTGGCATCCTAGGATTGGGGCATCTATCCAATGCTACTCCTCATCCATAAGCTTAGATAACCAAATTGATTTGGACATGTTTTCACTTGGTTAGGAATCATGGGATGCTAGCTATTTATTTTACTCATGAATTTTTCCTCCTGAATCTGAGATGGCAAAGATGGGAGGTCCAACCCTGTTTCTACAAGTTTGGATTTAAAACAATTACGCAAAGAGATCCATGATTGATGATGGAGTATCCATCAATATTGTCCCCTTTTCCTTCCTATAAAAACTTGGTTATGGGGAAACCAAATCTTTTGTGATGTGTAACACCCTATGAGGTTATAATCACCTTGGGTCCCAAGATGGTGCCAATTGAGTTACATGTCATAGACAAAGATACTAACTATAATAAGATCTTGAGAAGACCTTGGATAAATAGGATGAAGGCCATCCCTTCAACCTTATTTCATGAAATCTAATTCTTGCACCTAGGGAAGGTCTTAATAGCTTAGGGGGATCTTAAACCCTTTGATATGTTATAAGTAACCATGCATAAGTATCTTTGCTTACACATCAATTACCACTTATCTACCAATAGGGTCATGAAACACCCCCAATTGGTTAATGTTACTAAACTTATGAAGCTTAAAGTGGTTATCTTAAAAAAAGTGGCTGAAGTACACCAAGCTCTATTAAAAGATATGCCAAAAGAGAAAGACATAGTGATGGCATACAAGATTGATAATCTAGATTAAGTAACCAGTACATCAATCTCCACCCTATCTATTAGAGTAGTTTCCCCCCCCCCCCCCCCCCCCCATATTTATTTATTATGGGCTTTTTCCCCTCACTTAGAGTTTTTCTACTTTCATGGATAAGCGTTCTTAGGTGTACTTGGAGTTAAATTTTGACTAGATGAATAGGAATTAACTCCATTGACTGGCTATTTTAGGTATGGGAGTTACTTTTCTATTATTGTCTCTTTGGTCACCTTTCTTCGGGGAGTTACTCATTCAATCCTATATGTACATCTCTCTTGGTGAGCTATTATTTTATATAAGATTGGTTTTGCTCTTACCTTATGCCATATTCTCATATTTATTATTTCATTTTATTGTAGCTATTGTGTTGTGTGCATGCTTGACTAGTGCTTATCATAAACCTATGTATTCATTTGATCTAGATATCTTGACATCCACTCTGATATAGTATCAGATCCACTCTGGTATTTGATTGTCTAGTTTTTTTATTATCATTAGTTTCATTTAAAATCATGAGATTTATTATTTTTAAATAAAATCTAGTTTTCATAATCCATTTATGGGAGTTTTCATCTTTGGTGGAGTCATATTTTTTGTAAAATTGGTTCATTGGTAGCCATTACCATAGTTTTTGTGATTTTTTTGTGGCTACATGTTCAGTGTGCCTTGGTGTATTTTTATACAAAATATTATGTACCTCCATACAACCTCAGGTCAAATTTCCTCTTTTCCTTATCAGCCTATGCTAAGCCTTATTTGGTTTTGTGTATTTGACCCTAGTTTTGCATTTCTTTTAGATGGCTCTTAGTTATAGAATTTTCACCTATTGAGACCACCCTCATTGCTAACCAGTTAGAAACTACCAATACATGCAACCTCCATGCCAAATTTAGTTGTCTCAGCCTAATAGCCTCGCTAGAAACAACCTTCAACTATATCAAGGCATGGGTTCATCAAAAAGCATCACAAAAGACTCTTACTATTTTAAAGGCTTGAAAGTTTCTTCCAAAACAAGTTAAGTCTATTCAAGTTTGCCCTAATGTTTTTAGCATATTAAATTATTTTTTTAATAGCTTTATTTAAAACAAGGTCAAATATGCTACTTTTATTTTAATGCACAAGTAATGCATAAGAGGATTGGTTAATTTTAACATTATTAGTGGAGTTTTTTTTTAATTTTTTATAAAACAATATATTGTGGGTAATATTTAAAAAGAAAGTGTTATTCATTTTTCCACTTGTTGACATTGTACTTACTTATTTGGATGCATTATCAACTAAGTTTGACATCCTCTTTTGTTTACAAAATCTCATCTTTTGACTCATTTCACTAATTGCTAAAAATGCACTATCGACTAAGTCTGATGTCTTTTGAGAATGCATTTGCAACATTTAGAGTGGGGTTCACCATTTCATAGTTCAAGGGGGGTATACTATTATTTTTTAGGTCACTCTTTAAATTATGATCACACTTTAATTTCTATAACAACTTTAACTTGTAGTACTACTACAACTCATTTCTACACTAATGGATTCAAGTTCAATCAACCCACAAACTCCTTTTAACTATTACGATTGGAAAATCAAGATGATAATAATTCTAAGGAGTAAGGGTTTTTATATGATAACCATGGGTGATAAAAATAAACCTAACACAAATGCATAGATAATTAAGTGGTATAACCATAGTGATGAAGCCTATTAGCTATTATGTCTTTTTGTAGCACCTAATCTCTTATTTCACTTAGAGCCTGCCAAATCACCTCATGATATATGGACCATTCTAGGTAAACTATTCAGGGTGAAAGATGCGATAAGAGGTTACAAGCTTGAGGATGAGCTCATTAGCCTAATTATTTGTAACTTCAAAACCCTTCATGATTTATTCACTAAGTTCAAGTCCTTGAGATTGTATTTGAAATAATGTGGGACACAAAAAGATGACCAACCTTTTCTTTCTATACTCTATAAACTAGGTCCTAATTATTTAGTCTTTGTCTTTACTTTCCATGCCATTAAAAGTGCTTTGGGCACTGCATGGAAAATTCCCTCTTTAAATGCTTTCATTACCCACTTAACTAGCGAACAAGATAAGTTAATTCAGATGGGCACATTGAAGTCCACAAAACCGCAAGCCCTAATCGTTGGGAATAGGAAAGCAAAAAATTCAAACAAAGAGAAGAATAAGAATAATAAGGAACAAGAGAAGAAGAAAACATCAACCTCT
The DNA here is from genome assembly GCA_037957365.1 of Torreya grandis. Taxonomy (NCBI): domain Eukaryota; kingdom Viridiplantae; phylum Streptophyta; class Pinopsida; order Cupressales; family Taxaceae; genus Torreya; species Torreya grandis. Next base: position 945,243 of record JARHVA010000288.1, on the reverse strand, counting down.
ACCAAAACTAACATTAAATCCTCCTCTTCCAATGGCAAACCTAAGAAAAAAAAGTTTAAGTGTGCCTATTGTAATAAAAAAGGGCATGATGAAAGCAAGTGCATGAAGAAGCAAATAGATCACCTAACTCATCTCCTAGAGAAGAACAAGATAGGTGTTATTGAGTCCATAAATCATAATTCATTTACTTAAGATTCTAATAAGGTAAAGGGTAAGGGGAAAGAGAAATAAAAGGGCAAGGATCTTATAGCAGTTATTGCTTTAGCATCTTTATGGGTTATTGACTTAGGTGCTTCTCACCAAATAGGCTCTTCACTAGATGAGTTTTATTATTTATATCTTTATAGCATGCCTTTTATCAATTTGGGTGATGACACTTCTATACCTATTTTAAGGATAAGGTCTATTGAAATGGAAGGAGGAACTTTTAATAATGTTCTAAGTGTCCCTTCTCTTTCAACCAATCTCCTATTAATGTATCAAATCATTCATAGCAACAAAGGCATGAGGGTTTAGTTTTTACCAAATTTAGTTATCATTAGGGAGTTTCATAGTGATTCTATAGTGGTAGGGGGTAGGGAAAATCACCAAGCCAGGTTATATACCTTCTCACATTTTACACCCAATTATCCTTTGATAACATTGTTGACTAATTCAGATGGAGTTAAAAAATTATAGCATGGGTGGTTTAGACACCTTAACTACCGCTACCTTGAATGAATTAGCAAAAATGACATGGTCATAGGATTTCTTTGAGTCTAATTCTTTAAGGGGATTTGTGAGGGTTGCTCTCTTGGAAATCATCTTGAAGTAAAATTTGACAAAGGAAAAGCTTGGAAGGCTTCATAAGCATTGGAGTTAGAACACAATGATGTATCTGGGCTTCTTCCCAGTCTATCTTTTACAAGAGATAAGTACATTCTCACTTTCATTGATGATTTATTGAGATATACATGGGTCTACTTTCTTAAGAAAAAGTCTGAAGTGTTTGAAGATTTTCAATACTTTAAGGCACTTATTGAGAAATAATATGAGAAATCCATCAAAGTTCTTCAAATTGAAAATAGAGGTGAATATGTCAGTAATATATTTGAGAAATTTTTCACCACAAAGGGGATTGATTTGTAGTGGAAAATTACTTACAGTCCTTCACATAATGAAGTTGTAGAATGTAAGAATAAGTCCTTGAAAGAGATGGCTAGTTGTATGATTCAATCTACATCCTTGGCACCTCATTATTGGGATGAAGCCATTAATTATGCTTCTTATATTTAGAATAGGGTTCCTCACAAATATTTGAAAGGCATAACACCCTTTAAAGCCTGGCATGGAAGGAAACCTGATGTTGAGCACCTTAGGGTTTTTTAATCTCCAACTACGGTATGTATAATGAATAAGATATGCAAAGTTATGGAACCTCAGCCTAAGCCTTGTATATTTATAGGTTATATAGATGGTGTTAATGGGTAATGCCTTTGACATCCAACCACACATGAGTTATTTATAGAGAGAAGTGTTTACTTTCAAGAGAGTCCCACAGAATCAACACTTGACACTTCTCTTTCATTAGATTCACTTAGACTTGATGATTCTTATTCCAATTTAGATCATCTAGAGTAGGTTTTTGAGCTAGGGTCTTCTTCCAATTATGGTAATGAGAGTAGTGATGGGGAGTATTATAAATCCACCTCTAGTCATGTTTTATAGGATGAGGATTCAACACCTGACTCACCCATATCTAGACCCTTTTGGGCCAGGGAGACACTTCAGAGTGCAGACACTTGGGTAGGAGATCCAATAGATGATAAACATTCTTGAGAAGATTATCAAAGTGGTCTACATGCCTTTTTTACATCATTTTTAGATCAACAGACATTCTGAGAAAATTTAGGCATACTTGAGTGAGATAATGCTATGTAAGAAGAATATTCTTCCTTGATAAAAAATCACACTTGGGATTTGACTTCACTTCCTAAGGTAAGGAAGATGGTTCAATGTAGGTGGATATATCATACCAAGTTTGAAACACATGGGTTAGTCTATAAGTATAAGGCATGATTAGTTTCTAAAAGGTTTTTTCTAGGTAATTGACATTAACTACTTATCAACCTTTTCACCTATTGCAAATATGACTTCGATCTAACTCACACTAGCTATAGTCACAATACATGGTTGGGATGTGCACTAGATGGAAGTGAAGAGTTTTTTTATTCATTGAGACCTTGAGGAGGAGATATACATAGAGTATATGTCTAGGATATTTTAAGATTCATCCTTTGTAGATTTAGGAAATCCATCTATGGCCTCAAATAGCCCCCTTTAGCTTGGTATGTCAAGATAGATTCCTTCTTCCTTACTTTAGGTTTTACTAGGTGCCATTCAAACCCAAATGTATACTTCTTGTGGTAGGATGATTTTTCACTAATATTATTCCCTTATATTGATGATCTTTCAATCACTAAGAGTTTCTCATCATCTATTGCCATAGTGAAGATAACTCTACAAGATAGATTTGACATGACAAATTTGGGTCTTTTGCATTGCTTCTTTGACATCAAGATTTCATAGTCTGATTTAGGAATTTCAATTTCAAAACCTAAGTATGCTCTCAATATTTTGGTTTAGTTTCACATGGATGATTGTAATCCATATATGAATCACTTTCTATTATGAATCAAACTTGACACTGATTGTTTTACACCTTTGGTTGATGCTGCTTGGTATTGACATCTTGTTGGTAGCCTCAATTATTTGACTCATACAGGGATTGATATTTCATATGTAGTGGGATTTATCTCTAGATTCATGTAGGAACCCCATGAGCTACTCTAGAAAGTAGTTATAAGGATATTGAACCACATTTAGGGCTCTTATAGATTCGAGATTCAATACAAATTTAGCACAAAGGTTGACTCAGTTGGTTTTATAAATTCATATTGGGTTGGAAATAATCAAATTCATAAGTCCACTTTAGGTTATAGATTTTCTTTGACATCTGGTCCTATCAATTCATCTAACAAGAAGTAAAATGCTATTGTTATATCATCCATAAAGGTAGAGTAAAGGATATATATTAACACATCTACTGAGGCTATTTGGATTTAGGGGATTCTATTTGAGTTTGACATTCATTTTAGGTAGCCCACCATCATCTATTATGATAACTAGAGTACCATTAAGATATGCAATAATCTATTTAAGTACTAACAAACCAAACACATTGAAATTCACATGAAATTATTCAAAAACTTATTCATATTCAAGTTAACTTGAGATTTTCCCAGTCTTCAGACTAGGTTGCAGATATCTTTACCAAACCCTTCATTAAGAGCAATTTCATTCACCTAAGAGATCTTCTTTGATTATAGACTATATCAATAACAACATCATTTTTGGGGGACCTTCGAGCATCTTCACTTCTTCTATGTCTCTCTTTTGGGGAGGAGTTTTTCCTATGGGTTTTCTCCTTTTCTCTACTTTATGAGAGATTAGTTTGTATTGGGTACCTAATCAGGCCTAGTTATTGAGACCCATTTTTGTTACACTATCCACCTAAGCTATGCTTATGGGGGGTGTTAGAGTAGGGGTTTTATTTTTTTCCATATTTATTTATTATGGGATTTTTCCCCTCACTTGGAGTTTTCCTACTTTAATGGATAAACTTGCTTAGGTGTACTTGGAGTTACATTTTAATCAGATGAATACGAAGTAACTCTCTTGATCAACTATTTTGGGTATGGGAGTTACTCTTATATTATTGGATCTCTGGATACTTTCTTTGGGGAGTTACTTATGTAATCCCATGAGTACATCTCTCTTGGTGAGCTATTATTCTATGGAATATTGGTTTTGCTCTTAACTTGTTTATACAATATTCTCATGTATGTGATTTCATTTTATTACAGCTATTGTGTTGTGTACATGCTTGAATAGTGCATATCACAAACCTATGCATTAATTTGATCCAAAGATCTTGGCATCCACTCTGATACTATCTATAACCAATATCATCAATATCTTGGAAAGGGACACTCTACTCATCCTCTCATTTGACCCATGATGGGTGGGGACCTATGATTTCTATGAGTCTCAAAGCTAATAACCTCAAGAGGGGTTAAATAGTTTACAAAAATTTTCATGATAGAGGTGTCCAAGAATGAATAAGCCCCCCTTTGTAACAACCATCCTAAGAACTACAAACATTATTGCCTAACACTCAACCATGCAATGGAAAGCTGTACTTTGCATTCTACCCTTGTCACTTCTGAGCCTCTTCAGAGTATGCTCTTAGATCATACTATGACAGGGCCATACTAATTTTATATAATTATTGATCCAATGCATTTATTTCCTCCTGAGATATTGTTCATTCTACTTTAGCCTGTGCCTAGTTGTACTTCTCATTGTGTTCCAAGTCCTCCAATAGGAAACCAGACCATTCCTTCCCCCTTGGCTATGCTAGTGCTCAAATAGAGGGTTTATATTATGATAGTGGTAATTTATAAATTGATTTTAGAACCCACTATTATCCATAAATTTCTAAAGGGGGACCCACTCTTCCCCTCATGAAGAGAGAAGACCCCCAAAAGTCACTCATTGAATTCTTGCAGGCTTTCCCACATATAATAATGGGGAAAATAGTACCATCTATGTCTTATCAAGAGTAATACAAATTGAATAGATATACCTATGCACCTATTATGTTAAAAATAGATCATATTTATGTTGGCATACTCCCCATGCTGAAACAAGGTCTTAACTATGTTGACATACTTCCCACACCAAAGAGAAGGCCTAGTAAGCAACCTTTTGAGTTTCTAAAGGTGCCTAGCTTCCCCAACCCAGAGCTTATAAAATAAAATTTTGAGTTCCCAAAAGTGTTTCCTTCTTTCATCCTAACCACAAGAATGGAACTTTCAAGTGTCTACAAAACCTCCTATTCACCCAATGAGGGAGATGAACTCATTATTCTTCTGAGCCTTAGGATTGGGAACCCTAAGAGGAGTTGCCTAGAATTTCTAATATACATATGGTTAAGATATTATAAGACCATTAAAATTCACCAAAAACCTTTTCCCCTTATACACATGATCAATGGGTCCTTTAATATGATGGGGCCAAGTTCCACCTAGATGCTAGGGTAGGAGTTATTCTTATTTTTAAAGAAGGACGAGTCATGCCTTTTAATTTCAAAATAGAATTTAAGTGTATATATAATGGGGATGAATATGAGGCCCTACTATTTGGAATGCTCATTGCAAAAAGTTTGGGCCTTAAAAATGTAAGACTCTAATGTGACTTATATTTGGTTGTGAACCATGTTTCTGAGGTCTATCAAACTAAGGCTGAGCATTTTTTAGTGATATAAGACCACTATGTGTGAGATCACTAAATAATTTGGATTCATTTACATAGATGTAGTCCTAGGAAAGGAAATCAACTTTCTAAATCTGTGGTTTCTTTGACTTCATGTTTTGGCCCTCGTCCCACTATATTGGAGTCTAATTTCATAGTTTTGGTCAGGATGGAACCTCTTATGCACAAAACTCTTTATGATTGAACCATCACATAGATTAATAAAAATAATGGTCTATTGGTAGTTGATTTAGATGAGAACAATGAATTTATTCTTGATTTATTTTGAGTTTATGATGACCTCCCATCATTCCACCACAAGAGGGGATTCTCACTCACCTGTTATCCCACATCGGTCCTTAGGACCAAATACTACGATTCTTACTACCACATTAAGGATTACATGTCCTCTAATGATGAACATGATATTTTCAATGCATAGGATGAAGACCATAATATTCCCTCATCCATCAACATGTTTGAGGTGGGAAATGCCTCCCTCATTGAATAAATCATTGACATTAACATCAGAATGAAGGAAAGTCCTAGAATTCTCAATCTAGGTCTTCACTCTAAGAATAAGAGGTGGAAGACCATATGTAGCTCCTCACAGAACTCTCAAAAGATTTTACTTTCTCTTACATGAACATGGTAGGCATTAACCTTGATGTGATTATCCATAACCTAGTTACAATGCCTAATTTAAAACTAGTTAAATAAAAGCTTAGGCCCATCAAGCCTAAGGTCGTGTTGATGATAAAAGAGGAAGTCATCCAAATTTTAAAAGTTAAATTTATTAAGCTAGTAGACTATTCTAAGTATATATCCAACATTGTCCCCATATTCAATAATAAAAATAAAATTAATATATGTATCGAATTTTGAGATATTGATAAAGCATGTCCAAAATATGACTTCCCTCTTCCATCTATTGATGTCATTATTGATGCTACCATAGGATATGAATTAATGTAAGTTATAGATGGTTTATTAGGATACAATCAAATATATATTTTTGATGAGAATCAGAGTAGGACCTCCTTTACTATGCCATGGGGGATGTTTTGCTATACCACGATGCCCTTCGGTCTCAAAAACATAGGGGTAACATATCAAAGGGAAATAACCCAAAAATTCTATGATATTATTCATAAGATAATGGAGGTATATGTAGATTATATTATAAGGAAATCAACATGATGAATAGACCACTTAGAGGTATTACGTACCATCTTAACATGCTTAATCAAATATCATGTTCCTCTTAACTTGGAAAAAAGTGTGTTTGGATTCACCGACAAAAAAATCCTAGGGTATATCATCTCTCAATGTGGGATTGATATTGACCCTAATAAGATTTGAATAATCTTGGAAATGATCCATCCCATAGATGAATAAATAATCAAAAAATTCCTAGGTAAGTTGGGATCCATTTGATAATTCATTCCTAATCTCACCTACAATGTTAATCCTATCAACAACCTAATTAAAAATACAAGTGGCTTAATTTGGATAGATGATTGTCAAGAGGCATTCAAAGTAGTAAAATGATTCCTTATGTCTCCCCTGATGCTCATGGAATCTAAGCTTGATAATCCCTTGATCATTTACATTAGAGTGATTGAGGTGTCTCTCACTTACATGTTGGCTTAGGTGGATGATATTGGCGGAGAACATGCTATTTATTTTATCATCTATACCATTGTTGATTACAAGATGTCATAAATTTAATCAGAAAATGAATTCTTGGTTGTGTTATTTGGGACCAAATGATTACAAAACTATATGTTTAATCAATAAGTAAGGGTTATCATGAGGTCTTAATCCGTACATAGTTTTCTAACCCAACTAGCTATCTCTAGGAAGGCTGGGTGCTTCATCATGCTCTTAAATGAGTTTAATTTAACTTATGTCAACCAAAATTCTATTAAGGGACAAATCATTATTTATTGGTTGGTTTATTCTCCCTTAGAATTTAATGACCTTTTCAATAATGAATTTCTTGATGAATTGATCTGCTACATAGAAAAACCTCCTATTAGCTCCTCTCCTTGGTACATAGATATCATCAATTACCTAATCAACCACACTTATCCTGAAGATGCCAACTCATAGTAAAAGAGACATTTTAATGTCATCACATCCAATTATGTTATCCTATGTGTGGTATTTTATTTTAAGGCATTTTATGACATGTTACTTTGATGTGTTGACTAAGAGGAGTCAGAAAGTGTCTTCTTTCATTGTCATAGTGGTGTTTGTGGTCAACACTTCGGTGGCCATGTAATAACTCAAAAAATCCATAATATGGGGTATTTATAGTGTATTTTAGACCAAGATGCCATTGAGTATGTATAAAAATGTGAGAAATTTCAACATTTTTCACATGAGATATATATTACCACTAGACTATATGGCCCTTGTCCACTTGGGGTTTGGATTTAGTTGGTAAGCTCCCCCTGCTTATTTAGATGGTCATCACTTCATTATCATAGTAAATTGGTATTTTAAAAAGTGGGTGGAGGCTATGCCATTAACAACTATCATGAGTTTAGTCATTGTAAAGTTTATCCTGAACCAAATCATTTGCCAATTTGGTATACCATAGGTCATCATTACTGATTATGGGCCCCCTTTCAAAAAACTTGAGATTTAAGAGATATGTAATAATTTATATATATCACACCACTCAATATACTTATATTATCCATGAGAAAATGGTTAGAATGAAGCTACTAACAAAACCCTTAAGTCAATTTTGGTCAAAACTATCAGAGATTCTAAACAAGATTGGCACTTACAACTCTATCTATCACTTTGGGATTATTGAATAACTATTAAGACACCCATAGGGGAGAATTCAAACTCATTCATGTTCATATTTGAATTTATTCTATCCTTATAAGTATAAATACCTTGTCTTTGCATTTCCCTCCAAGGCTTCTTGATCATGAAGAGTATAGAGAGGCATGATTAGCTAGATTATAAATTTTAGATGAATGTTGGATCACCATCACAAAAAATCATATTGATTATGTTGATCATATGAGCAGATAATACAAAAAAACCTCCATGAACACTCAATACATATAGGAGACCTTGTTCTTAGGTTTGATAGTCATATTGATAAGAATAAATTAGAATGTCAGAAGTTTCGACCTAATTGCTTAGGACTTAGCGGCAAAAAAATTCAAAAATGGAGCCTATCAATTATGCACTATAGAGGGCAAGGAGTTCAGTGAATCTATGAATTATTTACACATAAAACCCTTCTATATCTAATACTTGAATATCACATTATTCTCATTCACATTGCATTTTTATAGTTTGTATGTTCATCCACATATCAAATGTTTTGTTCGATGATTATTTGGTTGTTAGTGCACATAATGTAAAAGGAATGTGACATGTCACACTATTCCATTATCACACTACCCTATCTCCCCATAGAAAATGTTCTCAAAATTAACATTAAATTGGTTCTTGACTTAGTTCTGATAGTCAGAGTACATCTATTTTCTCTACATCTTCTTGCACAACTTAGAAAATTCTAGCCTATAGTCTTCTCCATGATAGAGTCTCCTCTTATGGTGCCTTATAAAGCATAAAATTAACATGCTAAAAAATAGGTAATTTTACTCACCTATCTTGGTTGTTAGTGATGATCCCTTGCATCTTACTAGTTGCATGGGGCCAATATTTGGGGGTAAAGGCCTTGCACATAAAAAAAAGATGCTCCTATGAAAATCAAAAGCTTATGCAAGTATAAAAGTCAAATTTCACATTTATGACCCTTTTCTAACCTTTGGTGTCAAAACATTGCATCTTACTGGTTGTGTGGGGTTAGCATTGGGAAGACATGCCATTACTTGCCTACATCTAGCCTTTGGTGATGAGCCCATGTGGCTTCCTGGTCACATGAGACTAAGTTTAGGGGTCACAAAGAGAAGTAAAATCCAAATGTAGAAGAAATATTAAATCAAAGAGTGTCTGAATAAAAATTTATTCAAAATGATTGCATACATGCCTATGTTTAAAAGGGCAACCCTTTCTTATTTACTGATTTTGTGAGGACTAGATATCTCTAGATGAAACCAATAAAGTTAGTGTTTTGTAAGTCTATCAAGAAATAAATTTTACCCTTTAATCATAAGGATTATGTCATCTTAATTTTTATTATGAAATTTTGATATATGGTTTTCATTATTTATCACCTCAAATTTTGATATATGGTTTTAATTCTTTATCACCTCACATTTATCCTATTGTCCTTTTCATTCCTTGCTGCAAATTAAAAGTCATATGTTGTGTGAATAAAATAACTAGGTCATCACTTAAAAAAAAATGTTAACGCGTTTACAATTGCATATACTTATCAATCACATTAATTCATTTTAATACATTTTATCCCCACATATATAATAATTTTCCTTAGTATTATATCAAAAACAAATAGATATAGGTACATCATCACATGCCTAGTCATCTAGACTACATGAACTAAAAATCAAAACACGGAAGTTAAAGCCACAACACATGAATGACAAGTCACTATGATAAATTGAAAAAATATCTATATATATCATAATAGCTATCAATTTTTTTAAAAAATGATGTCCAATATAAACACCTCCATGGAGGTTTAATGTTCCTCAAGGCATGCCAAAAAGAATTATGATATATAATGGTATGTAAAAAATATCTATATCAAGTCTCAAGAGCCTATCCTCCTCCTTTAAAGAGGTCCTGATGTAGAGGAGTGTCAGGGGCTATCGATCTAATGGCATCTCTTGATATTACCTCCTTTAGAGGTTACCTCACCCTCTCCAATCCAAAGGTTAGTATGGTGGCCCTTATTAACACCTCCTTATGAATTTATCCTCAAAATCATGTGTTTGGAGGCTCTACCTCCTCCACCCACCATCATGTTTATCGGGGTCTCTATTCTCCTTGATCTAGCCAATAAGGCATTATTTTCCATCCTCAGTGCTATCATAATTATCAATGCATGGTATGTTGACTAAACATATCCATGTACTACCCAATCCCTATAGGGAGTCCAAGATCTCCCAAGATCTAGTCTCTAATTAGGCCAATGTTCAGTTGGAAAAGGTTGATTAGGGTGTCCTTGATCACCTACTTCCACCCACTCACAATATTTATAATCACAAAATAGAATAATTAGCATAAGATCTAGCTAATATAAAGATCCAAAATATGTGAAATTAGTTGAACAACTAAAAATCAAAGTACAAACTATAATTATAAATGTGTAAATCAACATTTTACCTCAGTCCCCCTCACACCAATCAAGGTTAAAATCATCCTCCATGACCTCATTTATGTCCAAGTCTTCCCCCTAGCTCGATATACTCTAGAGCCTCACCATATCCACCTCCTAAATGATAATGTTATGTAAGGTACTCTTATGTGGGGTCCTATTGTGGTGGTGGTAGTGGGCCAATTTGCTGCTTCCTTGCTGCACCATGTCTTCTTCTTCCCCCAACTTCTTATAGGGGACGTCCCTATGACACTCCTAGTTGAACTGGTTGAGTGATGGTCAACCCTCTCAAAATTAGGTGCCATGTCAATCATCCCAATATCAATATTCTCACCTGTTGTATGCCACTATAAATGACCCAGGGATGGGAAGGTTGCATGCATAGGGCATACCAAACTTTGTGGCACCCTATCTATAGGGTATAGCTCAAATTATGAAACCCTACCTTGAACCTGAGTAGCCACAAAAAATATTGTAAGATAGGTCCTCTCATCTAGCCATTACCCAACCATATCCAAGTAGTGTAGGGAAATTAGGTTAGCCACTGTCAATGTCCCCACTACTTAGGTAAAAACACAAAAGGGTGCCACATATATCCATTTGGTAGCCCTAATTTCCTTGGGTGCTCTAATCAACTCTCCCCTATAGTAAGGGATGATTCACTCATAAATCCAACTAATGACAATGGTTATGTGGCTGATCAAAAGGGCCCTCAGATGAGCCACATAATAGATATCCCTATAGGTTTCAGCCAATATCTCATAGCTCTAAGAGTAATGTGCTCCTCTCTCCTCAATACATTATACAATCAATGACCAACTAAATAAAAACCTATCATCACCTTTGTATCCCACTAGTTGGGAGGAAAGGATACCACTTATATCATTCTATAGGTTGGGGATCACTGATCCCTCAACCTGAAAAAGCCTCATGCCACATTTCACACCTACATGAGGTGTGTTAGCATCTCCAAAATGCTCTACCTAACTCTAGGCCTTAAAAATACTATTAGTTCAAACAAATACTAACTAACTCATCGTGGGAAGGCCTATAACCTAGTAAACATCAATAAGAGTGATCATCCACTCTCCTATGGCATGGAGAAACACAAACATGTTCTAATCATGGTCCCAATAGACTAAAATGTCATAAATTAATTAGCTAGAGGTCAAAATGATGCTTGGATATACAATCTGTATAATCCTAGCAAGATTAAGGATGGCTAGCTCATTGACCATCAAAAATTCTAAGACTTAAGGGATATACTTCTACTCCTAAACTCTAATCCACTATATATAAGGTCCTTAAAATAGAGGAAAGATGATAAGTCAAATCAAAGACTAACTCTGCTTGTTAAAATGAGAAAAATTACAAGTTGTGGAGTCTAGTTCTAGTAAGCAAAACTACCCCTATTTACAGGCAGTGATTATGTGACTGCCTTAGGCAATAATTAGTAACCACCATAAGAAGCTACATGAACACCTTAGGTGGTAGTTATGTAACTATTGACCAAATTTGATTTTTTTTCAAATTGGGTCAACCCCTACATTTTAAAACTTTTTATAAGGTTTCCACATGTCTTATGGGGTCTCATGTTGTTTTATATATCTCACCTATCCTTGCTCTAGCCTTGGTTTAAGCCTAGCTTCCTTATACTAGTCTAGTCAACTAAAGTCAACTCTAGTCAAACATGGTCGAAGGTTCAAATTGTTTTGGAAATTTCCTAATGTGATCATTTAGGTGTTTTAAGGTGTTCACAAGTCATAAATTTTTCCTTCACCATGTTTCATTTGCAAAAAAAGCCTTTTGGTCACATTTTTAGTTAATTTAATGACTTGTACGGATTATTTAAAGAATAAAATCTGTCACAAAGGAAGATTTCAATGTGGAGGAGGTCAAGATATGTCAGGAGGTAGTTAGAGTCAGTTTAATAAGTATTTTCATGTAGAAAGAGATAGTTTTTCCTTAAAAATAGGCCCTTAATGGCACTTGTATGGACTTGGGAAGTCCACCTTTGGATAAAAACATGGGAATATGCCCCTCACCTCCCTAAAGTATTTACCATGCCTAGTTTATATAGAAAAGGTCAGATGGATCAAATTTTACTTCTATTTCTTCTTTCTTACCTTTTCAAGCCAAGGAGAGTCAACTTTACATGTTTGGTATAGGCCGTTCAGGTGAAGTTAAGAGGAGTGATCTTAGGGGTTGAAAGAGGTCTGAGTCAGCTTCAAATCCATGGCAATAAGTTTCAGTTTCATGATTTCTCCTTTATGAACCATCACTAAGAAGTGAGGTAGATTTTTATGCTTCTTCATCTAAGAAGGGTCACTATTTGAGTTTGTTTCATAAAATTTTGATTTGATTTGACAAGTACAGTGTTTTCATAAGGTCCTCAAGGCCTCTTCACATATTTTCCTTTATCCTCTTGGCTTTAGAAGTCTTAAGGATTCAATACACCTCTTCTAGGCTTGTTAGTACTTACAGATGGTTCCCTTCTTCATAGTGGCTTTCACATTGAAGGGAGGATGTTGAAACATGTTTCAAGGAGATAAATATAGAAATATTGCATTTGAATAACTTTGAAAATGAGTTTGAACTATGTATGAGGACCTTTAGTTACCTTATTGCCTTACTTTAGGTTCAATGCCATGCATACAACTAGAATACACCTACAAGTGTCATCTGTAGAGCTTCAGAGGTGTTGTATAAGGAAATTATTGATTGGTTTTGGTATTCATGAAGAATTTGAGGTTGTATGTTATAATATAAGCATGTTTAAGGCCCCTTGGTAGCTCACTTGGTGTTGATAAACCTTGTCAAACAAAGAGTTTGAATTTTAGGAACTTTTCCTTAAAGTGAGAAAACAAAGAACTCTATGTTTTTAACAAAATTGGGTAGCTTTGAAATATGATTTCTTAATAGACCTTAAGAGAACCATCTAGTAGCCCTTCCATGAGGGTATCTTCTTGCAAAGGAAGGCAATTATAAAACACAAGGAACATGAGTTTGGGGACTTTGAAGTTATGCTCTTACATATTGAAATGTCTCAATAACATCTATAGGATTGAGATTCTAATAAGATCTTTACCCAATGCCACAATCCCAAGGCATGTCTCCATGCTTAAATGGCTTGGATGATGAATAAAGAATGTGTGTAAGCTAGAGAGACCATTAGAGGAAAGTATAAGTTGTGTTGAATCCTCAAGCATACCCTTATTCCATATAGAGGTGTGAAATACCCACCTATAGGCAGGGTTGTGTGAAAGCACCTAATCCAAATAGTAACCTTAAGGGTTATGCAAGATAGTGCCTTGGAGGCTCATAAGGATGAAGATTGTTTAGATAAGACATAGTGTAAACCCAAGATGAGTTCAAGATATCCTCTTACACTATAAATAAGCTCAAATCAGGACAAACTAACCTTGCAATAGGGGTCAACAAAAGTGTCTCAGTCCAAGGACAAAGCACTATTTGAGTTTAAATGAGACATGTATATGAGGCAAATGAACCTAAAGCAATTTAAGATAGATTTAAGAGAAGAAGAGAAGAGATTAAACACTAACCTTGAGGCCTAATCATACACTAATATCTTTAGGTAGGCCTAAAGGGTAGAGAGATACAATTAGTTAGGTGTTAGGATAATGAGCAGGACTAGGCTACAAAGTGATTGTTTAAGCTCAAATAGGTGTTAAATAAATCCAAACCAATGTAAATGATCATGGAAGCTTAGATAAAGGTTTTCAAGCATTGCATCAAGTAAAAATAGACAAGGACACCTACAAGTAGGAACCTTTCAAACAGGAAACACAGTCATGTGGGAAACCTAGCTAGAAGATCTGAAGTCAAATAAGGTGCTCTATGCAACTAGGTTTATAGACAGTCCAGTTGTGCATGGTGAGACCTTGAGCCCAAATGAGAGGGAATATTCAACTATAGTCTTGATTGAATATTCTATCCTATCTAATCATGATTATGGGACTCTAATAGAGATGTTGGAGCTATTGAAACATAGATAAACTCATCAAAATAGCTTAAACCCTTAGAGTTGCAGGGATACCCATTGAACAAGGTCTAGGCCTAGTTTTAAGGGGGGTATTTTCATTTATATCTCTTGAAGAGAAATTATGATGATGGAATCATGTCTATGGGGTATGTATATAAATGTTTAAGCCTTTAATATGTAGGGAAGGTCTCCAAGAAGCCATTTTTGGCTTGAAGTGTACTCAAACCATGCAAAATGCTAAAAAATGACTTGAATGGCCAATTTGAAATGCTTGTATCTCCCATGAGGATTTTCATGGGAATATAAGGTGTTTATAGGTGTTAGGTAGGGTCTTTAAGATTATCTTAGTGGAATTATTTTATAACTCTAACATGTAGCCTTTATGAACAAAGACTAAGAGTCCAAATGACTAGAAACCCTCACAAAACCCTCTCTCAAACCTGATGGAGGAAATATTATAATTGAAGAATCTAAATGGAGTAAAGTGACCATGAAATTAATTGGAAGTGGTAGAGAACCCTTCAGGGATCCTCACCATGTAATGAGCTATACCCTACCTATATGAAAGAGGTACAACATGGATTATTTTGACAAATTTGTGTGTTTTGTAAGCATGAAGAAATTTAAAAAGATGAAACCAACTTTGGGAGAGAGATTAGGACTTGTTATAAGTCTTCATGTTCATAGATTGATTTATCTAATCTCCTAGGTGTGCCTACCATCTTCCTCATCTCAACCAATCATAGTGAACAAGTAGTGAACAGTTAGTGAAAATGGTGAAACTCCAATTGGGAGGCCTTTTAAGGTTTGTTTGATGAACCTGATGACTTGGACACTCTTGAAATGTGTCATTACTCCTTGTGCATGGATTACATTATAAAATTGGAAGGATTTTGAATGCCAAGTGTGAGAGGTGCATGAGAAGGAATTATTTATGACTGTCATAAATGATTGCTCATGGTTAGAAAAATATGAATGATTAAGGACCAATCCAATACATGTGAGAGATTTTTGGTAACCCCTCCCCTTTAGATCAATCATCAGACCTAACCCTACTCAGTGGTGAAGTAGTTTAATGAGGGCAAATCATGAAAATAGTTTCTTATGCAAGCACAAGAGCATTTACACCACATATAGAGGAGTTGGATGACTTGGGATACATTTGTCCATATTTTACTTGTAAGACCTATCTCATTCCTAATTCTATGACTATTATAACTCCTTATCCTTGCTTGACAAGTGTCTTAGTGACTCTTGAACTTCACCTTCTCTCTCTCCTCTCATAATTGATATATATTCTAGCCTTTTTGGTTGTTATATCTATCTCTCCACCTTGGTATGGAATACCATACCAAATTCTTACCTTAAACTAATAAAGAATGTTGTTTTACCTCATTCAAGATTTCACTAAGTGCATGTTATGGTTTTTGGTCTTGTGCAAGTGTAATTTTCTTACCTTCACTTGTTACTCTTCCTAGTGCCTTATGTGGATTGAAAGCTCTCTTTTACATGTCAACAAGAAGTGTCTAATGTGGATTGTAGGTATAATGAGTAGCTCATTCATTAGTGTTTCTAGAATACTTATTGTCTAAGTCATCCTAGCTTAATCTCTCTTCAAGACCCCATGATTGAAACATTGATGTAGAAGAGGAGTGTTTAATTGAATGAAGTGTATGTGTGGGATTCTCTTTGGTTTCAAGTACATTGTAAGTTTTGTGAGTATAATATCTATTTGGTGCATCACATCCCCTAGATTAGATTTTCTTTTAGTTATCCTTCTCCCTTTTCACCCCCTAAAAGCTAGTAATAGGTTTTATCTATAGTGATACATCAACAAAACTAGCCATAATATAAAGATCCACCTCAAATTTGGGTCACCCATAGCCCTGAGGTGGTTCCATTATGCCACTTGAATGAGGAGATAATTTTCATCTCCTCAAGGGGTGAAATTTCAAGTGACAATAGTAACCACCTTAATAGTAACCACCTATGGTGATTACATAGCAACCCTAATCAATTGTGTAACCTCCCTCGATGGGGTTTATGTAACTTCCCCTTTTAAATAATGGTGATTGCATAAATACCATGGTGGTTATGTGATGACTAGACCTTAAAGGTTAGTGGTTGCATTCCCTAATGAAAATTTTGTCTACTAACCATGTGCCCTATAAAACCTCCCAAAAGCTCCCATAATATATTTATAAAGACAAAATTTATACATTTTCCTAATCTATCCTACCCCACAAACATTTTAAAACTATTTATTTTGAAATTGACTAGATTTATTGCAAGATTTGATTAAAACTTACAAAAATGGGGTAAAGGGAAAAGGGGTACAAAACCTACTTGATCTTACCCCATAAACTCCCATTGGTAGGTTTTCAATATTTTCATTCATCTTTTTATTGACTAATTTCTCACTCAAAATGGTCACAGGTAATTTAGAGCTCAATAAATCTTATAAGTGATTGACACAAATGAATTAATTTATGGCAAGTTTTTGAATATATTAGTACCCAAACTATTTGTTTTACTTTAAATACTTTCCAATTTTAACATATTTTTACATTTACATATATTTTTAATTGTACAAATCGTATTCTTGTTAAACTCTATAACTCATGTTTTAAAATTGATGTTCTAATGCCTTTTTTAATCTTTCATAGCACATTTATAGTTTTATAGGTTCTTGACCACTTGGCACCAAATTTAGTTCCATAATGGGATGTGTCAATTATTAAGATCTTCCCCACACATACTGTATGTATTCCTATCCATAGTTTGATTAAGTAGTCTATTTTCTCATTTTTCATAACATTGTACTTCATTCTCATCTTTTATTTGTAGGTTGCACAGAGTCTCAACTTGCTTCACTACCCCACCCAGGTAAGTAAGGTAAGTATTTATAACTTACTATTTACCTTTAGTACACCACTAATTATGACTAAAACCTTGTTAATCCATGACAAGGCATCCTCCCTAGGGGGCAATATCGAAGCACTCAATTTTTACACAATGTCATATTCTTGACATGACATGTTCGATGATGATGTAGTAACTTCCTAATAATGCTCAAACAAGAACTCTGTAACACTTTTTCATCTTTTGATTCCCTCTTTATCTTAGGTCTCCCAAATATAACTTTTATTGGCCCTTTCAGCTTCTCTCAACCTATTTTGAAAAATTCTCATTGGTGACAAATCCACCCTTTTAGGTGATGAAACTACCCTGTTAAGTTACCAAACTATCACCTTGGTGATAGGTTCATCATGCCAGTTATGTAAACCACCATAGTTTTTATATTCTAATAGGGTAGTTTCATATTAAAATAAGGGTATTTTTATAATATGTAGTAGTAGTTTTGACCCTATAAATAATGGTTATGTAACCACCCCTCTAAATAGGGGTAGTTTTGTCATCATTATTTTGTCTTCAAAATTTAGCTTTTGTGATTCATTCCTTGATGCATTTTACATGTTTATTGGCACACTTCTTGTTTTATCCACCCTAAGTTCACCTCTAATCAATCCCATCTCACTCCCTCTTTTATTTTCAATCATTTTAAATCCCTCCTGAGTTTAACTCCTAGTTCAACTCGGTTAAACTCTTTTATGCAATATTCATTGATCTTCTATAAGTCAGCTAATTTTGGTTTGATTTTGGATCCAAAAATTTGCAGTTAGAGCTTAATAGTTTTGAAGCCTTTATAACCACATCATGCTAAAATTTATTTAGAGATTTCCTTTGATTATTTTTGTGTTCGAATACATAGTTCTAGATAGGGAGAGCCATCTTTATAATAATCAGTGTTTACAAGTGGTGTCTTCAACCAACCACAGTTAGTTGTTCCTTATTTGGAGTTGTGTCTCTTCTATTTTTTTCCATTTTTGATATTCATGTATTCATCCTCCTTTTTAGAGAGTTACTAGAATCTTTGTTTGGGTAAAGAAGCTAGTGTTTTAAACTTTTAGGACTTAGTGAATGTAAATCCTATGTTTGATTAAAGGACTGAGTAGACTAAATCAAGGAAATGATATGCATTAAATATATCTATTAATTTTTTTATAGAATTGACTAGCTTTGAATTTTCTAAAAATAGTAATAAATAGTGCAAATAAAGACTTAATTAGAAAACACCTCATATAGATTATCTGAGTGCTAGAAATTGAGAAGGAAGATAATATGAATGTCATAAACTAGATCCATATATCAAAAACCCTTTTAGATAGTATCACCATTATTGGTAAAGTGGTAGTAGTGTCATGATATTGGTGGTAGTTTACTCGATGTAGGGCTGTCCTAAGTTTCTAGGTGTACTTGTGTTTAGATTCTTCGATTCTATTCTTGTACACATGAATTATAAAAGCTTGTATTGTACCTGTAATGACTAATTTATTATGCAAACCCTAATATTCCATACAAATAGGGCATAAGCTAAAAAGATTATTTATTAGTAGGATACGTTGGACATCTTCAACACCCCATTATGAAGAGAGTTGTGTACATACCAATACTCTGAAGAAGGATCAAACTTGATGTAGTACTCTCCACTTAAGTGCTGATGCAAGTGTAAGTGATGCTAGTATGATAATGGATTTGAGTGCTTTAAGTGTGCTTGAGACTAGAAATATATAAAATCCAAGCTTAGGGATATTATAATTGGTACTGTGTAGAAGCAAGGTAGAATAGGCATTGATAACCTTAATTTTGTTTAACTTATTTCATGTTTGAATGTGTATTTTGCATCTGATTTCCATCTAGTGGAAAGAGGACTAAAAGTCATGTATTTATACCATTCTATTGCTTGTGTAGATGATAAAAGATGTATAGGCTGACCTTAAGAGGCTTTACTTTTTGAAAAGATATTCATTCAAGAAATTCAAGACAAAAGACATTAGTGCCATTTTATGGACACTAGCACCACATTATGCTAGTGTCCTTATTATGGTGTTAGTGTCCAACTAGAAGAATACTAGGCACAAAGGGTCAAGATTGGGAAATGAGGGTCTGAGACTACTTTTGGACTAACTAGGGATGCATGTGGCCCATACAAAGGCTAGATAAGTGTGATAATAAGATTAATGATAGGTCTAGGGATAATCTAGGGATAAGTAGTCTCAAGTAGCACTCTTAACACTCAATTACCACTTTTAAGTGATTACATTTATCCCCCCTTTATTATAGAAATTTAGTATAGTGAAATGACTAGAATAAAGGAAAAAGAAGTGTACATAAAATTACCTAGGAAGTGAAGCCCATGAAGCTAAATCTGAGTATGTGAAGCTAAGTCTGCATATGTGGAACATGATCTAATGTGTGTCATATGTGTGTGCATGCATATAGTGATCAATTAGTGAATAACTTGGACTGAGCTAATGGATCAATCAATCCTCATGTGTGGGTGGCTCAATAACTCAATCCAATTTTAACTCCATCATTTCCCACCCCTACTTGGTAGATCATGACCTATGAATATCTTGGATTAGACTGATAGTGTGTCCAACCCTCTCAATCCAATTTTGACTCCATCATTGTCTACCCCTGATTGGTGGATCATGACCTGTGAATAGCTTAGATTGGACTGATAGTGTGTTCAACCCTCTCATATGGGTCACTCAAGAACTCAAGTAGGCTATGAATCCATAATTTCCCACCCATGTGTAGTAGATGCATCTAAAATTAAACTACATGAAGTACTATAAATATATAACTAAGTATATCTAACTTTGTATGTCGGTTCAACATCCACTTGGGTATATTAGGTGGCTCTGGGCCACTTAGGAATGCCAACCACTACAGATGGAATAAGGCATGAAACTAGTGTATATCCTAGAAGATGATGTTGGGTGTATATAGTGTATATAATGACATGGAATTTTTCATTCCATTTGATCAACCATTGTGTAACTAAACATATGGAAATAATGTGCTGCACACATGCCCCCAAATCTAATATCTGAGTATATGGATTTTAGATTGAGTTGTAATAAAATGTATCTAAGTATATAAAATAAATATGGGAATGGTCATGATGGACATGATGCCCCAAATATAATTAAACTAATATGAATCATAGTTGAATTAGTATGAATCTAAGTAAAACTAAGTACGACTGATAAATCTGTAACTGAATCTATGCACACTTGTATTGTAATTACTATACTGTTCTAGCCAATCTAAGTTATTATAAAACTAACGCTACTAGATAGTAGCATCATATATTGGATATTAGTGCCATGTGGTACTAGTGTCCCTATGCCACTATATTATTTTTTGAGTTACTATTTTCTCACAATGTTTACTTGTGTCTGATTTTTTATAACTAAGCATGTATGCTAAAAAATATTCTATGAGTGTAATATAGGAGCCTAATATCTATGACAAACCCCTGTAAATGCCTCTATTTTGAGGGGATTTGTTAAACCTATGAAATAACTATCCTCAAAATAAAAAGTTCTACAAAATGTTTGTTAGTCAGAACATTTATGATAATTGTTTGATAATCCAATATAATGTGTAAACATAACATAATAATGTAAGATAATCTAAGCATAAGTATATAATATGAGATGTATGTCATGTCTAACAATCATAAAGGTATCAAAATAGATGTATAAATGTATATAATAGCAAATTTGAGTCAGACTGAGTAGTTACCTAGGGGATGGGGTATGATGTCCATCATGACACCCAAGTAGGAAAAGGAGATGCATGAGGTTCCTCATGGCATAAAAAACTAGTGTGTGTTATAAGTAAAGACACGTGTCATGGCCATGATGCATACAAGAAAGCATACATACAAAACATGAGGCACACAAAGTAGGCCAAGAGTCCTAATATAAGGGACATGGGCACATGTCACTAAATTTGAGAAAAATAAGACATACAAAAAAATGTTCAAATGTCCACATATGCAAGCAATAAGTAATTTGGATTAGAGCCACATATAAGGACATGTTAAAATGTCCACATGAACAATTAATAAAGCACACACAAGGACATGGGCACATGTCCAAAGCATACATACTATGAAGAGAAGTGGTGTAGAGCCAAAGAACAATGGTATATCCAAATGCCCTTAAATAGAAGAAGCATAAAAATACAATCAAGTCAAAACTAGGAAAGTTATAAATGAAAGTATGAATGAATATGTAATACAAATCTATGTAAGAGTGAGGATGTATATATGATGAGTCTAAAGTAGTAATAGTCGATAAAAAATTTGAGTAAGAGTGGCATGATCAATATCAAGGTATAACAATGCTAAAGCTAGGATATAAAGTATAGAAGGATAGAACTTGGTAATAAAAACTATGTATAGGATTCCCCAAATGGGTGAATGTGTCAAGTGAAGACTCATGTATCAGTGTATATTCTCCCACTAGGTAGATTTATAAAGTTTGGATTGGTGTAGTGGACTTGAGTCATGTAGGACTCTGCAAGCACTCGACAAGAATAAGTGAAGTACATATGTATGATAAAACTAACTATACTAATATAGATAACATATGTAGTGTCTAAAAAATATAGAAATGTGAACATAATAATGCATACAATCTATAATTTTTGTGTTTTTTGAGTAATATTTAAATGTTTTTAAATTTTTGACATGTTATATTGTTTTTGTATTTTTTGGATATAAGATTTGTATAAGAAACATGAAAATGAACTATGTACAAGGAGAAAGAGAGAAATAAATTATGTACAAGAAGGGATAAACCATACTAATTGATGAGTCTCATGGGAAACTCGCTATCACTGTGACCTATGTCAAATAAAGGAACTATGATCATGAGTGCTATGTGAAAGGGAAACTATGATCCCATAATTTATTGTACTGAGTGATCTATATCTACATATGTATCTACCTATGTAGTGGTGCTAGGAATATATGTCACTGATTGTGGTATCCTATGAATTGTAAGGGTCTTAGGAACCCATATGGTAGAAGAAGATATAGGTGACATAGGTGCCCTATGCGAAGAACCCCAAGAACCTAATAATATTGATCTTAACAAAAAGTGAGTGGAGGAAGGCCCTATAGAATCTCTGACATATATCTAACATAGGGGTCTCTCTAATAATGGTCTTTGTGGGAGTGTATGAGTACATGCCAATAATGTAGGAGTAGACCTCACATGTGCTGGTGGGTCTAATGAACTGTGTGGTGTATCAATAAGAATTGTGCTCTAAGATATACTGATAACTATGCTATATTTGGTAACTATGCTAGAATTGTAATTAGTAATTATGTTGAATCTAGTAATCATGTTGTAACTGTAACTGATAACGGTGATGTAACTACCTATGGAATAGGTAGAGGATACTCATATGTAAGACCCTCAAAATTTACCACATTGTTTGCATGTATGTATTTCAAGAATGTATGTACTATGTATGGGATGGATCCTAGCTACTGTATCTATGGCCTACCCAATAACATATCAAACACACTTATATTAGGTACTACTGAGAATCAAGTGGCTAGATGTGCTAGTCCAACTTGTAATGGAAACTCAATATCTATGATAAAGCTCTAAATGTGACCATTAAAACCACTTATAACTATGTCTATGGGGAATATATCCTATTTTTAATACCCTAAATGTTATAAAAGTGTCATAGTGCACATGTTAATGCTTTACCTATTGTCAACCATAACACTCTCGATAGGATGATGATCTATGTAGGCTTGTATAAAAGGTATATGTAAATTTATATCATCATCAATAATTTTTTGGTCTAAGAAGGTGATGAGTGGTATAGATGAAGTTTTTATGTGGTACATACCAATGATATTGTGTAATGGGTGTGTCTCCTCTATAATAATATGATATGAAGCTAGTGGTGGATGTGCTTGATATGTGTAGTGAATACCTGAAGTGCTCCCTACCTCATTCACTATGTGCTTTGGAGATGGATTTGAGAATATATTTAATGCCTTATCTTCAATTTTATGTACTTTTGGTGCCTTAGTGGGTGTTCCCACATTAGTAATGTTAGCCTCAATTAAATCTTGTATCTTATGTTTTAGGCTTATGTATCTATTTTTTATATGGCCTGGTACCCTATGATCCTCATATAATGCATTAGAATCATAAATTTTTGGAAGAGGCCATGTCATATCAACCTCTTTGATATGAGGGAAAGATATGAATTTGCATTCCCAGAGCTACTATAAAACCATGCTGGTGATTCTAAAAGGCTTGTAAATATTTAGAATTGAGGAGCAGATAAAATCAAGTGAAGAGATGGCTCTAAAATTGTGTTAACTATGGACTTTTGATCATTATTGTTCTTAGTCACCATTACCTTGTATGGAGGCTTATTTGAACTCTTAGTAGTTGATTTTGATCTATTGGTATGTTTGAGTTTACCCATTGACATAACCTTAACCTCTCTTTATTTTATTGCATGGCATAAATCTATGAATGTTGGAAATTTCTTAAACAAGATAGCTTCATGTAATTCTAGTAAAAGACTCTGTTTGAAGATATCTTAAAGTTCTTTGTCTACCATGGGGATAGTTCACTTAGCTAATATAGTCTTGTATCATAAGATGTAGTCTGCAATAGGTACATTTGAATTTTGTTTCAACTATGTAATTTGAGCTTATGAGATCTTGTCACTAATATTGATGGAGAAGTGTGCTAAAAACATGTCTACCAAAGGATTGAATGCTATGATATATTGATGTGGTAAGTCATAAATCCATTGTAAGGCATAATCCTTTAAACTACATGGAAATAATTTTTTGAGAAGCCAATTGTTAGACACATATTCCAAACATGCTATGTGAAAAGCTTAGAGATGGTACTCTGGGTCACCCTTACCATCATATAATGTAGTTTTAGGTGCCATAAATTTGGATGGAAAGTGAGTTATAGCTATATGGTGTGCCAAAGGTGTATGTAAGAGAACATTATAATCCAATGCATATGATGGCCTAGTGGCTCCTTTTTCAAGATCTAGCACCTTAGCTTGCATAGTATGAACCACATGCATAAGGGATTATACATCTAGAATGGAGGAACTAACCACATGAGGTGTAGTTTTCATTAAAGGTTGTTGAATAACTATTATAGGTTGTGCTAATTGAGTTGGCCCCACTATAGGTGTAATAATGTTATTAGCTGGGGGAGTTGAGTATTGACCATTGTTTGATTTATTCTTAATTTCCATTATGGCTTATAAATTTTTTGCATGATCAATGGGATATTCTTGAAGTCTATCTATGAATATTTATAGGATCTCATCCTTATTGATAATTAGGTTATCATTGTTAAGTGGAGGGAGAGTGTCCCAATTTCTAGTTTGTGTATCATCTTGTTTTTTATTATATTGTTCATCTTCTAATGAATTATCATTGAATTCCATATAATCAGGGTGAGAAGGATCAACAACAGGAGTTAAAACAGGTCCCTTATTCATGGTATAAGCTCAAATAATAGGAATTTGAATATTTTCTATAGGATTACCACCTAGCCTTACACTTCTTAGTGGAAGAGAGATATCTTTTTTAGATGGCATATAATAAACAAATTGAAATAGAGATGCTAAAATAGAATGTTTGAATTATAAAAAACTTAAAGAAACTAATGAAAATAGGGGAAAGAAGGATACAAACCCTAAGAGAATCTAAGGTTAGGGTTTGATCCATGTTTGAAGTAAGTTACGTTCACCAAATATTTTAACATTTTACGACTTAGTAAATGTAAATCCTATGTTTGATTAAAGGGTTGAGTAGAAAAAATCAAGGAAACAATATGTAATAAATATATCCAATGATCTATTATATAATTGACTAGCTTTGAATTTTCTAAAAATAGTAATAAATAGTGCAAATAAAGACTTATCTATAAAACACCTGATAGAGATGATCTAAGTGCTAGAAATTGAGATAGAAGCTGGTCTAAGTGTTGTAAACTAGATCTTGTATCAAAAACCTCCTAGATAGTAACACCATAATTAGATAGCAGCACCATTATTGGTAAAGTGGTAGTAGTTTCCTGATATTGGTAGTAGTGTCCTCGATTCATGACTATCCCAATCTTCTTGGTGCACTTGTGTCTAGATTCCTAGGTTTTATTCTATGCACACAAATTTTAGAAGTGTGTATTATGCTTATACTGATTGATTAATATGAAAATATTAATCCTATATACAAATAAGGCATGAGCTGAAAAGTGCCTACATTAGTATGATAGGCTGGACATCCTCAACACCCCATTGTGAAGAGAGTTGTCTACATACCAATACTTTGAGGAGGGATCATGCTCGATGTAGTTCTCCCCACCTAAGTGATGGTGCAAGCACAAGTGATGATAGTATGTGTATGCATCTAAAATTTCTCACCTACATTATTGTCAATTTTATTCCTATTAGTCAACAATAATTCTACTTAATCTAATTTATCCCCTTTTAATCCTGCTAATTTATCCTCCCTTTCTAGTCATCTATTTAATGTCCCCCCTCAATATTTATTCATCTACTAACCTTATTATATCTCACTTCATCATTAATTCAACTAATCATCTCTTTATCCCAATCCAACCCCATTTGCCTATTATTTAGGATTTTAAATTCACACGACCCATCTACCCACCTACACTAGCCTACTCCTAGGATTTTCTACAAGCCTACTCCCCTAGTCATGACCTAATAACATTATAATCCCAAATAATACTCACATAACCTACCTCTAATCATCATTAACCCTAAGAAGGATCCTAAAACACTCCAAATCTAGAACCTTCTCTATTCTCACCCCTCCTCTCTAGAAGCCTCTAAATCTAGAGGTTTCCAAGGAATTTTAAATTCCTTTTAATCCTCTACCCTTGATTTCCTCAAACCAAATTTGAATATCCACCATATATATTTCCCTCCTCTTTCTATTTAAATCACTCCTCTCCTCCATTGGATCCAACTTTGAAATTCATAGCAAATCCATGTCCATGAATCCATAATCAAACATCCACAATCAAGCATCACTATGTCAAAAATATGAGTCAAGGTAATCAATTCAATCCTTTCATTTTGCATCCATTTGATCATGATTTGGAGCATTTAACTTTTTGAATGAAATATAGGTATGAATGTTTCATTTGCCTTTCCATTTTATTATTAAGGGCTCTAAATTTTAATAGTGGATTGATATTTTAAGTAGATTTAGATTAATCACATAATCTCAAATCCACTGTGCTCAAAATTTCTATTTCACATTGGAAACCATAGTGGGATTATAAATTTTTTTATTTTAGTTGGAATACACATAAATATTTGCACATTATAGTCTCATTTTACTTGTTTGATGACTGTTGATAAAACTTGTCGTATTGGTCACTTGGATAAAGAGTAATTGATTTGGTTTTGACCATTCTTTTTTTAAGATCTTGGTACTATTTTGGTGTTATTTTATATAGTTTAAAGAATCTATTCATTCCACCCTCATCTATATGTTATATCATTTGGAAGATTATATAATGGAGGCTTTGAGTTGAATGTTTTATAATTCATTCGCTAATGCATCATTCCTCAAAGGACTAATTTTTAATCAATGTAACTTCTATTGAATAATAATAATAATAATGATGATGATGATGATGATGATGATGATGATGATGATGATGATGATGATGATGATGATGATGATGATGATAATAATAATAATAATAATAATAATAATAATAAAGAACTTCTAAGAGTAATATTAGTAGTTGTAATAATAATACTCCTCTTTGTTTTGACTAACTACCATTTTATGTGTAACCTGAAACTATAGAAAATAATTATTTGGAAGTTTGTCCATAATTTTTTTTTTCAACAAATAAAATTTAACCCATTTAAATTCAATCATCTGAAGATCTGGCATAATTTTATGAAATTTTGCTGCTAGCTATTGATATCCAAGTGAGAGTATAGTTAAAACATAGACTTTGATGCTTCCTTCAATGTTTTAAAATCATGCATCCATAGTAAAATGGATTGGACTTATCACTTCCCTTGAATATAAATCTTGAATCAAAGCACTGCTTTGCTTACCCCTGAATTTGTAGAATACCATTCAATAAATAACATGTAATCATTGTAATCCACAGACCACATCTAGCTTGAGGAATTTTATAGACCTTGAGTATGCTTTTGAATATACTTTGACAGGGTACTTGTCACTACAAACATCTGACAAAATCCAATTTTATATTATTTTTTGATGAATCTCCATACTCTACCTCGAAGTAGCCATTTTAACACATGATGGTAGTATGAGACTAGCATTACACTTGACAGTTACATTTGATTAAATAACTTTATTAGATGCTTAGGATGTATGGATTTTATCTGACATCTATAGGAAAATCACCATTATTAATCCTCCCACCTTGATGTCAAGGAGGTATGTGGATTTTTACTTGAATGTCTAATGTTTCATATATTTATTAAATTCTTTATTTCATATTAAAATATTGAAATTTATACAAAGTTCTTCTTGGTGCCAAAAACTCCCATGCCACACCTATACCAGATACAATCAGGATGGATGGCTCTCAAAGACAATATCATGTGCCATGTTGACCAAGCTTGATCAATTTATTATAGTCAGTTAAGTAGGTGAGATTTTTGGTGCCTATTTTAATTGCTCATGTGTCATCCATAATTTCATTATGTGTCATTTATGTTTTATATAATTCATAAAAGTATTGTATACACCATATAGTGCTTTAGGTTTTATAATTGTTTAACTATTATTTGGAATTGTGATCTTTGATGCATATTTATGTCTTTAGGTTTTTAATTCATTTTTAGGAACTGGCATTTTTGTTTTAGTATATAGTCAATAGTTCTAATTTAGAGTGTTAAGGAGGCTAACATTTACATGTTCATTTGAATATTACCTTAGAGATATAAGATGGGTGGTAGTTTGCTTTGATTAACACCTTAATAATAGTTTGATAATTTTGTCACATCAATTGAGACCTTTTTTAAGTAAGTAATCATGTAATATAAAAATCACTAAAAGGGAACTTTTTCAACACTTGGGTTTTCATGTATATCAAAAGAGTTAATGTTGATTGCAGGTTACCTTGTAGTACTCTACAGAATGATTGAAATCAAGCAAATTACTAATCATTTATTTTATAGGCTGATCAATTTTGAAATCAAGCACAAATATCATTTTTCTCATCTATCTGATTTTGCTTGATAACACATTTGACATGTGATTGTAGGCCTAATCATTTCAATATGAAAGTACTAACCTTTTTTGGTGCAATACCCTCAAGATGAAGGCACCCCACTTCATTTTCTAACACTTGTGTTTGCAGAAAGGGGTATCCATAATATATTATCTCATTTTTTATTGTATATACATCTTTATTATCAATTTATCTCATTATATATACTTTCATGTTGTGGTTTTTACTTATACATATTTGATTGTCACTTCATTGCATATACTTGTGCCCCTTACATGCAGGAAAATTGTTGATGCTTAATTTTGCAACTAATCACCAAAGTCATAGGACGTTTCAAAGATGTAGGACTTGACCCTTGAAATGGCCTCCATATTTTAAAGAAGCTAGCTCTTCTCTTTGGTGTTTGATGTAAAGAGGAAAGAAATGATGCATAAAAGAAGTACTTAAACTACTAAGGTGGTGTGCCAAGATTGTATTCTTCTACCAAAAAACACAGTAATTAGTACGAACATAATTTATTTAATTGATCAAGGATCATAAAGTATGATCAATAATTCTAGCATAGACTATAGACCAAATTAAAGGCTTGTAATAAAAAAGATAACCTGAATCCTAATCTATCCAAATAACATAGTATTAGTTTAAATAATATTCACTGATAGAATTAAAGAACATATAACATGATTAACAATCTCAATGTTTATGCAAAGCTAACAAAGGCTCATAATAGAAAATAAGAAGCAAAAATTAGAAATAAACTATAATTGCATAAAACACCACTCTTTCTTCATAGTTTGATAGGAGAATAAAGTACATAAGGTAAAATGCACAAAATACAATGCTTGATCCCTCAAGAGAGGCACCTGTTAAGGCAGTAGAAAATGCTTTAAAAACTAGCTTCAAAATCTCTATTGATCTAGATGAATCTTTAGTGATCTCTTCCCATTTTTCATTTGATCCTTTGATCTACTACTTGTATCTAAAAATATACATCATGGGTCATTACAACTTTCTCAAATTCTAACTGCCTATCCACAAATTCTAGATCTAAAACTTGCATGCCATTATAACTGAACAAGTTGGAGCTTGACTCCGTTATTTTTGCTAACTATCTCTTTTATTCTATTTCAACTATTGCTCTTATTTGTCTTATACCCATAGTTTATCAAAGTATGGACACAGGAGGCTTTCATGGATATTAATTACTTGACTCTTCCTTCCCATTTGTTCTTCAAACTTTTCAGCTTTCTTGGCTCTTTTGGGCTCTGAGACCCACTGTGCTGACACGTGTTAGCTTTGTGCTCAACAGAGTCTTTTTGATACTCACTTTATCTTCATAGAGCACCAAAGTGACAAGTGGAGTTTTCCACATTTATTTTATTCTTTGACACTTTTCCCTCATTCATTTACTTATATTTTTTTAGCCTTTATAGCTTTTGGAGAATCTGCACAGTTGGATCTATTACTTCAAACTAAACCGTTGATCCTCTTTTCTTCATTTTTAGCTCAAAGTGAACCATCATTTATCCATGTGGTATCCTCATGCTCAATAGAGTCTTTTTGATACTCACTTTCCCTTGAAGAGCATCAAAGTGACATGTGGATACCCTCTACTAGTGTTAGAGTCTTAAAGCTTTTTCAAGGCTTTAACAAAAAGAGATTCCTTTAGCCTTATAAATTATTATGACCCAAAAATGTTAATTAGCCACCTATATACCTATCCAAATAATATATGTGTGTCTCAAAGGTATAAAATAAAAATGTAGAATTTTAACTCTATAGTTCATGGTGACTCACCAGGGACTTTGTGCTTGCATGGAAGGACTGTCACAAAAACTTGAACCAAAACTTACTCAAAATTATTTCCTACCATAGCTCTCTCAAAGCTTCTACAATATGGCCTAAGAACTGGTCCATTCTAACTCTGATGGATATTGGCTCTTTTTTAGAGCTTGGAAATCTCTATCTAACTCTATCATTTCTTTGTGGGAGAATGATTGGAGGTTCTGAGCCACTGTGTGCAATTGAAATTCCAATTTTTTAATCAGGATTAAAATGGTTTCCACCTCAATGATAGTTGAAGAATCACTAAGGGACTAAAAATTTATTTGATCATGTTACTTTATGACCAACAAATTTTGAATCTGGTCTTCCATTAACACCATGATATCATCTAAGAGAGGGGAAGGGAGTCCCAATTAGACCAATTCTTCAATGTGCCCTTTCATTCTTTTGACCCTTTCCTTAAAAAGATTCAATAAATTCTTGCATTTGGATGCAGCTCAAAATCTCACTTAACCTTCTTGCTTCTACTCATCTATCTATGATCTTGGATAAATGTAGTGTTTCCTCTGATGTATCATATAATTTTTGAATCAATAACTATGATTTGGGTACCTTGGCAATAACTAAAAGTAGGATATTCTCCATAAAGGAATCCATTTTTGCACACAGGGTCTAAGCATTGGATATGAACTTGAGTGTAGGCTTCAGATGGGCCACATCCATTGAAATTATCTTCCAACAAGAGACATAGAGTCCCTTGATCATTGATATCACTCCAACTAACTGGTTTGATTGGGATAAATCCTGAGTTAGCTTTTCCACTTCATCTTTAGAGTTCTTGAATTCAACTTAGAAGTTAATCTTTTTGGCCTCAGTAGCATTTATCTTCTATTGCAGCTAAGTGATCTCAGCTTCCTTATCATCAATTTTCTTCTCAATGAGACTCTTCTCTAGTTGTAATGAGATGATAAAGGCCTCGGCTATATTGAGCTCCTATTGTAAAGACTTTTCTTTATCTTCTAAAGTCTTCAAGACTTATTTGGATATTGCCCCTTTTAAGTCCTTATTGAGTTGGGCTATCTCCTTTTCCTTGGCCTTGAGCTCTTGTGTCATGTGGCTCATAGTAGCTTGGGATTGGATTAAGATCAATTTTGCCTTCTCTAGTTTATTGGAGACTTTGAGATAATCTATGGTGACCACAACTATAGTTTCAATCATAATCTCCACTTTGTCCTAGGGTCTAAACTGAGTCAGGTCCATAGCCACTGTACTCATTTTATAATCCTTAGGCTACATTTTCTCAAGTGGCTTATTCACATTAAGGACCATGTGGGTGATAGTGAGGGAATTTTGTTTGTGGTCATAAAGAGACCTTGCTTGTTATGTAGCCACTAACCTACCCTTTTTCTGCCTTTGCTTCTCATTCCTTGCCTCCCTAGCCTTCTTTGTCATGTCTAATTGAGTATGGAAGTCTAAAAGAGAGGTGACTACACCATTAGTGAAAGGAGACCCATGGGGTAAACCAAAAGGCACAAGGATTGATTATTAGGGTTGGTTTTGTGATGGAGATGGCCTTTTCAAGACCCTAAGAGAAAAGGTTGACAAACTTAATTATTGGTAAGAAAAGGGGATGGGGATTAGATGGCATCAATGAA
Source organism: Torreya grandis (assembly GCA_037957365.1). Classification (NCBI taxonomy): domain Eukaryota; kingdom Viridiplantae; phylum Streptophyta; class Pinopsida; order Cupressales; family Taxaceae; genus Torreya; species Torreya grandis. The sequence goes on along the minus strand of JARHVA010000288.1, from coordinate 912,972 downwards.
TAAGTTGGTATAGATGAGATGACTAAGAATTTTAATCCATGTGAAGGAAGTGGCATTAACATAGTTTGAATGGAAGATTGATGAGGAGTCATGTATGGAATAGGTTCTACCTCTTTTTCTTTGTCTCCCTCCTAAGACTCTACTCTTTGTTTCTTCCTCTTAGGGCTCTCCATAATATCCTCTTTCTCTATTTAGATATCACCAGCCATGATGAGTCTAACACCTCTTGTGTCGATGATGTTGCCTATGAGGGATTTAATGGGGCCTCAACTTTAGGGACTTTAGAAGTAGGCTGGGCCATCCTTTGTTTTTCCAACTCACTAAGAGATGGTAGCCAGGTCAAAGTTGTGTGCACTGTTGTAGATGTCCCTACCTCTTGCATCTCTTTCTATGATTCTAGGAGGTTACTTGTATCTGGGCTAAAATTTGGAGTAACATGAGCCTCCTCCCACAGATTCTTCCATTGTTCATCTATTTTTACATCCTCAGAATTACAAGTAAATTCACTAATTTCTTGCCTATACTTCTAGTAAGAAATTATTTTATCTTGACTCCAGCCCTTCCTGACCAAGGCCTATCTCAACCCCTTAGTCATTACTCTTATTGGGTCATAATTTTGAATGGCTAATAAAAATATTCCCATGGTGAGAGTAGGATGTCCTACAGTTCCAAATATATATATATATATATATATATATATATATATATATATATATATATATATATATATATATATATATAGTGTATCTCTCCTGGAGGATCTCTTATCCTTAAAGAATTTCTTGCTCTCATGCTTAAAAGAATTAAGGACTTTAATTTTAGTAATCCAAGAATTAAAAAAACCATTAGGGTCATATTTTCATAGATCTTGAATCAAAACTAGCCCATATGCAACTAGTTTCCTCATCATAATAAATTTTGCCTGGCTCTTCACCATAGTAACACTACACCTAGTTAGTGGGATGTCATGGAAGGACCTTTTCTTTCTCCCCGCTCCATACTCAGAATCAATATCCACTAATTTTTGAGTTACTTCCAAACCTACTATTCTACTAGTCAAAACTTTGGGAAGCATAAAAGATTCCCTAAAACTATGAAATCTAATGAAAGAATGATGGGCTTCAAAAAATAAATCACAAGGGTGATGAGCATCAAAGAAGATGGACCTAATCAAGTCATTCATTATATTGTTTATACCCCTTGAATCTAACTCTCCTACAAATGGTGCCACAAAGCACTCAACAAACTCATAAACATTTGATGACTCCAACAACACATGAGTCTATGTGGATACAGGGACAACTTTCTGAGGGTTTGCTGCTTCCAGGTCCCATAGGGTCAAACTTATATGATGTTGAAATAATTGGATATTTTGATACAAAATGAGATGAAATAGGTATGAGGAATACCTAAAAGTAGGATATACCCTAAAATTCACTAGCTATTGGCTCGAAGTATAGGCAATGTGCTCCATGAAACCCAATTTGTATACTTACATTTTGGTCATAGTCCTCATTTGAAAATGAGCTACCAACTACCAATCATTTATCATGTTATCATGGTCATCCCCAAAGATGAAGGTGAGCATTGAAGATGCCTCTTGTGACTCTACTGCCAACATGACCAAGGGAAAGGGTAGGGGATGAGGCATAGTATTATTATCTGTAAGATGTAGCTCCTTATTCAATAATGTTTGTTTCTACTGCACTTGAGACCAAACATGACTCAGCTAAGTCATGTCATACAAGCAAGCTGAAGTATCATGATGTAGACCTAGCATGTCATAAATAGCTTGGGGATTGATCACTACCCTGATCAGTCCATTTTGAATTATTGAGTTTGCAAAATTATAATTTTGCATGCATAATTCCACCAATTTGGGGTATGGGTGCACTATTGGCACCATATATTGGGTAACCTTGAGGTCCAAACTCTTATACCAAAAGTTTTAGGCTCAGTCTAAATCAACATTTTTGCATGCATTGCCTCCTTAAGGGTCTTAGTCTTCTCCATCAAAATAGGGTCAACAATCTCATTTACATAATCGAGGATGAGGGAAGAGTCTTGAAAAATACCTTTACTCACTTCTTTAGTTTTTGGGTATGTTTCCTTGGGATATGTAGTAGATGAAGTGTATGAATTTTATGGTATTGATATGTTTGCCATTTTGACTAAGACTCTAGGCTATGATGCTTTCCTTGTTCCTTGGCTCAATTATTTTGCTCAATCAGACTCAAATGCTAATTCTTTGCTTGATGGTGAAGAAAATGAGACTCAAATCTCCTTTTTAATTTTGTTGCTTCCATGAACATGAATTAATGAGAATCTTTGATGAATTAGTCATGTCTCATTAAAAGACTCTCAATTCAAGGCTCTAAGGTGCCACTTATCAAATCTTTGAGATCCTTAATTCAAATTTTAAAACTTAACATTAAAGACCCTAGGAAATATTTTAGATAGGTATCTTTTTGGGATGGTCATAGGTGAAAAGATCATATGAAAATTTAGAGAGCCTTCATGAATGACACGTTTTTAAAGAACACTTATTTAAAAAGAGGTGAGTAAACAACCTCAAAATAAGAAAATAAAAAGGGAAACTAATATAACTATATTTAGGGTAAAAAACTCTTATGTGAAGAGCTTTAGAAAGATTCCATTAACGAGAATCTCTAATGCCTCTCCTTCTTAAGACTCTAGCTCATAAGTGTTACACTACTTGCATGTAATGATTTTGAAAGGACCTATCCACAAAGAGTCAAACTTACCATGATTCTTAGGCTTGACAACCCTTGCATCCCAATTTAAAACCCAACTCCCAATATTAAACTTAGGTTCAGATGTCTTTTGATCAAACCAACTCTTTGATCACTTGTTGGTGATTTATCATTGAGTCATGAGCCAATTCTCTCTTTTTCTAGAGTTCCAATAATTCTACAAGTTTGACTTGTATTGGATCATTTTATTCCATTTCTAGTTGCTTTATTAATTGTAAGACTACAATTTCAATTGAAATGGGCATTACTGCACTCATCCCATATACCAGTTCATATGGTGAAGTATTAATCACTTGTTTGGGTGTAATGTAGTCCACCCATAAGGATACTTTTAGATGTTCATGCCATCCTCTCTTATGATCATCACCCATTCTCTTGATGAGTCTGATCAGATTCTTATTGGTTGATTCTATCAGACCATTTCCTCATGGATAATAATTTGAAGAAGTATTCAAATATATACCATTTTTAGCACAAAATTAGATACCTTTGCCCCAAATAATGCCTTATCATTATCAGATATGATAGTGTGAGGAGGTCCAAACCTAGGAGTAATATTTTCTAGGAGATTTAGGATCATATTTTTTGTGGCCCCTTTCAAAGGAACTACTTTATTCCATCTTGTAAAATAATTAGTAGTAGTAAGAATACATTCGTGCCCTACACTTGAGGTTGGACTAATCATCCCAATGAAATATAGGCCCCATTAAGCAAAAATTTCTTCAATAATTATTGGACTGAGTGGCAAGGTTGCATTTCTCCTCTTACCTATGTAAAACTGGCAAGATTGACACTTACTGATCATATTGTGGCAATCAGAAAACATTATAGGCCAAAAATACCTTGCCTGGATTATCTTGAATGTAGTAGTTCTTGCTAAAAAATGTCCTCTAGATGCTCCATAGTGAAACTCATGCAAGATCCTCTTAATTTCCTTGCTTTCAATACACCTGAGCAAGATTTCATCAAAATTCCTTTTAAAATGGAAATTGTCTATCAGAATAAAACTTGTTCCTTGTTATCAGTAGTATCTTCTCCTTTCAAGAAATAAATATCTTGGATATTGACTAAACTTCATAAAATGAATTATATCAGTGACCCAAGAGTTTATTTCATTCTCTTGTGTCCATATCATGACTTTTGTAATAGATTCTTCCTCTGGTAAGGCTATTGAATCTTGGGCAATGTATTGACAAAGACCCTTTCTTGTTATTAGCTTGGTAAGCTTAACCTCAATATCATACTCTAATATTTTGGTTATCCAATTAGCTCTTTTCTTAGTTATTTCCCCTTCCATAATATATTCTCTAATACTTGGGTGAGCCACCAATACTACAATCTTGTTACTAAGTGTCTAAATTTATCTAGACCTTTTATAATAGCATAAGCTTGCTTTTTAGCAAAATTATACCTAGATTCATAATCTTGAAGGGTCCTTGAGAAGAAGGCAATTGGATTCTCTCCTTCTTGTTCTATGTCCTTTTATGTCAGCACTACTGCTATGTTGTGGTCTCCTCCATAAACATACATGATGAAATCCTTAGAGAAATTTAGATTGCACAATACTCAGGCAGATACAATAGCCATTTTAATATTTTCAAAAGCTTGTCGATGTTCACTCATCCATTTGAAATTGAGATCCTTTTTTAACATCAGAGTAATGGGTCTAACCATTCCAAAAAAATTTGAGATGAATCTACTTATGAAATTAATCTTCCCAATGAAATATTGTACCACTTTTTTATTTATTGGTATTGATAGGTCTGATATTGCCTTAACTCTATTTGGGTTTATTGTGATCCCTTATTTTGAAACAATGTGTCTGAGTATCTTACCTTGAGGTACTCTGAATACACATTTTTTAAGATTTAGAGAGATCTTGAACTCTTGGCATTTCTTAAAGATGGCATCCAATTGATCAAAATGATCTTTAGCAGTCTCGGTGAAGATAATAAGATCATCTTGGTAAATTAGAATCATTTTTTTATTAGCTCCCCAAAAGCAATGTCCATTGCTTGTTGAAACGTGGCCCCTACATTGGAGAGTCCTAATGGCATTTTTTCATAAGCAAGAGTTCCCCATTTTGTTGTGAAAGTGGTCTTATGTTGATCTTCTTTTGTCAACCATATTTGATTATAGCCTGAGAAGCCACCCAATAAGGAGAAACTCTTTACCCCAACTACTATTTGCAAAATTTGTTCCATTCAAGGTAGGGGTAATGATATTTAAGGGAATCTTTATTTAGATCCCTAAAATCTATATAGAGTTTGATTTTTCCATTTTTATTCCTTAATGGGACCAAGTTAGAGGCCCATGTGGAATGTTTGATAGGAAAGATAATCTTGGACTCCAATAATTTATTGAGCTCTTCTACCATGAGAGACTTGATTCTTGGATTTACTAGTCTTTGCTTTTGGTAGATAGGCTTTGATCCTTCTATCAGGTTGATATTATGCTGGACAATTTCTTTCTTATAACTATGAAGGTCCTCATATGTCCATGTTATCACTTTATTATACTTATTGCACAAAGATACCTATTTATATTTTTATTTTTGAGTGGTAACCTTACCCACTTTTATATTTCTCCCCTCTGAGATCTTGAGTTTTGAATAATCTTCTTTACTTGATATGAACTTTCTTTTATCCAAGTTTGCATCATTAGGGTCAAATAGATTCTCAAGGGTTATCAGTCCCCTTGAAAGCTTGTTAGACCTTAGTTGAATTATTTATTCACCATATACATCTTGAATCTTAGGCTGTAGTTGGTTAGAAAATTCTCCTAATTTCTATAGAAATAGAATGATTTGAAGATCATTCTCAAACACTTACCAATTATCTACATTGTTAGGAATGGAGGGATGTATGACCAATTTGATTGATTCTTTGTTAACTAGCAGATATTTATTTGGATCAAACTAGGATCCAATTTGATCCATTATATCTACCTCAACATTTTCAGACCTTGGGATAACTTTAATATTAAAGGCATCAAAACCTTCAACCAAGTCCCACACCCTATGATTGTAAGACCTCATTCTTGTATTCTTTACCGCTACAGTCTCCTTGATTTGCTTGACCACTAATTTTGAGTCACTAAAGACTCTTAAATTAGTTATTCCTTTCTTTTGGGCAAGGATTAAGCAATGCACTAGATATTCATACTCAGCTTCATTATTAGTGTAGCTAAAATGAAAATGTAGTGCCTTAAGGATATTTTTCCCTTTTGGAGAGATAAGTCATATGCCTACTCCTGAGCCATTATTACTTCTTTCCCCATCAAAATTTAGGGTCCATATCAAAGAATCATCTATGGAATCTCTTCTTAATTTATCACCTCTATCATAATCCTAGGTATCTTAGTATTTTCATCATAAATCACATAAGTTCCCAAACTAGTGGAGTCAAGATTACGAAAAGGGTCTCTGGGTGTCATATTTGAAAGATAATTTTCACCCTTTTGATTATCATCATCTTTGGTGCATTCATACATATAGATTCTTTCTTCTTTGGTAATCATTGCATCAGATGCTTTGAACTTTGATATTATTTGATCAGTAATATACTCTTTACTGAGAAGTTTTGATAATACCTTCATCTTTGAACCATACTTGGTTTTTAGAATAAGATGTGACCAATCAAGAGGCATGTAGCCTCTAATTTTAGATGTAAAGTACCTAGATAAACATAAAAAAATGGGAGGGATATCTATGACTATTATATCCTACAAAGCAATTATGTTTTGGAAAGAATATAGCTATAATGGAAGCCCTCCAATTATCCCTATGGTTTGTACTGATTTCCCATCAAGCTGCATGACTCCTTTGGTTAGTGGCTCATACTTAATCTTAAGTGCATCAAATATTAAATTAGGCATGACTATAGTAATTGCACTTGAGTCTATCATAGAATTATGAAGTAATTTATTACCCACTATAAGAATCATATAGAAAGGGTGTGGTTTAAATTTCTCTACCTCTTTTTTGGTGTTCATCAAGGCTGATGGTTATTATGGTAGGGATGTTTTTAGTTGTTATTTACATCTACTTGATGGAGTTCACTTTGGGGAACTAGAATTTGGCTCATTTGATCCTTTAGTGCTTATTTCAATAGTTCCTTTTGTTCAAGAAAGGCCAACATATCCCATAATGAGACATGAGTAGGTACTTTCTTTAGTTGTTCTACCACATTGATTTGTTTGGGTGGTTTTTTTTGGAGTAATGTGGATACCTTGTCCTTTGAAATACTACATTAGAGATTCATTGATTATATTTAGTCATTGAAACCTCTTGTATTGTCATATGGACCTAAAGAATTGGAGCTAATGGTACCTTTCTTGATTTAGTATTAATAGTAGGAAAAACATCTTCTATCATTCTCCTTTTTGATCATGTAAAATAATCAAACTAAACCAAACTCTTAAAGGTAGATGCCTCATTAATGCACATATATTATTCACATTTAATCCATGAGAATAAAGCATGTTCAAGGGCAATATCTCCTTTTTCTAATGACATGCCTTGCATCTGAGCCACCATGGCTACATTTTGAACTCCACATGACTGATATGGTCCTAATGAGGTAGTTTCCTAGTTTCCCATCCTTCTTTGTTTCATTATTATTTGCTATAAATTTCTCATGGGGAAATCCATTGGAATGTGAGAGTGATTACAAGGAAAACATCATGCATTTGTCTCTTCCACCACATTGTTTTGGCTAGGGACTAGTTATCTTCTTGAGCTTGGTGGGACTATCTAAAATGGTATAGGTACAAGGATGATCTGATTAGATGGTTATGTTGGAGCTGTTCTTTGAGTCCCTTGATACCAATTCAACTGATATGAGGGTCTATTCCCAGAGAATCCCTTGTACGGAGATCATTGACATGAAGTTTGGCTCCTCTTAAGATTGAGAATTTAATTAGAAAAGGTTTTAAGGATGTTCTTGACATCATTCATTTCTAGTGAAGAAGATGGAATTGTGGCTGATGTTCCTTGAGATGAAGAAAAGGTGTATAGGGAAGTATTGACTTGAGAAGTGATAGGAACCTCTTATTGAACATGGAGAGATATTTTAAGAAACATAGGCATATGAGACCTTGGGGTAATTTCCTAACATCTATCAATTTATTTTTTGCTCTTACAACAAGGTCATAAGCATCAGGAAGGGACTACCCTCCTAGTGATTGGATCATGATTGAGATATCAAAATTAAAAGCATTAAGATAGAAAATAATTGCCATACCAATAGGCAATCAAGCTGAGATTGGGTTTTTTAGCCATGTATTTTGAAATCTAGTATTGAAATTGGCCCTTGATTCTTGGGGAGATCTCTTAATAGTGATTAATTACTGTAGGAGGGATGATCTATCCCCTTTTTCATTGAATCTATCATATAATGTAGTTCCTAATTGATCCTTGTTTCCAATAGAATTTGGTGCTAAATATCTATACCAATCAAGATCCCTTACTTTTAAAGAGGTAGCGAGAGTCTCAAGGCTACATTCTATTGTGTGATAAAGTGGACAGTGCATACATCAACCACATCTTGAAGATGCTCAGACAAAGTCTTGAAGTCTTCTCCAGTAAATTTAGGTAATTCTTTTAGAGCATTAGCTAGAATAGGGTCCCATGTATTAGGAGGTGTTGGTAGGATAAGGGGGCTTCCACCATTTCATTTGATAAAGTTCTTAGGTAGAGATTGAATGACCATTTGACTTCTTAGTGTATTTTGCTGAGTTGACCTTCTTCTTGAAGTAGTTACTAATGGCGCTATTAAAGTCTCAGATTTATAGTAGATTGATATCTTGTAGTTGGCTTACCTCTTAAAGGATGTCCACTCATTCAATTTTAGTTATAATTCATCCCATGGGGCATACCAAGAAAATTTTTGATGCTTAATTTTATAATTAATCACCAAAGTCATGGGAAATTTCAAAAATGTAAGACTTGACCCTTGAAATGACCTCAAAATTTTAAAGAAGATGGCTCTTCTCTTTGGGGTTTGATATAAATAAAAAAGAAATGATGTATAAAATAAATACTTAAACTAATAAGGTGATGCACTAAGATTGTATTCCTCTACCAAACAACATAGTAATTAGTACTAACAAAATTTACAAAAAAGATCAAGGAGCATAAAACATGATCAATAATTCTAGAATAGACTATAGACCAAATTAAAGGCTCATAACAAAAAATATAACCTAAATCTTCATCTATTTGAACAACATAGTATTATTTTAAACAATATTCATTGATAGAATTAAAGAGCATATAGCATTATTAACAATCTTAGTGTTTATGCAAAGCTAACAAAGGTTCATAATAGAAAATAAGAAGCAAGAATTAGAAACAAAATATAATTGCACATAACACCACTCTCTCTTCATAATTTTATAGAAGACTAAAGTACATACGTCAAAATGCATATAATACAATGCTTGATCCCTTAGGATAGGTACCTATTAAGGTAGTATAAAATGTTTCAAAAACTAGCTTCTAAAATCTCCATTGATCTAGATGAATCTCTAGTGATCTCTTCCCCTTTTTCATTCGATTCTTTGATCTACTACTTGTATCCCAAAATATCCATTGCGGGTCACTAAAACTTGCTCAAATTCCAACTGCCTATCCATAAATTCTAGATCTAAAAACTATATGCCATTATAACTAAATAACTTGGAGCTTGATTTTGTTATTTTTGCTAACTATCTCTTTCATTCTATTTCAATTTTCACTCCTATTTGTCTTCTACCAGTAGTTTCTCAAAGCATTGACATGTGAAGGCTTTCATGGCTATTAATTACTTGACTCTTCCTTCCCCTTCATTCTATAAAATCTTTAGCTTTCTTAGCTCTTTTGGGCTTTGGGACCCACTGTGATAACATGTGTTAGCTTTATGCTCAATGAAGTCTTTTTGATACTCACTTTCTCTTCAAAGAGAACCAAAGTGACAAGTGGAATTATCCACATTTATTTGAGTCTTTGAAGCTTTTTCCTCATTTTTTTACTTAGATTTTTTATCCTTTACAGCTTTTGGATATTCTAAACTATTGGATCTATTACTTCAAACTGAGCTGTTGATCCTCTCTACTACCCTTTTGTCTCAAGATGAACCATCGTTTATCCACGTGGTAGTCTCATGCTCAATGGAGTCTTTTTGATACTCAATTTCCCTTTGAAGAGTGTCAAAGTGACACATGGATACCCTATGCTAGCATTAGAGTCTTAAAGATTTTTTATGGCTTTAACAAAAAGAGATTCTTTTGGCCTCACAAATTAATATGACCCAAAATTTTTAGTTAGCCACCTATATACCTAGCCTAATAATATATGCATGTCCCAAAGGTATAAAATAAAAATGTATAATTTTAACTCTACATGTACTTAATCATGTTGTGCTTGCTTGTTTATTGTCCCCCTTGAGTTTAGGATAACATGTGACATGAATTTAATTCCCATGCATAGGCTTAGAAAATAGGAGTTGGTGACATGGATTTCATCACCATGCACTAACCAAACTCTGTGTTATGATGGAGTCTAAAAAACAAGAGATCTATCATTACTCACCTAATCAAAATTCCCCATAAAGGGTTCCATGGAGTGAGGGGTAGTTAATCTCTAATACATAGGGCAGTCAAATAGCATCCTATTTGGACTTGGGCCCCACTATCCCTTAAATTATATAGGGGATGAACTTAAAGATCTCCATGTAAACCTAGAATAGGAGCCTTTGGCCATAACATGCACTTCACTACCAAAGTCAATATTAGCTCCAAAGTAGCCATCATGTACAAACATGGTTGATAGGGTTCAGTTGATTCCATAATGGGTCACCAACCTACAACCTCACCCACAAATCCATTTGATGGTATAGGTGTTGAGTTTCACTCCCTTGAGTTTACTAATCATAAGGTTGTGGTCTACTTGTTTGGGTGTATGTTGTGGTAAACCAATGTTGTTTGTGAATTGAGTCATCCTTTTCACCCAAACCTATATACCTATTTAGGTCTTTGCACCAGCCAACTTGTATATTCTTACCTCATCATATCTATCAACTTGTACATCCTTATCCCATCATATCTCCTTTTACATCCTTGTTATCATATTCTTGTATCCTTTTCATTACCCCATCCCAAATCCCTTCTTCATCCCATCATTGACTGCATCCCTATCACCTACATTTTGTATTATACATCCTTATCTCATCACCCTCTTGTACATACTTTGTACATCTTCCTAGTCACATCCTATCATTAGACCCTACCCATCACTTACATATACTAAATTTTATATCATCCAAATCTTGTCCTAAGTCCTTACCCCATCACTTATCTTGACCCTATCTTCATCCCATCCTAGGCTAACCATCTACACTCATCATTGATCATCCCACATCACTCGTATACCCTAACCATCATCTTGCATATCCTTGTCTTACCCTCTTGTCCATATCATTATTTCTTATAGATCCTTTTATCCCATCTTATCATTAAAACCACTCATCATTAGTTACACCCCTATCACATATATCTTGTCTTGTACATAATTTGTCCTCTAGTACATCCTTATAGTCACATCCTATACTCATCTCATTCATATTTAGTCATACCCCCTCACACATCCTAATCACATTTGGTCTTGTCATTCACATCTTATTCTAATCCCACATCTTGTCTTAACCTTACCTTAGCCCAGTCAACTCATCACACATCTAGTCTAAACCCATATTATCTTATCCTAATTGGCTCTTTAGGTTACATTCATATCCTAAACCACCCCCATATTTATCCCAAATCACCTTCATTATCACCTATTTATACTATCCCTTATCCCATTATATTTCATAACATAATCTTATCTAATCTTATCCTAAGAAAATCAATCTAAGGTTTTGAGCTAGTCTTATCCATCTCTATCATCCTACCATCCTAGTCCATAATCACTCATCATACGATTATATCTCATACCTAGTCGATATCCTATTATCATCTTATCACTTTGTCAGTATCAATCTAGTAAAACCATCATTACCAATTTCATCTAATTATATTTTCCTACTCCTAACTAGCACCCATCTAATCATCATCTTATTAGTTCTAAAACCTAGGCACCCATCAAACCCCTAATCCCTTTTGATTGCTTAACACATAGGTATTATGGATAGGTCATTATCACCTATTATTCTATTAGTTTGAAATATGATACTAGTATTTAATCCATTCATCCATCATTACCTAATCATACTAGCTTGGTCCTTTAGACCTAATTTGTTGAAGAAACCATCTATAATCCTTAGTCTACTTCCACATCAACATCCTTCATCATCCATCTATTATCAACCATCATCTATGGATTCGAACCTAGTTCTTATTGACTAATACATTTTAGCTAACAAGGATGAAGTCATTTTACAAGCACTAGAGATGGGTACTCGCCTAACTTTTAATCTTGATCTCATTCAGCCCAAACTAATATCACATTCACAATCCCTTAACCTATCAAAATCAATCTCAACATTCCTTTATGCAGTCAACCTCATCAATCAATATATCATAGAGAATAAATATGAATTCCTCTCATGGATATGGAAGATGCATGCTTACTTTCCTAATGGATTTGACCTCACAGGACACAAACCAACTCCCAAACAAGTCTACCATTAAACCTTATCTCAATCCCATTCCATTCCACCATACACTAAGACTATACAAAACCCCTCAGCTCTGATTCATACTTATCTTCAATCAAATCTTCCATCTACCAATCATAAGCCATTACCAGTCCCTCATCCTACTATCAAAAGAAAGCCCAATTTGTCAACCTCATTCCCCAACAACATGACATCCATATCACATCTTTCCAAATATAATGCTATAACCCAACAAGTCCCCCATACTTTATCACCTACCACCATGAACCTTGACCTTGCTTTCATAGATAATACATAGCTACCAACAAGGATGAGATACTTTTGTAGTTATTTACGATGGGTGTACCACTTCTCAAAGGTGTTGATCCCCTTAAACTTATTTCAACTCCATGTGAGTGCTATGTACATCCTCCATCTCCTAGTCATGATCCCTCATCTACCCCTTCCTATGCTAGTAAAGGGAATTTATTCATACCACCTCATCTACTACCATTACATCCACCTAGTTATATCAATAACCATTTGATCTACTGTCCAATGCTTACACATATAAGTCATAAAGTGAAGGGTTCCTTATACTTCTCTTCTTATATATTTAGAATCACTTTTACAACAACTTGTCACTGATAACATGATGGTCTACCCACCTATATGATATCTTAATCCCACCAAGCCTAAGATCTCTTGGTATAAATCAAATTGATACTATCTTTATCATCAAACTTAGGGGCATTCCATTAAATGATGTCAATTTTTTTGAGATTATGTCCAAGACCTCATCGACTATGGTGACATAATGATTGAGGAGGAACCAAATGAATTTCCCTCCTTGGATGAACAAGAAGAGGAATGCTAAGATTCCATTCTTTATTATGATCAAGTCCTCCCCATTCCAAGCCAAGGTCAAGACATCCTATCTATATTCCATGATCCCCCCATCTTTGACCACCCATTCATTCAAAATAAGTCTTTTCCTTATAGGCTTAGTCCTCCCATATCCCATTATTCCTTTCATGGACCTATCTTTTCTCAATCCATTATCCCTCCATTATCTTCCTCTCACCCATCATACCAAAACCCCACATTGAGAGGACAATCACTCCTTTAATTACATCATTGCATCATGTACATAAAATCTAGCATCAGATTCATAATAAGTTTTATCTACCTTAGGATCATGTGCAATACCAGTATTTGAATCAAATTTATTTTCTAAAATGTCATCCCTCACTGATATTATAATAAATGTTAATAATGCCTATATTTTTGATGATACCTTTAATCTAGGTACCTCCAATACATCACCAAGCATACCTTTAGATCCCAATCAGGATGATGGAGTCATAACTAAATTCTTGAATGCTTTATCTGATTTTTAGAGTGGATTTGATCCCACTTTAGATGTGTGTCTTAGTGATCCTTTTGAGATTCTTGAAGATACTTTCTATATCATTGAGGTTAGGGATCTTAGTGAACTTTATGAGGAATATACTTCCCATTATCCCCTTAATCCATCACCCAACATACTCATCCACCTCACCTCTATAATCCCTACATCCCACTATATAATAGGAATGAATAGAAACATTCATAATTAGATTCCCCTCTACATTCCATATCATGTGTCATAAATACAAAGATCTAAGACTATCATCCAACAATCATAAGTCAAGATCAAACCATATTGAATCTTATATGTCAAAATAAAGAAAAGTCAAATCATTGGCCTAATAAAAAAATATCTTCTCCTAGTGAATCTTGAAATTAGGCACAAGTCAAAATAATAATTATATATCAATTCAAATATCAATCTCCCTTGGTGAAGCCCAAAATTAGGCACTAGGGGGTAGTCAATATTAAATCCAATCAACAAATAAACTCAAAAATCATATGGTTAATTATCTTCTTAATGTTTGGATCAAATAATCAACACATTAAAATGTCTTAGATCCCTTAATCTCATGGAACCAATGTCAATAATCCTCTCCACCATATCTAATGGTGTATGTAACCACTAAACCCCATTTTTGATCCCTATCTCATCATATCGATAGTCCTGTTCATATCCCTCATTCACATCCTATCTCCCATCATCATAATCATGGAAAACTCCCATCCACACCATATGTTATATACCTAGATAACATTATCCCTCATAGGGTTATGAAGACACCTAGTTAAAACTTCTAGAGGACATTAAATTTAGAATCAATCAAGGTCACCAAAACATAGTCTTAGCATCATATATCTTTAGAATAGGTATTGGTTGAAGATCATAATAATTAATGTATCTTGTATCTCTTACCCATATTTAATACATTAGGATTCCCAATAAATTAAAAAAAAATCATCCATCCATTGGTGAAAACTAGTCTTCTATCACCTTGGGTAAGTACCATGATGAAAAGAAATTTTTGATGTCATGATAGAATCATCTATTATCCAAATTGTACCTCCACACTTAGGGACAAAATACATCCATTTCATATCCCTTGTCTCATCCCTCATCAACCTTGTATATCTCACCCATACACGTCTATCTTATCCCTTAGTCCAACCCACCATGTCCACCCTTCCTTTTTGTTTTGGCCTTCATAAGGAAGTGGAAGGTATCTTGAGACATATTATTAAATCATCTTGGCATCTCCTCTAATGGACACTTAGGCAACTAGCTATCTAGTTTCATGATGTGGTCATTGGCAATCCCTAGTACCTTCTTCCTTGGTCCTCATCCCACTTTTTCACATCATCCTCATCCTTTTATCCTTCTATCCATCATTACATCCATCCTCATCCTAGTTGCTAGGCTTGGTATCCTATATCATTCACATCTTATTTCATAAACCCTAAAAATAATAAAAGTTAAAAAAAAAAAATGGTCCATGATGTCTTGTCTTATGCCTAATCCCCTAATCATATCCATCTTCATGGCATCCATCTTTCATCACATCTGATATCCATCTCTTATTTTCCCATTCCTATCTTTGGATACAATATTTAATCTTGGAACAAAGTTAGAGTGGTCACCCATCTCTCCATCTCTTTAATCTCATCCTTTTAACTAAGTATTATTAACATGAATTACCTTGTCAAAGAATTTAATCTAGCACCCATCACTTCTTATCAGTTACCTTTTCATATCTAGCACCCATCAACTCACTTCTTTGCTATTATGAAAGGTAAATGATCCCATCACCTTCCTTATCATTGCCTCTTCATACATAGCACCCATAAACTCACTTGTTTGCTAGTATGAAAGGTAATTGATCCCATCACCTTCCCCATCATTGACTCTTGATACCTATCACCCATCAAATCACTTATTTTCTAATGTGAAAGGTATTTGATCCTATCATCTCCTAGTCTCCTTGATAGATCAGACTCTTGCAGGGATTTATCTGTTGGTAATACTTGGTCATCACTTTTATAAATACCCTTCCTTAGCCACTTTTTGATTCAATTTCAAGACCAAATATATCTTTAAAGACCTTATCTCATAACCAGGGTTAAATCTAGTCTATGTTGATCCTAATCCTAATCCATATTGACATCCATATCCTTATCAAAGTCTTAATCCTAATCATCATAAGTATATCCCAAATACAAGACCATCCTAAGTCTAGAATCACATCATGATTATCCAACCATCATATAATCATTCATCCCATCATTAGATAAGACATTATGACATTATATGTAGATATTTATGTGTTGCTTGTTTGTTGTTTGTCTGGTTTGCCTCATGCATATATCTTGTTAGTCTTATATTTTATTTGCATAATGTATTTTTTGGTTTATTAGACAATGAATAAGGATGATATGAGGACATTGATACTACTTATAAGTGCCCTCAATGATGTAGAGTTCATTATTTACCCATGTAATTTTGTATAATGTCCCCTTGATCATGTTTCTATCATGGGGCATCTTATCAAGTGCTATATTTATCAAATTACTTAGACTATGATGAGCCTTATGACAATTGTGATGGATTGATCACCTACACCCTCATCATTCATCTAATTATGTAATCATCCTTCTTCCCATCACTAATCTCATCCTCTTGACCCATCTAATTAACATCTAATGTTTTATCCTCATTTCATCATCTGAGTCATATCCCCCAATAACTAACATCATCCTCTAATCACTAATCATCATCGAAATCATAATTTTATACTTCATCAATTGATGTTTATCCCCAAATTAGAACTACATCAGCCTGAGGTCTTTTTAGACTATGTAGGCAACACTTGGCCACTTTTCAGTGACCAAAGATAGCTTGACCAATATCTCCCCTATCAATCCCTTAAATTTTTATTTTTAGGGGCATAATCTCTACTATTTTGTCACTTAATCATATCCTTTATTCTATATCATCACATACATCATATTGATAAATTTAGATTTGAGCTACTCTTATAATCAATATTATCAAATCTTTGTCTATCTAAGCCTATAGATCTCCCATGAATGCATTCTTACTCAAGATAAATCTAAATATTATAGACCTTTAATCCTATCATCATATTATAGTTGATTCCCCCTTGGGATGTGTTGACAAATGTAACACAATCATTTTTACTCCTTGTGCATGTGTCCTTGTTAGGGGCATCATCATCAATCTATAGCCCATTATTCAAGTTGAATCCATCTTCTTCATCCTTTATATTACATTTGGTATCCCATCCCCTTATCTATTCATATCATCCCACCCATAATTTCCTCTTTTTAGTATCCATACAATTCATTATTGCCCATATGTCCCCTCAAGGGGGCATCATATCCCCTAACATCTTATTTACTAACATTCATCCATGATATGGTTTTTTTTTGAAATACCATTACTTTTTCCACTATGCTCCACTCACAATACCCTTTCAAAGAGGGGAAAAATGTATGCATCTAAATTATCTATCCTACATTATTGTCACTAATATTCCTATTAGTTGACACTAATTATGCTTAATCTAATTTATCCCCTTTTAATCTTGTTAATTTATCCCCCATTTCTAGTCATCTATTTAATGTCCCCCCTTAATATTTATTCATATACTAACCTTATTCTATCTCACTTCATCATTAATTCACATAATCATCTATTTATCTTAATCTAACCCCACTTACCTATTATTCAAGAATTTTAAATTCCTATGACCCACCTCCCACCTATAGTAGCCTATTTCTAGGCTTTCCTATAAGCCTACTCCCCTAGTCATGACTTAATCACCTTATAATCCCACATAATAATTACCTAACCTCCCTCTAATCATCATTAACCCTAATAAGGATTCTAGAACCCTCAAAATCTAGAACCTTCTCTATTATCACCCTTCTTATCTAGAAGCCTCTAACTCTAGAGGCTTCCAAGTAATTTTAAATTCTTTTTAATCTTCCACCCTTGATCTCCTCAAACCAACTTTGAATATATACCATATATATTTACCTCCTATTTATATTTAAACCACTCCTCTCCTCCATTGGAGCCAACTTAAAAATTCATAGCACATCCATGTCCATGAATCCATAATCAAACATCTATAATCATGAATTGCTATGTTAAAAATCTGAGTCAAGATAATCAATCCAATCCTTTCATTTTGCGTCCATTTGATCATAATTAGAAGTATTTATCTTTTAGAATGAAATCTAGGTATGAATGTTTCATTTGCCTTTTCATTTTATTCCTAATTGGCTCTAAATTTTAATAGTGGATTGATATTTTGAGTAGATTTAGATTAATCACATAATCTCATATCCATTATTCTCAAAATTTCTATCTTGTAGTGTGATAATGGCCTTGAGTGCCTTGAGTGTGCTTGAGACTAGAAATATGAAAAATCTAAGCTTAGGGATTTTGTAGTTGGTAGTATGTAGAAGTAGAGAAGAATAGGGATTGATAACCTTATTTGTGATTAATTTGTTTCATGTTTGAATTTGGATTTTGCATTTGATTTCCATCTAATGGATAGAGAGTTAATAATCATGTATTTATACCATTTTGTTGCTTGTGTGGATGATAAAAGATGTCTAGGCTTACCTTATGATGTTTTATTTTTTGAAAAGATATTCATTTGAGAAAGTTAGGGAAAATGACATTCGCACCATTTTGGGGACAATAACACCATTTTAGGGACACTAGCACCATGTGGCACTTGTGTTGTTATTATATCACTAGTGACCAACTAGTAGAACACTAGGCATGAAGGGCCAAGAATGGGAAATGAGGGTCTAAAACTAATTTTGGAATGTTTAGGGATGCATGTCACCCACACAAAGGTTAGATAATTATGATAATAAGATATAGGATAGGTCTATGTATAATTTATGGATAGGTAGTCTCAAGTATAAATCTTAGCACTCAAATATCACTTTTAGGTGATTACAACTAGCATACTGAGGACCACAATGCAATAAATTTCTTACTTCTAGATGGTTTACATCATGATCAGGTTGGAGGTTCTTAGCTTAGATTTATTTGTTTTATTCATTAGATTATAATATATTAGTTTTCATTCTTTTATTATATTAAATATTTGTTTTGAAAAAAAGTAAATTCGATAGGAGAAAGAACTCCCTTTCTTTTCCCATCTTT
The DNA here is from genome assembly GCA_037957365.1 of Torreya grandis. Classification (NCBI taxonomy): domain Eukaryota; kingdom Viridiplantae; phylum Streptophyta; class Pinopsida; order Cupressales; family Taxaceae; genus Torreya; species Torreya grandis. Next base: position 893,950 of record JARHVA010000288.1, on the reverse strand, counting down.
ATTATATAAAATAATAATAGATAGATTCTTTATTTTGCATCCCTCTTAGTAGATTTACTCTCAATAGCATACAATCTTGAAATCAAAATTTAGGAAGGTTTTAATAAATAATTCATACAATTTCAGCCAACATAGTAGTTAGTTTTCATATTCAAAACAACTTCATTACTCTCAAAGCAAGCAATAAAACCCTATAGAAACTCTAGGTAAATAAGAGGTTTTCATATATATGATCTTATCATTGTTTTAGATTAATTTGGATTATGTTATTATTCAAATCAATATAAAAATTAGAATTTATATTTATTTCTTATTTTCAAATCAATTATTCAAAACTTGCATGCAATAACTAGGAAAGTTAGAAAACTAATTTAATTTGTTTGTTTGTAATAAAATAATAAAAGCATTAGATTGTTGTTATTTTAAGTTATTATTGATTAAATTTTTTACATATTTATAAAATATAATTAATATTAGACCCATATCCATAATAAAATAAAATAAAAACTACAAAACATCCTCACTTAGATTATGTTTAGACAAAGCTACGAAAAATCAACATCTTACACGATAGAGTATATCTCTTCCTCTCTCCTTGCATGCATTATCAAATCATTGGAAAAAGGATACAAAGAATTTTATCTTACATTTAATTTATATTTATTTATTTAATTTTAGGATTTAAATTTTCACAAATAAGCATTTTAAAAAAATAAACAAAAATAATAAAACATTGCAAAAAGCCTTGTCCAATCATACAATCCCAATAAAACATTACTTATAGAAACACATCAAGTATTCACACAATATATTTAGATAAGCTCATAGACTTAAAAATTTACTAATACCTCTTAGATGATACTTGTAGAAATAATCTAGTCTTCTTAAGGAAGGTCTTTTCCCTAGGGTCAGCGCACTTGGTCCCATAGTTGGCATACAGTCTAATATCTATACCAATTTTAGGAGAGAGGTAATCCATTTTACCCCAATCCCCCAACTAATTTTTGATTCTCCCAATTAATTATAGGAAAATGAATTATTTGTTAATCCATTGATCATTGTCCTCCCTTGAAATAAGAGTCTTCATTACAACATTATTTAGGCCTAGTTTTCCAGTTCCCTTCTTCTCCTTGGGTCTAGCCTTGTATTATGTCATTAACATTTGTGGATGATATTGATTGGGAATATCCAAAATGATAGAGTTTATCTTATTTTTTGAGTAATTCAACCTAATATCCCACATTTTCCTAGTCCTAACATCGACTGGGACCTTCACCTCCTTATGATCTCAAAGATTGAAGGGCCTTGGAGCTCTATTTTTGCACAACTTGAAGCTATCAATGAGGACTATGACACTACCAAGGTATTTTATTTTCATCATGAGAACCCATTGCCACAACCCAATCTAAATATATTTCCACCTAACAACCAACCCTATTCATATCCCATCCATTATGTTGATTGCCTCAGCCTAATCTTAGGGAGTTCAGTGCATAGTTTAGAATGTGATATTTATGTGGACATAGGGACATGTAAAAATTTCATACAAAACATAGGGTTGAGGGCCAATATAAAAGGACATGTTCAAATGTTGCACATAACAAATGAACCCTCATAGAGATGTTCAAGAAAAATTTCACACAAGGGTCAATGGCCACACACAATAGATAAAAAAGATATAATCTAATACGTAAAATTAATATCATCAATGAAACATATAATTAGAAATGTATTCTACACCATGTATATGTAATGTGACCATATCCTAGAAAATATTATATCCTTGTACACAATGTAAGGTAGAGATGTTAGAAAGACATTTATAAATTGTATAGAGCTCAACATTATAAGTATCATGGAATGATAATACCTAAAAATATTTTAACCTATGGATAAGATGTCCCCAATTTAACAAGGCTACTGGGTAGATGTAAGTCCAACATCTTAGTCCCTGTAAAAGTTTGTATATCTTGCATGACACTCATGAATTCTAGTGAAATACATGTGTGATAAAAACATAATATGATATATACTAATCATGGGATAAATAACATATGAAAATGATGTAAACTTGATGTCTAATCATGCTCAAGCCTTGATTTTGGATTTTTATATTAATTTGGAAAAATTTGTATTTTTTAATATTTGAATTTTATTTTTGTACTTTTTCTATTTTAAAACTAGAAACAATAGGAATTAGTGATAAAAAATGGTTCAAAAGTATAATAAAGGAGAGGTATATGAACAATCCAAAACATGTCTCAATGTGAAATATGCACTAACAATGATTTCATGGACATGTATGAGCAAGATACCCCTATTGTATATGAAATGTAACTTTGAAAAACATGAAAGGAAAAAAAATAAACATGTAGAGGATTGATTATACATACTCATTTCATCGAATATACACTTTTAAAATTATATAGCATGCATGAAGAATATGACATAGGAAAATAAATATTTTTCATGAATAAATAATTATTTATATATTTTAACTAAGTGAAACATATGAAAATTGGAAATATTAAGTCTATGTGTGCTCTATTTTGATTTTTGGATGAACATTTGTAAAGGATAGAAATGTCTAAAGTGGGATAGTAATGGAAAATATTCATGACCCTTACTGGTCAATTCTACCCTTGATAAAAAATATTCAATGCTTAACATTTTATCTATATAGACTATGAAAATAAGGAGATAATTAGAATAATATGGTAGATTTGACCACTATTTGGATTATTCAAATCTCAAAAGTGTAAAAGAAAAGAGGCTAAAAAATTAGTAACCAAGGGCTTAGAAGAATTGATAGAATTGATCACATGTGCAAGTGATACAAGAACATGATAAAAAAGTCAAGAACCTATGTACAATAAATGATGCTACTATAAGATAAATATATCATCAAGGGGATGCTTGTGTGTATGTCATATGTCATGTGTGTTTTAACTTTGAGTTATATTTACATATTCATCCTTCATATTAGTTGTGTCATTCCAATCATATAATGCATGATCATCATCATGATCATAATCATCTTCTTGGTATTGAAATTTTAATATGTCACTCTTGTCCTTTATTGTAATTATATATGTAAAACCAATTGCTCTATACTGTGGTATTGAAATTTATGTTTTTTTACTTTTCCATGTGTGTTATGTCATGTGCTTTTGCTATGATTATGTTATCTATCTTTATTTAATTACCCTTTGTGTGTTATTTCTCTAAATATTTTTGTTCTCCAAAAATTATAATCATTGCAATGCTTAAATGGGACATAATCATAATATTTACCCAATGTTTCCCCTAATTTCATTGCATTCATCTAAGGCAGGGTCAATTTGAAATAAAATAGAACATGTTTTTGATTCAAATATGACTGGCAACTCAATCGGTCCAATGCAACATTGAGTCCCTGTAATATTTTCCAAGTGTTGATTGTCATACCTATGATATTAGATAAGTGCCATGATACATACATTGGCTTCACATAAGGATGAAATATCAACATTAGTGTATTTCTTGCCATCTATGAAGGGGTTAAGAAATAAAGGCTTTATATATGATGAACACTTTTTGATTATGTTCTTTGATACTTCACTTGTAACATTAAATTTTGTAGTTAAATCTTGATTTTGAACCTATTTTATTAGAAATACTCTTTGAAGAATGATTTTTTACTTATCTTGAATTTAATTTTACAACTTCTCTTTTAAAAATTACTCTTTTTATTAATTTTATTTTTATAACTTTTTAAACCTTTTTTTTTTTGATTTTTTATTATAATCTTGATTTTTCATCTTGTTCTTTTTGTAAATTTTATATCTCTATTTTTTCTTTTTGGAACTTTCTTGCTCTAATTTTTCCATTTTTAATATTTTTTTCTTTGAATTATCTTTTTATATCCATGTTTGTTCTTTTTGTTCCTTTTGTTCTGGTTATAATTTTGTCATTTATTCTACTTATAGTTGTTCTTTAGGAGATGAAATCATAATATGAGTGGGTTGTTTTATTCATGTATCTATTATATAATCACTACTATTAATCATCCTTTGTATTTTGTCCTTTAAAGCCAAATAACTATTTGTATGATGCCCATGCATTCTATAATATGCATAATATTATTTGATATCCTTAGAGGAGACATAAAAGGTAATGTGATCAAATTATTTTGAAGAGAATCTATTAAAATCTTACTTTAACTCTTATTACTCTTTAAAGAATTAATTATATATATATGCTGGTGTTGAGGCTCAAGATAGTTAGATGAATATGTATATACATGATTAACACTAGTATACTCTGAATTATTTGTATATGTGATACTATTTTCCCATGATGTGATCTTTGAATTGAAATGTTGATTTTGATTTTGTAACTCTTCTATTGACTTTCTCATAGTGATTATTTGATAGTGAAGGGCTTAACAAGAAAAAAACCTAGATACTTTTGATTGAACATGCATACAGACATCATTAAGAGGATGTGTGGGAGGTGGAGGGGGTTGAGAAAGGAAATGAAAGACTTGAGGTTGCACAATAGGAATTATATCATATTAAATATATGATTTCTCTTGTTTCCATGTCATACTTGAATTTACAAAAAGTTACATTAATGAAGCTTGTGTATAATGTTAGATAATTGTCTTCTCATAGTCATTCATATATATATATATATATATATATATATATATATATATATATATCATCCATTATCCTAGAGGTCAAAACAAATTTAATATAACCTATAGGAGTTCCACTTAACCTAGAAGTTTTACTTAGAGGAATAAGGGAGGTAGTTTTTTAGATGGCATAGAAAACTAATATGGAAAGGATATTGAAAACAACAACTAAAAATAGAAATTTGAAAATAAAAGGAAATTTTATATGTATCGAGATTAATAAATTATTATAAGATACAAGGTCAAAATAAGATAATTTTAGTGTTAGATGTCAGATCTAAAGACAAAAGAAAGTGATTTTAGTGTCAAGAATTATATCCAAGATCAAAATCAAGTTCTTTTAGTGTCAGATTTATATCTAAGGTTAAAATAAAATTCATTTAGTGTAGAATGTTTAGGAATTTATCTAAATCCTATGATACATTTTATGAATCAATGAAGATGTATGAGTAACTCAAGTTCACCAATATGTTTTATCAAAATTTAGATTAATATGTGAACTAACCCTAATTAATATACATTAAATATAAAAAATCAAAATATTAGAAATTGACATATAACAAGTAAAAATGAAAGCAAATGTTGAATTCAAAAAATTACAATTGATCAAAATAAGCCTAAATTTGAAATGACATGATAAAATTATTTATTTCTATCTCAGATTTAATTGTGTTGTATAATAGACAAATAAATTAAGAAAGTAGACAAAATATATATAAGTGCCTAGAAACTATAACTGAAGGTGAAGAAGGTCATGACCATCTTGTTTGGGTCAAAAACGATAACCACTTTTAATTTAAAAAAAAAAAAATTAGGTCATTATCACTTGATAGAACTTGAATCAAAATTTTATGTGCATATTTGAACTTTAGGAGAGTACAAAAGACCTAAAAATGATTACCCATGGTTGAAACCTTAATAGGGTTTACAATGATTGAAAAATTTCAAAAAGAAAAAGAGAGGAGTGTAACAGGCTCTATTGACTGCAATCACTTCCATGATGACCAAATATTGCCTACATATATAATACTCTAAAGAGGGAATTCAAGACCATGTAGTTCTCCAACTTAGAGTGATTTATGAAATTATGCTTCTTTGACTGTATGAATCCATATAAGGATGGATTGAATACTGGATCATGGTTTGATTTGAGTTTAGTAAAATAGGTTTTAGACTTGGCTGAGGACTAATTCATGTGATTACAATTAAAATTATTAAGAATAGGTAAGTTTTTCTTAATGCACAATAATGTAAGTATGCCTCTGTATTAAAATTTCCAAGTGGTAGAATAAGTGACTTGAGTGTGTCTTTATAACAATCCAAAAGGGGAATCCACATACTAGGAATCCTAAAAATAAAAATGGAAAATTAACGGAGGATTTAAATTTTAAATTTAACCATTAGATGACCAAGGAAAAAAAAGTCCCATAGAGGACAAGAATGTTCTCCACTACTATCCCCTACTGGATGTTTTTGTCCTTTAGGGAAACATGCAAATTTTAGGTCTAGATCTTTTTAAACATATACTTGGGGATGGTTTCAACTATTAGAAGATTTCTATAGGTATTATATTGTAATCTAGAAAATAAATAGGTACATGTAAGTACTTAGGATAGCATGAAGTGGTAAAATAGGTCTATATTAAGTGTAAAAGTTAATTAGAGTGTAAAAGGCACAAAAATGACATGATCAAATATTCATGGGTAGATTTATGTGTCTGGACCATGGAGAAATTGAGGTTGATCAAACCCAAATTTTATGTAACTTTTTAAGCCCTTTGATTTTGAATAAATGCCCTAAACCTCATGATAAGTACATGATGTACTAACCCAGATAACTACTCTAATCTAATAAATAATGGAAACCACATGATGGATTTGATAGAAGTAATGCCATGGCCATTGAGTATCATTGAACCTCAATGTACATTACCCATTAAAAAAGGAATCAACCACTAAAAATAGATTTATATATTCAAGGTTAATCACTACTTAGTATACATTGAAAAGTGCTTTGTGAATAAAAAATTATAATAGTGTTCACTACAAAATGTCTAAATGTGCATGAATCAATATTATGACCCTTTTAGAACTATGCAAGATATAAAATTTTCTAGCATGTGTTTGCATGAACCACTATCATGCCTCATGAATATAAAAGTATGCATATGTGCATGGACCAATATCATGCCCCTTGATTCTATACCAAATGATATAAAATGTCATTCATCTATATGTTAAATTTGATAACCTATATCTTGAATGTATGTATATGTGGAAAATTTTAATTCCTATTTATATAAACTATGTACATATGTACATGCATATGCACCCAAGTGTGTATGAATTTGTAATCGGTTATTTATAAAGTAAGGTATTTTAATGTCATATGCCCCCATATTCTATAATAATGTGCTAATGTATGTCTTGTAATTGAACTCATTTGAGATCTGAACCATTATAAATCTTTGAAATCTATACACATATTCCAAACTCTAATTTTATGTTCATAGGGACTTGTGTCTTTATTACAAGCCAAATGTAATGCCCCAATTTTTATTTGAGGGATGTGTTGTGTAAGTTACTCATCTCAAAATACAAAGTTTAATTTATCATGTCTTTTATAAAGATAACATAATGTACAATCATGTGAATGTGTAGAGAGTATGCCATCATAGTAACATAAATGTGAATCAAGGTATATATGTAACATATGTGATGCAATACATATAAATTTCATATATAGATAGATGTATCAATGAATCACATAATAATAACCATCACTAAAAGATAACTAAATAAGAATATGTATTAAAAGTGCATGATATGGATCCTGGAACCAATCAATCTTAACAAGATCAATAAGCACAATAAGTTTAACAAGATCAAATAGATTAAGAGTTAGTGTCACACATAAATCCAAGATCCAAATACAAGTGAAATGAATATGTTGAAAAAACCAAGGCCAAGGGACACATGCAAGGGACATATAGATGTCATAAATAAGGGAAATAAATATGTTGCATCAAACAAGGCTAAGTTCCACATGTAAATCACAACAAGATTTCATAAACAAGGGATATAAATATGTTGCATAAAATAAGGCCAAGGGCCACATGTAAAGGACACAAATATTTTTTAAACAAGGGTAAGTGAAAACACACCACAAAAAAACATGAACTAGTTTATGATACAAGAGAATAACATTATCAATGAAGCATAGAACAAGTATAGACTAGTCTAGACCATCCACATATATAAATGTCATGTCATATTATAATATAATATCCATGTGGAACTATGTAAGATATGAATAAATATAAAGACATGTGTAATAAATATATGTATCTAAACATAGTAACAAGTTATACAAAGATATAACCTATGATAGTGAAACTTGTGGATTTAGATGCCCCTAATATTGACATGGCCACCAACTAGAGAAAATTACAACATCTATATGTCCATGTGTAAAATTCATATTAATAAATTACACTTATATACCATGAAATTAATGTGTATTAAATGAATAAATCATCTACCAAAAATGTGATAAATAAAATTTGTAAATAACATAATCTAGTAATCATGTCATGCTTAGGTCTTGACTTTGATATCTTTCAAATGTTTTGAATGTTTTTTGATTTTTGATTTTTGATTTTTGATTTTTTGAAATATAATGTGTATGTGTAATATTAGCTAAATTTCATGATGGTCATATATTTCCTCATGATTTTCTCTTATATTTGAGCTAACTAATAGGCTCATGTATCCACCTTTTATGTAACCACAAATTGGCCCAACAAATTAGGCTTGAATTTTTGTTTGCTTTTATTATTTGAATCTATGTTTTTATGATTATATTTTAATACTAAGTCCACAACTTGAAATTAATAGTAGTGAAATTTCATTCCATATGCCCTATTGATGTGATCTTGGTAAAATTTGAGATGCTCAATAGCTTGTATGCCCCTGTCATCTAGAATTTATAATTCATGTAATCATTTTTCATGATATTCATTATCTTTGATAATATATTTTAAGGAAAAACACAAATATGGTATCTAAATATTTAAAGGAAACACTATTGTTATCCCATAAATAAGAGAATAAGGTGTAGCCTTGGTTTGTCTATGAACACTTATGCGATATGCCCAAAGTGCATATATAATATGATTGTGCCAATATTCACCATGCTTGAAAAATATATTTCTTAATATATTTTCAAGTGTTTTATTTATCACTTATATTTTTCCATTTAATTATGGGTAATATGGTGTAGAGAAAGTATGACATCTTCTATCAAGCACATAATCTCTTAACTATTTTATTTTGAATGAATATCTATTATCTATGATAATGGATACTATTAGTCCAAATCATGAGATGATATTTATCATTAATAATTTACATATATCTTCACCTATATTTGATGATAATGGTATGGCCTCAATCCATTTTTTTAATTACTCATTGGTTGTAACAATGAACTTATGACCCTCTGATGATTCTGGGTTTATATTTCCAACTAATTCAAGGCTTCAAATGGAGAATGGCCATGATGAGACAATAAGTTACAACTATTATGATTGTGCATGATTATAATTAATATGTTTATAACATTATAGACATAATTTAATATGATATTTAAATTATTATTCCATTATAGGTTGATTTAGCTTTTAAGGGGATTATAGAATGTAAAACCCTAGTTTGTTAAAGTTATGGAATAATAAATTAGGGAATAAATATGTAATAATTATAGCCTCTAATTTGTATAATAATTTAATTTTGTAATTATTCTATAAATAGATAATGAATTATAAGAGATGTACTTAGCTAGAAATTGATTGAGACAAATGAATTATAGGTTGGAAACTAGTATAGAGACTGGGTAGAGTGTCATGAACTATAAGCAAGAATAAAAAACCCTCATGGATAGTAGTACTCCCTTGGATAGTATCACACTATGCTAGTGTATTTTGGAGTATGATATGTCTTTTTTCAAGTAGGGATAATGACCTTCTAAGTGGAGCTTTACCTAGTCTTGAGAAGCCTGTGTTTGAGTGGATGAATGCTAGTTTGCTATTTGTTCTTTATTTTTGACTGATTTACACACAGAAATCTAGGCTTCCATGTTTGTTAGGGTATTTTAGGATCACAAGTAGAAAAGAGTGTCATTAGTAGAGTAGGTTGGACATGACCTTAACACCCTATGTGCTAAGCATTTCCTACATACCAATACCTCAAAAGGGGATCAAGCCCGATGTAGTTATCCCAATCTAAGTGTTGGTGCAAGCACAAGTGAATGCTACTATGAGTGATAATTTGAGTTCTTTGAGTGTGACTTGAAACTATAAATCTGAGTAATCTTAGCTCTATGATACTATAGATGGATGCATGCAGAATTAGGGAAGAATAAGGATCAATGACCTTGATTTGTATTTTTTTTGAGTTTGTTTATGAGTATTTGTATCTAATTTCCATCTAGTGGATAAGTGAATGAAAATGATATATATATATATATATATATATATATATATATATATATATATATATATATATATATAACATTATGATGTTTTTTAAGATGTGAAATAGGTCTAGTCCAACCCTAGGAATGCTTTGGGGAACATAAAGATATCCTTTGGGGGAGTAAGGAGCTAAGAGACACTAGCATGGTCCCTACGTCAATAGTATAGTGCACTAATTTCCAAAGGGCCATGCTAATGCCCAGGTGGAAAAAGATGATGAACAAGGGGCCCAGTTGCCTAAGGGATGGTTTAGTGTTGATTTTAGTGTAATTGGGAATATGCTTAACTTGCATAAAATTTAGAAAATGATTAATAGAGTCCTTAAGATAGGTTTAAGGCTAAGGTAGGAAAAGATGGTCTCAAGTGACACTCATTGCACTAAAATAACATTTTAGATTACTACATTTTCCTTCCTTTATTATAGAAATGTATCAAAGAAAAATGAATAAGATAAAGGAAAAAAAATGTACCTAGACTTACCTAAGAGGTGAAGCCCATGAATTTGGGTCTGAGTAAGCAAAGCATTGCATGTACTACAAATGAAAAATGAAGGAATCAATCCATATTAAGAAACATAAAAACCAAAGAAAAAACTATGTAAAGAGATGAGAGAGAGAGGAAAGGAATGAATACACCCTGTTGAGTACGTGAAATAATGTTGAAACCTGGTGACATCTTGTGTGTGTAAATGTAAATAGTGATTAAATGGTAAATATCTTGGACTGAGTTAATGGCTTGCTCAATCCTCATGTGTGGGTGGATTAAGAACTCAAGTAGGATATGAGTCTATAATTTTCCATCCCTACTTGGTAGATCACATTCTATGAATAATTTTAATTAGACTGATGGCTTGCCTAACCCTTCTATCTAGGTGGCTCAAGAACTCAAGTAGGTTATGAATCCATCATTGCCTACCCATGTGTAGTAGATGCATTTGTAATTGAAACTACATAATGTAACTAAAAATGTGTAATATGGATTTGGTGCCTCTCAGAAACTTTGAAATTAAAAATGGCTTAGGGGCCACTCAAGCACTTGAGAATGTAACTTAGAGATGATCAGTAATGCCAACCACTACAGATAGAATATGGCATCAATATGGTGTAAAACTAGTGTAAATGGTGTCTAGAGTAATAAATGGAGAATTACATGGATCTACCATTCCATCTAAGAGTATTGGTGTCAAATAGAACATATGGGAACAATGTACCACACACATGCCCCCAAATTTGATATCTATGCATATGGATTTTGGACTGAGTCATAATAATCTATAATTGAGTACCTAAAACTTAAATAAGAGTGATCATGTGATGAATGATGCCCCCAATCTGATCCAAACCTATGTAATCTATGTTAACTGAGTATAAACTAAGCATATCTGATAACCTATGATTGAAACTATGCAAACTTAGATTGTACCTACTATAATTTTCTAGAAATTCTAGAAATTCTTATTTTTAGGGCTACTAGACAATAGTGCAATCCCTTGGATAGTAACAGATTATACAAGTGTCCTTTATGCTATGATAATAACCAACTGTGATATTTATACACAAAATTGAGACTGATATATATGTGACTATTTTTCACTATATTTTCCTAAATTTGAGCTCTGTGATTTGTGTGTATGTGTGAAAAACTATGTTTTGAGTGTATTAGGATGGCTTGATATTTATGACAAACCTTTATGAATTCCCCCTATTTTGAGGGGAGTTGTTAAATATCTATAATAATTATCTTAAAAATAAAATATATATATCTTATGTGTTATATTGAAAACATATGATATCTGCATGATAAACCAATATAATGTGTATACATGACATCAAAATGTAAGATAATTTGAGCATAAATTGGTAATGTGTGATTTATGTTAGATCTAACATTCACATGGTTGTTAAGATAGATATAATAATGTAAGCATGTATATGAATAGTAAATTTGAGTATAATCTGAGTCACTACCAAGGGTGATGGGGCATGATGTCCATCAAGGCACCTAAAGAGGAAGGGGAGATGCATGAGGTCCCTCATGGCATAAAAAAATAAGTGTACAATCAACAAGTAAGAGACAAGTGTCATGGACATGATTCATTCATGAAAGCATATATACAAATACATGAGACATGCAAAGTAGGCCAAGGGGACACAAGACAAGGTACATGGGCACATGTCACTAAGTCTGAAAAAGAGTAAACATATAAGTACATGTTTAAATGTCCACATACACACATAAAAAATAAGGTTGGATTACATTCACATGGAAAGACATATTTAAATGTCTATATACACTATTAATAAGGCACATACAAGGGTATGGGAGTATGTCCAAAGCCTACACATAATGAAATAAGTGGCTTAGAGCCATAGAATAATGGCATATTCAAATGCCCTCAAATAGATGTAAAAGCAAACAGACAAACAAATCTAAACTAGTAAAGCTAGAAATGAAATTATGTATAAGTATGCGGTACAAATTTGTATAAGAGTAAAGATGTACATAAGGTGAGGCTATAATAGTATTAGCAAAAAAAAAATTGGGTAGTATAAGATGATCAATATCAAGATATATTCAATGTTAAATTTTTGATATGAAGTATAGAAGATGTAACCTGGGAAACCAGAAACTATGTAGTATGATGCCCCCATTGGGTGAATATATCAATGATAAATATGTGTATTTATGTATGTGCCCCCAATAGGTATATAATATCAACTTTGGCTCTATATAGAGTACCTAAGTCCCATAGTGATCTGTAAACACTCCAAGAAAATAAGTGAAGCATGCATGTATGATAAAACTGATTATACTAACATAGATAACATATGTAGTACCTAAAAAATATAAGGTATGTTAACATGGAAATACATACAATCTAAAATTTTGTATTTTATGAGATAATATTTGAATGTTTTTGTGTTTTCTAAGTATAAGCTATGTACAAGCAACATGAAAATAAAACTATATACAAAGAGTAAGGTAAGATAAATAATGTACAAATAGATTGTGAGTTATTTAGAAATAAAATCTCTTTAGATGCATGATGTTAAATGGATTTTTTATTGCCTTACTATAGAGTTAACCTAGATAGTGCACCTTGGGGCTACGCTTTTCTAGCTAAGCCAATTTGGTTTGAACTTTATTTTTGTCTCTTTTTTGGCATTGAATTTTTTGAGGTTCTCTTTAAGAACATGATCATTGAATTCAAATTCTCTACTATGAAAGTGGCTATTATATGCCCAATGGATTCATTTTTGGTGTGCTCTCAAGTGCTTTATAGATTAGATGCATGTATGATCCAAATATTCTAACTTATGTAGATGTTTTTATCTATATTGGTCATATATGATAAGTCCTTTGAGAGAGAGACTCATAAGGATGGGATTTATTATTCTAACAAAATAACTATTTTAGTTCCATAAACTAGTGAATAAAGAGTATCTCCTATTGGTGTGTGAATACCAGTGCGGTAAGACCATAGTGCATATACAAGCTGATTATACTAATCATGGTCAAATTTGGTAACTATTTTAATTAAGATGCTAATTATCTTATTTTTAGCTTCTTCTTAACCATTACCCTGTGGGTAGTATAGAGTAGAGAATGTGTGTCAGATTTTGTATTTAGCATAAAATTTCTTCATTATTTTATTCTTAAAAGAAGTTTTGTTATCTATAATTATGGCCATTAGTAGGCCAAAATAAGAAATGATGTTCAACATGAGGAAGTTACATATATATTCTCCTTTTTTGGATTGTAATGGGACTGCTTCTACCCACTTAGTAAAGTATTTTTGGGTTGTAATGATAAATTTATGTCCCCCTACTGATTTTGAGTTGATTTTACCAATGAGATAAAAGCCCCATAAAATGAATGGCCATGAGAGACTATAGGTTATAATTTTTATGAAGGAACATGGTGTAGATTGTTGTGTCATTGACATTTATGACATAGTTTAGCATATTATTGATATTATGGTTTCATGGTGGGCCAATAATATCCTTGCTAGAGTAATTTATGTGCCATGATTTTTCCCTTGAAATGGCCACCACACTTGCTATCGTGTACTTGGATAATGGCCAACTTAGCTTCATTGGATGTCAAACATAAGATTAGGTGTCCATCAAATGATTATTTAAACATTTCCCCACCAATGATGACATAATAGAGGACATTTTTCTATAATTTGTGTTTATCATTCTTGATGAAATATCTAGCATGATATACTTGTGTAAAAAATTCTATATATCATAAAACCATTCAAATTCTATTATAATATGTATGGTGGCTAAAACTAATAGAGATATGAGGTTAGCTTGGGATACTATTGGTGATTTTAACTATTTTATAGTAAAGATACCTACTCATCATTCATATCAATGGGGATCAATGATGCTGGACTGGTAATTGCATTGACATGATGATTGTCTTTATGAGGGATATTTTTAATAGAGAAGTATTCAAATTGAGTTTGTAGACATTGAACCATATTCTTGTAGGGAATTAAGTGTTTTTCATTTGTTTTTTTGACATCTATAACTTGATTGATGACTAATTTTAACTCGTCATAGACCATAATAGCTTTTATTTAGAGAGCCTGAGTTATTTAAAAATCAAGGATAAGTTCCTTTTATTATATGATATTGTTTTTGCATGAAAAACTTAACTGATATGCAAGTGGTATTGTATGCTCAAGTGGGTTCATAAAGACAATTTTGACTCTAACACCAAATGTGCATCTAGAACGGTCAAATATCATTATCTATGTGTCAAAAGTGACATTGTAAGTTATGAAATCATCTTAGAAATCATCATTGATATGATTGGTATCTCATAGTGGTGTTGGTGCCAATTAGTTTATAATTATTTACCCCTTTATCAATTTATTTAACATGTTATTTAGATCAAATTCTATGAGTAACATTACCCATTTGGCAATACAACCAAAGAGATACGGTTTGAACATGAAAGATTTTAAGGGATTTGATTTTGTAATAATATGTCTTATTATTGATCATATAGTGTCAGAGATTTTGTGTAGTGAACATGAATGCTAAACATAAATTTTCCATTATGGAATAATTTTGTTCATAATAAACAAGTGTGCAACTTATTTAGTAAATAGTTCGATCTTTATGTTAGTCATCATGTTATGCTAAGAGTGCACCAAGGGCATGATCAGTGGCTGAAATGTAAAAGAGAAGTGGCCTATTAGGTATTTGTTGTATCAAAATAGGTGGATTCAATAAGTATTGTTTGAGTGTATAAAATCTTTCTTGACATGTAGTGTCCCATTCAAATTTAGTATCTTTTTTGAGTAATCTTGTGAATGACTAAGTTTTATCTACTAGTTGTGCCATAAAACAACGTATGGCCCAAATTTTTACCTCTAGAGATTAAAGTTGCTTTAAGTTTGTAGGTATTGACATGTTCACTATATCTTAGAATTTCTTTGGATCTACCTTCATGTAATATGGGGATATTATTAAGCCTAATAATTTATTAGATGTAACCCCAAAGATGCATTTTTTGGGATTAAGTCACACACTGTGTTGTCTCAACCTTTCAAAAATCTATCATAAATCAATAACATGATGTTATTTCTCTTTTAATTTAGATAATAAGTCATCAACATAGTCTTCAATTATTTTATGAATTAGATCATGAAAAATATGTGTCATAGTTCATTATTATGTTGCTCTAGTGTTATTTAATCCAAAATACATGATTATTTAGCAAAAGGTACTCCATGGTGTGGTAAAAGATGTTTTTTCTTGATCCTATTCAACTAACTTGATTTGATTATAACTGGTGTAATCATCCATGAAGGAGAGCATCTCATATCCTATTGTGGGGTCTACTATCATATAAATTTTAGGTAGGGGGAAGTCATCATTAGGACATGCTTCAATTAAATCTCTAGAGTTAAAGCAACTTTGATTTTGGTCATTAGGCTTAATAACCAACATAATATTAGATACCCATTTAGGGTGAGAAACTGATCAAATGAAGCCTACATCAAGGAGGCATTAGATCTCATCTTTTACTAAAAGAGCCACCTTAGGATGCATTTTTTGAATGTTTTATTTAACTAGATTTACATCTGGATAAAGTGTAATCTTGTGTACTATGATTGAAGGATCGATGCCTGGAATATATGAATAGGACTAAGAAAATGTTTTAGGGAAATCATTTAAAATATATCAAATATTTGATTCCTCTTGTTTACATAGGGAAAAAACTAATAATATTATGTGAGGATCAGCTTCTGTGCCATAATTGAATTCAACTATCTCTTCATTAAGTAATGTAGATTGATTGATGGTGTAAGGTATTATAGGTATGATGTCATTTGTTTTGGTTAGGATATCATATAAAATGTTTAAACTCTCACCAATGGTATGCCGAGGCATTTTTGGAATGAGGAAACCTATTATTATGATAGAAGGAAGGGAGATCCTAATATGCACCTATGAATTCTAAGAGATATTCATCATTAGAGAACTCATCAAAAGTGGGTAGATTTGGAGAAATAATATAGTCAATAAGGTTGGGGTAAACAATCAAGAGTGCAGAGATATGATTGATTGTATTATTTTTTCATGAAATGGGTGGTTAAAACACTATATGTTGAGAATCATGGTGAGAATAATTAGCATTAGATATATTATCCTTATATCTGACTCCTTACCTACATTTTTGATTAGATTCCTCAATAAGATAAAAAATTACTTGTTCATGTTTTCCAAGGCCATGTTTTATGTACCTCATTTTTTTGAAATATTTTAATGAAAATGAAGAAGTGAATCTATCATCATATATTCTTGAGCTATTTGATAGAGTCATACGTGAAATCTGAATAGTAGACTGTATAGGTGTTGTAGCAAAGTCCATGTGAGGATTATAGTTGTGTGAAGGTTCTATATTTTGATAATATTTAAATGGTTCATGATCCATAGGGCATGTATATATAAAACCCTTGCAACTAAATCTTAAACATGCATATAAAATTAAGGGTAATACATGCATATCATGAATCTAAGGTCTCCCAAGTAAAATATTGTAGTTAAGATCATTGGGCATGACTTGACATGTTGTAGGTAGTGTTCTGGGTCCCAATGTAAGGTTTAATGTTATTTTCCTCAAAACTTGCATGGAATATTATAAAATCCTTAGATTTTTAGATAAAAAAGATATAAATCCTTAGCATGGATATTAAGAATCTGGATAAATGAGATATTACAAATGTTAAACCTTGATCTATTGTCAACTAACACTCATTTGACACCCACATCATAATTTGAAATTGGATGTAAAGAGGTAGATGTTGATCTATGATGTGCTAAGGTGGAAAATCTTATTTTTTTGAAGGATATATGCTCTTCAATCCACTTCATAGTATTGATTATGAAAGTGACATATGCTGGCTCTATTGTGCTTGGTACCTTAGTATCACAGAGTGATGCATAAAAAACATTTTTGTATGTGTTAGAATGTTTAAAAAGTATTAAAATTTAAATTATGGTTGGAGGAACACTAATTCAATTGAAAAACTTATAACCATGGGTTGGGCTAACCTGCCATGCTTTGGGACCCCTTATGGACATCATAGCCTAGACCATAGGGTCTACTATGAGCATAGAGTTGATAGTAGGAGTGGGATAATAACTAGATGGGTAGGGTCATAAATTAGGAGGGATAATCAAACCCATTAATGTTCTCTTATGTCTAGTAGTGACAAGTAATGAATCAAAGTGAACCAAAGAGCAAAAGGCATCTAAAGGAGATTTGTTAATTTTAGGTAATGTATTTTTTGTCTTATGTATTATATCCACTATGTGTGTGATGGTTTTCTTTGTAATTATAATCCACACAAGATAAAAATAATATGATATATAAATAATGATATATGAAATATATTTTAACTGATAGAAGACATCATGCACATATATATTTATAGTTTATTTGAATTGATTCCAAATGAAAGGAAATAAGCATATAAATGAAAGTATAAAACTTTGAATTAGAAATTGATAAACATATTATGTCATTATTATCATGATTAGACAAAATAAAAATTAGAAGATATAGGGATCTGAAATCTAGGTATGATTTCTAACAGTCTATAAATATAAAACCTAAAAGTAGTCTACAGTTAGGGTTTTTTCAGTATTTGAAGTAAGTCATGTTCACCAGATGATTTAGATTTCAATGGGATTATGGAATGTAAAACTCTAGTTTTCTAAAGTTAGGGAATAAAGTTAGGCTATGAATGGAGAAGTTTAACGGCAAGAATTATCAACATTGGAGGATGCAGATTGAGGACTATCTGTACCAAAAGGATTTGTACTTACCATTGGGTGGGGTTGCATGCAAGCCCACAGATATGAAGGATGAAGAATGGAACGTTCTTGATCGGAAGGCTCTTGGTTCCATAAGGTTGAGCCTTGCATCATCTGTGATTTCCAGCTTATCACAGTGCAAGACAACGAAAGAGTTGATAAAGTCCTTGGAGAATTTATACAAAAAGCCCTCGGCTTCTAATAAGGTATATCTTATGAAGCAGCTATTTACTTTGCAAATGCAGGAAGGTGGATCAGTACATACTCATCTCAGTGATTTCCATGGTTTGGTAAACCAACTAGCTTCAGTCAATATTGTTTTTGATGATGAGGTAAAGGCTCTCTTGATTTTATGTTCTTTGCCTAAAAGTTGGGACAGTTTGGTTATGGCAGTAAGTAATTCTGCATCTGCTTCTAAAATCTTAAAAGTTGATGATGTTGTGAGTGTGATCTTGAATGAAGAAATACGCAGGAGAAGCACAGGTGAATCATCAGGGAATGCTCTAAGTGTAGAAAGTAGGGAAAGGCAAAGGGAGAAGGTTGAGCAAGGGAAATCAAGGTCAGAAAGGAGATCTGAGTCCAAAGGTATTACCTGCTAGTTTTTTGGAAAGAAAGGACATATGAAGAGGGAGTGTTGGTTGAGAGATAAAGAGAATCAACATGCAGGTATTGAAGAAGCAAAGGATGCAAATATTGTGATGCAGGATGCTCTCATACTTTCTTCAGATAGTCAAGTAGGATCATGGATTTTAGATTCTAGTTCATCTTTTCATGCATCCCCAAACAAAGATTTGTTCTATGAGTATGAATAGGGAGACTTTGGATTTCTTTATTTAGGGGATGGTACGCCTTGTCAGATAGTTGGCAAAGGGAAAGTGCAGCTGAGATTGTAGATTGACAACACATGGGTGTTGAAAGAGGTCATGCATGTTCCAATTCTGAAGCAGAGTCTGATTTCTGTAGGAAGGTTGGGAGATGAGGGATGCACAATAACCCTCACAGCGGATTCTTGGAAGGTTACCAAGGGAGCACTTGTTCTAGCAAGAGGTAAGAAAGTAGATACTCTTTATCTTCCTACTTGTATTACTGATTCTACTTCTGGTGTAGATTCAAAGATGTGGCCTAATAGGCTTGTTCACAAGAATAGGAAGGGAATGGAAGTTCTTGAATCAAAAGGCATGTGTTCAAATTTGGAAAGCACAGATACAATTCATTGCAGAAAGAGGAAATTTGATGCTTTTGACAGGAATAAAGAAGCCTTGGTGTTTATGGAGGAGATGAAGGACAGAGATCAGTCACAGGGGCTAAATAAATCTAAGCAGGGCAACATGGATAGAGGTATGATCTAAGAAGAGCTCGTGGATGAAAATTTCATCACTTACAGGAACACACAGACACCGATGTCGGTAGCTTGGCACCGACGTCAGTCATCCAGGTACCGACATCAGTCATGTGCAGACCATCAGGGTCAGTAGGTTAGACTGGAGAAGTTTGGCATTGGTCATAAGGACCGACATTGACAGGAGGGACACCAGCGTCGGCCAGGGAAACGACGTCAGCAGTCAGGTTTAGTGCAGGGAACTGACATCGGTCAGAAGCAGACTGGGAGATGGCCTAGATCGGTCACTGGAATGGATGTTGGGTGAATTAATAAGTCTCAAACATCCATGTGGAGGTCAGGAAAGGTATGTGAACCTCATATTCATTGTTCACCTTCTTTATATTGCTTACTGATAGTCATGAACTAGGAAGATGGAAGAAGCAATGCAGGTAGAATCCAGAAACAGTGGGAGCTTGGCATGGATGAGGAGTGTGAGTCCTTGGAGAACCAAATAGGTATTTTTTGGTAGTGTTGTTAGCTGGAAGGAAGCACTGGATAGAGGGATGGATTCCCATTTTAGAGAAGAGAGTGGATGGACACATGAGACAGAAGGCTATGGTATATGGTCTTGATTATGCTGCAGAATAATGGAGGTTTGACCATTGTATTTTATCTTTACCAGGTTGGATAATATTAGCTACATTATCCTGTTACTGTATTGTGTTACTTGTTGCAGGGTTTCATATACATGGAGTTTTCTGAGCTAAGGGTAGAGTTGTATGTCATGAAGAATTTGGGAGCAACAAATTTCTTGTGGCATAAGAGACAGGTATTGCATCATAGGTTTGCGTGGTGTTTGGTCTTCAAGAGTGACATTGAAGAGGGATACAGAGCCTAAGGAACAAAATAGATGGTGTACAAGTACAGGTACAAGTTGCAGCTATTTATCTCCAAGTGGGAGATTGTTAAAGTGTGGAGCTAAAAGCTTCAACTGTTTGTAGATGCAAGGAAGGATGCTGAAGAACCAGAGCCACTGGCGTCAGCAGTATGACCGATGTTGGTTAGATGTAGTGGAGAAGGAGACCGGCGATGGCAGGGAGTCAGCCGACGTCGACAGCACCAGACAAGCAGGGACCGGCGTCGGTCACCTGTGCGGTCCAGAACTGTTCGTTGCACGAATAGTTAGTTAGTTGAACCGAGTGTTTGCATGCTAAGGGGCTAATTTAAGTCGCGGGCTGTGTGTCTAATTTTAGTAGTTAGAGTTCTATTTTTGTAAGCATGGGATCCTATTTAAAGACCCATAAGGCATGTATTGTAATTAATTCTAAGGCAAGTAAAAGCATTGAAGCAAGCAAGGTCAAGGAGATCTACAGGTGTAAGGTCAAGGAGATTAGCTGAAGCATTCAAGGAGGGATAGCAACTCAGGCTTTAGAGTTGTTGTGTTGAGCAAGAGAGAGAGGGAAGAATGTCTTGAGGTGTGGCAAGCCTTTGAGGTGGAGGAAGAAGTGGCATCTTCCTTATTGTATTTTCTTCTAGTAGTATTTAATACAAGAGTGTGTATTGTCTCTCTAATTCTTTGCTGTCTCAAGTTTCTAGCTACTTTATCATTCTGGTATAATTCCGTGTTTAATTGCATTTAAGAAAGTAATCAATTGTGCTCTAATTGGTAGAGCTAGAGATCCCCTGACAGTCATACGGGGTGCGATAGTGTCCTTTTGCAAGTAGGGACACTAATCTTTTGGGTGGAGCTTTGCCTAGTCCTAAGATGCATGTGCATGAATGGATGAATGTTGGTTCATTTTTTATTCCCTATTTTAAATTGATTTTCATTCAAAACCTTAGGCCTCCATGTTTGTTAGGGTATTTGAGGAGCACAAGTGAAAAAGAGTGGTATTATCAAGGTATGCTAGATGTGACTTCAACACCCCATGTGTTGAGTATTGCCTACATACCAATACCTCAAAAGGGGATCAATCCTAGTATAGTTATCCCAATATAAGTGTTAGTGTAAGTGAAAGTGAATGCTTATATGAGTGTCTATTTGAATGTGACTTGAGACTATAAATCTAAGCTCTAGGTTGTTATAGATGGGTGTATGTAGAAGTAGGATAGAATAGGGATTAATAACCTTCATTTACATAATTATTTATAAGTATTTACATTTTATTTCCATTTGGTGGATAATTAAATGAAAGTGGTGTATATATAGAATTTTGGTTCTTTTCAAGATGTGAAATAGGTCTAGCTAACCCTAGGAATGATTTTGGGAAAGAAAAGATATCTGTTAGGGGAGTAAGGAGCTAAAGGACACTAACACACTCCTTAGGTCAATAGTATAGTGCACTAGTGTCCAAAGGGACATGCTAATGTCTAGGTGGTAGAAGCTAGTGAATGAGATCCCTAAGTGCCTAGGGGATGAATTAGTGCTAATTTTGTTGTATTTAGGAATAGGCTAAACTCGTATAAAACCCAAAAAATTATCAAGAGAGGCCCTAAGATAGGTCCAGGCTAGGACAAGGTGGTATCAAGTGACACTCTCTGCACTTAAATGACATTTTAGATGACTACATAGGTCAACAATACCCTTGTATCAAAAAATTTAAGACTTTGATTTTTTGCTAAAAAGACCTCCACATTCACCATCATGTACCTCTGGTAAGAAATGTTATCTTGATCATGGCTAAGGCATTGAAGTAACTATTCTTGATATTATATTTTGAATAAATATCCTAAAATTAGAAAATAATTCATTACTTCAAATTATAATTATAATTTATCATTATGTGTAGCATTTTATAGGATGGAATTCTTATATAAAAAGTTATATATATCATTGCACCATTATGAATTTATTGCATTATGTGTAACTGCCATGACTTATAGAGCCTATAATTTTGCTATAACGACTGATAAATATTATAACTATCAAATAGTATAAGTTATATGATCATTATTGAATTTAATGGGAATCTCAAAGTTTCACTAGTCATGGAATCAACATGTCAGTTGTCTTTTTGAGGTATATTATCTATTGAAAATGAATCAAGTTTGTTTCTAGTCACAGTACCATTTATTTGTATGGAATTAAATTTTGTTCTATTTTTTGGTAAATGTATAAAGTTTGATTAACCATAAATTAAGAATCCCATATAAATGGATCTAGAATCATTTTAGGACATTGATCAAGATTTGGGATCTAATCACTCTATGTTTTTAACTATTTTCACCTATAGGACGTTTGCATCAACTATAAACAATTAACTTGATATAGATGTCTAAATTTAACATAGGTGTCTATCCCAAAATATACATATAAGTGGATTAAAAATCTTATCAAACCCATGTTATCACCTATGTGCCTATTTGGTACCTCTGAATATGTTTGTTTATGTGAAAGATCTAGTCAATAAGCAAAATCTTAATCTTCTTACCTTTTACCTTTTATAACTAGTAAAAATTAGTTAGTAATGAGTCAAGCTAACCCTAGTAACCCCAATTATGGCTAAGTGATACTTACATAACCAATACTCCAAGGAGGGCCTCAGATTCATACATAGTTTTTCCTCTTATGCATGCGTTTGGAGTTGTAATTGTGTAACTATATGCTATTTATTCTATAATAACCCTTGGTATAAATAATACAAGAGTATAGTGACCTTTTGAGTGATTCAAATATTTAATATAGTACTATAGTGTATTTTGATATCTCAGGATATAAAATACTTGTTAACTAAAACAAACTTTATCCAATTTGCTAGATGATGTAATTAGACCATAACCTTTATCTATATATATATATATATATGGATCTCTTGATTTTTAAATAGGACCTAGTGACACATGAAAATCCAATAATAAGAATAAAGGGGACACAACAAAAGGACACCAAGCAAAAAATATGGAAAAAATGATAAAAGGATAAGTCTGGACACTTGAATTGTAGTTAGACACTTGCATGGATGTGTTGACACAGAAGATTGCACCCTTGGTAGGAGGCTGAGCTCCTACCTTCTTCACGCAACAATGGAAACTCCCCTCTCGCCTGTGGGACTGGTGAAGCTAGAGGGGAGAGTCTCTAGATAAGGGCTAGCTCCCTTTGATGCATCGTGTTGTTTCCAGCAAGTGCAAAACACATATATATAGATATAATAAAAGGGGGGGATGAAAAGGGAGAGAGATGTAGGAAAAACAAACCTACTCTAAAAGAGGTGATGCACCAAAATAAGTCAACCTTCACACATCCACTCTCAGAATCAAACAAATACATACATACACTACACACTTGGCAGAAGGACCAGGCTGCAAGAAACTGGTAGGGAGGCTTTCATGAAAACACATGAAATAGAAAATCACTGAGGCATTATGAAATGCACACTGTAAGTAACTCCTTCTATTTTGGACTTCTCAAATGTTAGCTCTTCTCCTTTCAGTTACAGAAATGGTGCCTTGTAGATAACAGGTCTGCTGGTGTTGAACCTGTGAGAGCATCAAGAAATAATGACTGGACACAGACAAACACTCAAGACATACTCTGAAATATCTATCCAAATGGAGGTAAAAAATTGCATTTATTTGATTTAGGTGAAATTTTGCCAGGGCTATGCCTTACAAATGTGGAAGATCTAACCCTTCTCAAAAATGAGAAGTTACAATATATAGAAGAAAGGAGAAAGAAACTTGGTGCCTTTTTTTTTGACAGGTTGGCCTATCGCGTTCCATTGGAAAGAGGAAAACACTATTGTGTTGTCATCATTTTAGAAGAAGCCTACTAGAACCATGCTATATAATCACCAAATTTAACTTTGGTGTTTGAGCTTTAATGTGGAAGTGTGGATCGTGCCTCTTTTCTACCAATAGACTGAAATTTGTCCCCTTTTAAATGCATGGGCCGTGTTACTTGCTATTTGCACCATTTGGGGACTATCAGGTAATAAATTGCCTACACTTTGCCACTTGGACTACCTTGTCACTTCTGCACCATATCATTTCTCCTTGCTTGTCATCTATAATTTGTCTTTTCTTGGTTTTGTCTTTCTCGCTCTTTTAGCCCTCGGGGGTGATCTCTTGGCTGGTCACTGCATTCCTTGGGCTTTTCCATGCTTGATGCTCAAAAAGTTCAAAAAACAAATGGCTAGTTTATTGCATTAAAATTGATGGCCTTTGGGGCATCACCGTCCTTGTCAAAAGTCATCGGGTCTTTTCCTTTGAACTGCGGCCTCCTTAAACTGAACCCATTAAACCAAAATGGTTCGATAGTTCAATGGTTCAACCAAGTGCACTGATGAGCCTTTGAACTGAAGCTGATGAACTTTCTGCCTTTGAACCATTGAACCCGACTATGAACTGAATTCATTGATCCTGCTGAACCCAAAATGAATTGGCCTTAAATACCAGGGGAGAAGTTGACCAAAAATTTGCCTATGGGCAAAATTGGTCAACAGATTGGCGACTCATAGGGGAAACATGCTTGCTATGCTTAAGACCCAGTTGCCTTTAATATCCATTAGGTGCGGAGTCAAATGGTAACTTTAAAGAGAGTTCACAACAGCCCTCAAGATCCTAGAATCACACCTGAAGCTTTCACCCCCACACGCAAAGGGAAACACACAAGGATAAAAACAACTAACTGTGCAAACTGCACTTAGGGAAAGTAGGAGAAGAAACTGAAACAAACTATGATGTACAACTAATAAGGCATTTTTGATTCCCTCTTGGATCAAAAGGAAAACTTCTTAAGTCCCCTTCCTGGTAAGAAGACTTATGGCACCAGGCAAGTAGCTAAATGGAAAAGAGAAATGGCGACTTGCTCTTTTTGCCTATCACCTGCATTGGCTGGTACCCGAGTGGAGATTCAAACATGCTTCCAATGTATACATACTCTTTTTGATCTTAGAAGCTTGCCTCCTATTGGTTCTTCAAGCTAGTGTATCCCATCAAGAAATCAATTGCTACCGGCTCATCACCATAATCCCCTTGATACACACCCTTGACTGGCTTGCTCTCTTCTGCCTCATGCTCGGGTTCCATGGTATGACCATCTTCCTTGATGACTTAAAATAAGATATCTTTGGATTCACCAACCTCTCAGAGGGATAAATCTGAAAGCCTGTAGCCCCCTTGTAAACTTGTTTGAACCCCAATGCTGCCTTCTCCACTGTTATCCAGCTCATAGCCTCCCTGAAGAATAGTGTAGCCTACCTTAATGACTTCAAACAAATCATTCATAGCATGAACAAGAGATTGTCCATGCTCATCCATGTCACCTAAGGTGATCTCCTCCTCATCCGCACTCATGAAATCTCCCTGATCAGTCATGAACTAAGCATACTCCTCTTCACTTGCTTCCCTCAAGATAGGTTCCTCCTCGAGAAGGGGTGAAGTGGAAGGTTAACAGACAAACTCATGTGGAAGAGGAGGCACTCCTTAAACTAGAATCAAATGATTCTCCCCTTTCCATTTGGCTAGCACTTCACCTATATCAAGCATGGCCTGATAGCTCTCTTGGGGATGTGTAGGTGGGGTGTGTTCAGGCATGGAATGTGCTATTGGGTTTGAACCATCCATCACACACTGGCTGAGGAATCTCTCTTTGGATTCCAACTCTACAATCTACGTGTCTATATCCTCTTGGAAGAGCCTTTCCCAAAAGTCACAATCATCATCGGGAGTAGGAGTAGCCCCATCTTCTTCAAGGTTTTGAGCAAAACCTTTCCCTTCTTCCTTCTTTCCACCCCAATATTCCACTATTTACATCCAGCTCATGATCTTGGGATTGGAATCTTGCTTCTATAAGCAAGCCGCAACCTTATCATTTTCTAGGTCCTGAGTTGGTTTATGATGTTCCTTCTTCCAGCTCAGAAATGGGAGATCATGTTGAAAGACTTGAGGAGGTTAGGGAAGATTTGGGAGGGTCTGCTCATGTACAGGAAGAGTTATTTGAGAAGAGGTGTGTTGAAAATCTAGGTGCACAGGATTGAGGGTAGGATCGATTGATGCATCAGATGAGTCAAAATGAGCAAGTGCCATCTGATAGAAAGGATTTGGCATACAAGAGGGATTTTTCTCTAAAATAGGAGAGGGTAGACTTTGGGCCAAAATTTCTTGATTTTCATCCCTCCACTTTACCAACACTTCATCAATATTGAAATTAGCTTATGTATTGGTGGAAGGGGTGTCTTTTGGCATCGGCTCCTCTACAAGGTCTGAAAGTTCCATCTCTCTTTCTCTAAGCAGTCTCATCCTAGCTTCCAATTCCTCAACCCGCTTAGCCAGATAATCCTCACCTTGTACTTCTTAGAGCTCATGAGAAACACCATAGAGATGGGGAGTGCATGAAGATTGCCATGAAGTGTAAGGAACTTCCTAAGGAAGGGTGGGGGGAACTTGAAAAGGACTAACCTCATCTTGTACCTCATACTCTTGGACAATGTCTTTCATCCCCTTGCTATTTTGTGACTCAACCACTTGATTCCAACTCAAAAAATTTGGACTGGGCATCTCCTTTGGGGTTGATGGGGCCATAATGTGAGAGGGCAGCAAAGATTTAGATTCCACTTGCCCAGCTACCAAAAAGGACTGCTACATCTGAAGGTTTATCAATTCGATCCGTCTATCAATATTAGCCTTAAACATAAGATTTGTCATTTCAGAACTCTCCTCAACACGATTGGGGAAAGGACTTTGACAGGCTTGATTTAGCTTATAAGCAGGCACCGTATATGATTGATATGATGCTTGGGGTAGTGAGTATGCATGTTGATAGACTTGGTAAGGCTGCCTCTCACGAATACTCAGCTTCTCCTCCAAAGATGTGATCTAACCACCCACATCTAGCATCTCACCTGTAAGCCTATGCCAATTGGCTCTTTCAATGGGAGTCCATTCCTTCTTAACCTGATTTAGTGCATTTCTCACTTGATGGATGACATAATCAAGAACTTATTGGCCACATCCCCTTCTTGTGTCAAGATATACTACATATTTTTCATATCCCAGTAGTGCTCACTTGAAGGCAAAAATGGGTTGATTGGCAAAGAGACTGGGTTGAGTGGGAACAATGACGTAATGAGAAGACTAGGCATAAGGCTGATATAACTCATGAAAGGGCTAGGATTGGCCATATTGAACCTGATAAGGATCAACATAAGGCTGGTAAGGATCATAGCCATGTTGGCCAAGGAAAATAGGGTCCATGGCTCTGAATGATGGGGGTATACATACCAGAATATGCTTTTTGATGGTACGGTACCAAAACTACTTAACCAGTTGATTTAACTCAGAGTTGCCATTGGTGTTTGATTCAAAAAGCCTCCAAAGGCTGGTTGGTTAAAGAACACACCAAAATTTATTCAACTCTGTGGACACAACTTGTCCTAGTTGGTCCCACCAGGCGTGCCAGAAACTGTTGACGCAGAAGATTGCACCCTTGGTAGGAGGCCGAGCTCCTACCTTCTTCACGCAATAATGGAAACTCCCCTCTCACTTGTGGGACTAGAAAAGTTAGAGGGGAGAGTCTCTAGATAAGGGCTAGCTCCCTTTGATGCATCGTGTTATTTCTAGCAAGTGCAAAACACATATATATAGATATATAAAAGGGGGGATGCAAAGGGAGAGAGATGCAGGAAAAACAAACCTACTCTAAAAGAGGTGATGCACCAAAATAAGTCGACCTTCACACATCCACTGTCAGAATTAGACAAATACATACATACACTACACACTTGGCAAAAGGACTAAGCTACAAGAAATTGGTAGGGAGGCTTTCATGTAAACACAAGAAATAGAAAATCACTGAGGTGCTGTGAAATGCACACTGTAACTCCTTCTGTTCTGGTCTTGTCAAATGTTAGCTCTTCTCCTTTCAGTGGTAGAAATGGTGCCTTGTAGATAATAGGTCTGCTAGTGTTGAACCTGTGAGAGCATCAAGAAACAATGACTGGACACAAAAAAACACTCAAGACATACTCTGAAATATCTATCCAAATGGAGGTAAAATATTGTGTTTATTTTATTCAGGTGAAATTTTGCCAGGGCTATGCCTTATAAATGTGGAAGATCCGACCCTTCTCAAAAATGAGAAGTTACAATATATAGAATAAAGGAGAAAGAAACTTGGTACCTTTTTTTTGACAAGTTGGCCTGTCGCATTCCATTGGAAAGAGGAAAATACTGTTGTGTTGTCATCATTCTAGAAGAAGCCTGCTAGAACCATGCTGTATAATCGCCAAATTTGAATTCAGCATTTGAGCTTTAATGTGGAAGCGTGGATCACAACTCTTTTCTACCAACAAACTTAAATTTGTTCCCTTTTAAATGCACAGGCCATGTTACTTGCTATTTGTGCCATTTGGGGACTATCAGGCAATAAATCACTTGCACTTTGCCACTTGGACCACCTTGTCACTTCTGTGCCATATCATTTCTCGTTACTTGTCATCTGTGATTTGTCTTTTATTGGTTTTGTATTTCTCACTCTTTCAGCCCTTGGGGGTGATCTCTTGGTTGGTCATTGCATTCCTTGGGCTTTTCCATGCTTGACGCTCAAAAAGTTCAAAAAACAAACATCTAGTTTATTGCATTAAAATTGACGGCCTCTGGGGCATCACCGTCCTTGTCAAAAGTCATCAGGTCTTTTCCTTTGAACTGCAGCCTCCTTGAACTGAACCCGTTGAACCAAAATGGTTCAATGGTTCAATGGTTCAACCAAGCACGTCGATGAGCCTTTGAACCGAAGCCGATGAACTTTTCGCCTTTGAATCATTGAACCCGACTATGAACTGAATTCATTGATCCTACTGAACCCGAAATGAATTGGCCTTAAACAACAGGGGAGAAGTTGACCAAAATTGCCTGTGGGCAAAATTGGTCAACAGGATGCAAGATCTCAACATAGACATAGGTGTCCAGAGGTTAAAAATACAAAGATATCATAAAACACAGGTGGGGATCCCATGGGTACACTAGATAAAAGACAAATTACAACATATAGTATCATGGGGGTAGATAAAAGAAGTGAAATAAGATTAAACCAAAGAGAACCACAAGAGACCATGCCACTAGTATCTAACTCTTAATAAAAATATGTATATATTCAAAAGGATATGAAAACTATGTTTACACCAAGTATGGATATATACATTTCCCTACCCCCTTTAATCTAATAATACATAAAAATTAAAATTAGTAGTTGAAAGGAAAATAAAATGAATACCTTGGTGTGTACAACACACCTTATCTTTTCTTGAACTTTATTTGAATCTTTAATTTAAATATTACCTTCAATAAAGGGCATGTCCCAAAATAATCAACATATATAATCTATATATGAACATTAATAGAAAGTAACATAAAGAAAGAACATCTATAGAATATGCATATATATGTGTTATATAGTAATGGCTATAAGATGCTAAAAACTAGAGAAATACAAGGGAAATTTTAATCTCATCAATTTTCTAGCCAAGAAGGTGAGTGAGATCACAAATGGTCAAATAGATTTCACATTGGTGTTGTTGTATTTGGAGTGGGGAGAGTTGGACGGTGATCATGCCCCAAACTTGGAATAGGAAGAGAAGCGATTCGGTCATTAAGAGTATCATATTACAACCAACACAACTCAAGTGCACAAATTGGTGACATTATATGATTTAATCACTCAAATCTATAAATAGGACCAACCACTGTATATGGATAACGCCCAAATAACAATCTTATTGGCTCAAAAATTTATCAGAAGGACAAATTGGTGACTTTGAGTCAATAGTGTGGGAGTTGAGTCCTTCTATTAGTTAGTCATACAGTGATAAAATCCCTCTCCTATTATCAGGCAGAGCTACCTTTATTAAAATCCAAAAGGAGAAAGTAAAGAAATAGCTATTCTCAACTATTCACATCAAAAATGTTTTCTATAGGGTTTCATAATTTAACAAGAAAGTGCAAAAAGGAGATAAAAAGGAAATGAGTTGAATGAAGGTAATGATGGGAAAAGGAGAATAATATTATTATAGCTAGTTGAAAATATAATCTACCATGATAATTCTTAGAAAAATGAAGGATGAATCTATGTGACTAAACATAGAGATTCACTAGAATAGCCTAAGAAGGAGAAACATTGTGCTCATGGAAATCTCTGCTCATTCAATGGGTGGTAAAGACATAATTACACCCTTAAGAGTGTAAAACATACACTGAGATGATTCTATGATACTAATAGCAAACCAAAGACAACCATCCCATATTTAATTGTAAAAGATAATTAAAATATTGCTTAAACCCCATCGATTCACATTTGTGGAAATAACTAACATATATTAAAAAAGAAATTATAATGTGAAATTTCCACATTAAGACTAATTAATAAAATTTATAAATTTTTTTTGAAAGAAAATATTTGAATACAAATGAATCATACATAGTCACAACTCATGAAGAGAATCTGAACACAGTTTTCAAATCTCCTTTGTATTGATATTTGTTGAGTTGTAATATAATATCACCTTCCAAAAATATGTTTTAGAGTTATATTTTTCAAAAATCCCATTTATAATGAGCCTAACACTCATATTTATAATGTGGGAAGGTGGTTATAATGTGTAACCACCTTTTTTATGTTTTAGATGATGCAAAAGTGATTTTATTAAAAAACACCACTTAAGTGGTGTAAAAAAGAGTTGGTGCAATCACATCACATGTAAGAGTGAAAAAGAGAAATTACATGACTTGAAAAGTGTATAGGTGTAATTATGTTTTTTTCACCAAGTGCAATTAGGACTTCATGAATTACAAAGTTGACATAGTGCATTTGGATGAATTACATTTGTGAATTTGCACCTACAAAATTTTCAACTAGAAATTATAAAATAATGCATCTTCCTTGATGAATGCCATTGATTTTTGATATGCATCATGATGACTTGAAGGATTAAAATAGTGTAAAGAATTTGGTATTCATGGATTCCCATTTCAATCTATGAAATCTATAGTCACCATGAAATTCAACTCATATCCACTGGTAATGTAGTCCAAGAAACTATGTTGTGTGCTTGCTGAGAACTTTTCCAAAAATAAATGACTCTTCAATATCTTATTTTGATAATCATGTTTACTTGAGGAAGGTACATAGAAGTTTTATCCACTCTTGCTTATTAAAATTTTCTCAAGGTCACCTAATTATATTTGGACCCTCCCCATCAAATCATGATTTTCACATTGTTGAAATCATAATATTCTATCATTAATATATTATCCATACTCCTAGCCTATTGTAAGCTCAAAGTTATAGCTTTCCATACTAGACTAAGATTTTTTCTTTTCACCTTTGTCTTTAACACTAGAACAAAACCACCATTCTCTAAAGGTCTAGATATGTTCAAAAAAGGGGTCACTTTTGGAGAAGATATTCTTATTTTATAAATTAGCACATCGCCAAACCATCCCCACTACCATATTTGAATTGATTGTTTCCTCTACTTGAAATGTAATACTTAAAAAAATCTCAACCATTGACCTGTCCAATATGTTCTATTCCTCATCTGAGTGATCTCATCAAGATCTTACTTGGTTTTGTAACTATATCTGATAGGTAACATTCTACCTCCCCAAATTTTTTTGTTCTTCTAATCTAAGCATATGAGTTGGTACATTATGAAATTTGGAGTCAATGTCATACAATCTAAAAAGTGACCACTAGATAATTTCAAAATAATATGTAATTCTTAGTATTGTTATCCACATAGGACCTAAAGAATTTGAAATTACTTCAATATGGCCTAGTTATTCAAGTGAACCATCTTTGTATGCATGATATTTTTATTTATCATAGTTTATATCACCTTTTATTTATCCATATTAGTATTTTTCAATATCTTTACCTCCACCATAGTCATCATCTTGATAGTGATACCCATCTTGACTATAATGCTCACCACCATATCTACCATAATGGTCTTCATGTTTGCTATGAGAATCTCAATTCCTTGTAGATCTATCATCCTCTCTATGCATGTGCCATTCCTTATCTCTCCCATATCCATTTTGATCCTCCTCATATGGATCACAAAAATATCCACATCTAATACTTGAATATGAACTCAACCTATACATACCTCCAATTGATGAGGCTCCTTGGTATTTGTCTCTATTATCTGTAACCTTCTCTCTCACTTATAGTTTTATTTCTTTGCCATTGATAAGATAAAAAAAGTATTGGGACTTATTTATAACATTTTGTCTCTATTATTCCAAAGGGAATCAACATAATGGAAATCAAAGAGAGATAAAATTTGGCAAGCATGCTCTGAAGGTCATCTATAACACATTTTGATCCATGCCCCACCAAATAATCAATAACTATAAATGACCTATAGACATGATGTCAGTTTCTACCAGTGTCATTTAGCCTTATCCAGAGCATAAACATAATTATCTAATATTCATGATAATTTATAGAGTCTTGTGCAATATCTGTCATTACAGATCCATAAAGGTCATATGGTTCATTGCTTATAACATCAAGTACCTTTTCCTCAATTACATGCACCTTCAAGAATTTATTATTAACCTCTCTTTATATGTATTTATAAATCTAATAAAAAACCTTCTTCATATTTCCATTTTTGGTAGTGTTGTCATTTATGTCAAAGGTAATGATAAAGTGGTGATGTCACTGATGAAGTGACAAGAAAGCGTTTTGTGCTTGATAAGTGATCCATGTAGTTGAGTTATCTTGATAAATGGAGAATGATATGACAAGATTGTGAGATGTTTTCACGTGTTTTAATATGATTTTTGAGCTATAAGAGTGGTATTTTAAGAATCTCAAGGTGGTTTGGTAATAAGAAGGCTTTGAGTTTCGAATGTCTATTTTGATACAAGATGGAAACAAATTTGGTAGCTTTTTTGAGGCAAGAAGCATATGTGAACATAGAGGGAAGATTGAGAGCATGAAATTAATACATATGACATGTTTATGATGATTTGAGATCAATACAAGAAGGTTCTAAGAGCTTTTAAAGACCAAGCATAATTAGTGGTTCTAGATCTAATGTGCATAAAGACCTAATGAGGTCCAAATGAAGGGTCAAGTTAAGTTGTCTAGGTGTTGAAAACCATGAAATAATTAAATGAGGTTTGAAAGGGTGGTTAAAATGTGTTTACATGTTTTATTTATTAAGGAGGAAGACAAAACAAGAGATCATGTTGAAAGTTTTCATATACATGCAAAATGAAGGTTTCCAAGCTCGAGAAGGAGGTTAAGATGATCATTGGTACATGTAGAGTTTTCATGGTGAAGTGATTATTTTGGGAGAGGTTTTACATGGTTCTAATAAGTATTTCCAATATTGTTTTAGTGGTTTTAGATATAGAGCTTTATGAACATTTGTTAAGAATGTAAACTGGTCAAAACCCTCCTATAAACCCTCATAGTGGAGCGATTAGAAATATATGAAATGTTAGTTCATAGAATGTATTTTAAAATAAATTTTTATGATTTTATGATTTATATTAATCCTCCAAGCATCCTTGATTGGTTTTTTGAGGGAATTAAATAGAAGGTACATAAAAGTGCTTATTTCTAGAGAATTTGATGCTACAGGAAGAATTGACCAGGTCACCACATACAAGTTGATGGAGATTGAAGAAAAAAATTATTATTAAAGTTAATAGAGTTGGTTTGTAATTAAACATTCAATATTTCAATCTTTTTTGTCAATATAGTTGACCTATTGCTAATCTGTAGATAGTGAGAATAGTGAAAAAAGCAAATCAGAGTGAAAAGGTGATTAGGGAAGAGTTTCAAGTGAGTAGGGATGAATCCAATGGTTTGGATTATTTATTAAATAAATATTAATCTTATTAATATGGTTTTTAAATTTTTTTTATTCCTATACATAATCTGTAAAGTGCTCATAAAGTGACTTATCTATGTAAGACAAGACAGTGGAACCCAGGATAGTGAGAATGATCTATAGGAGAAAAGTGGCCTTTGAAGCATATGAATTTTTTGTTTGAGGATGATATAATAAATTTTTATGACATTTTAAATTCATTATAATATATTTTAAGTGTTTACTTAGG
The DNA here is from genome assembly GCA_037957365.1 of Torreya grandis. Classification (NCBI taxonomy): domain Eukaryota; kingdom Viridiplantae; phylum Streptophyta; class Pinopsida; order Cupressales; family Taxaceae; genus Torreya; species Torreya grandis. Next base: position 858,995 of record JARHVA010000288.1, on the reverse strand, counting down.
TATGAGAAGTCATGTTAAACATGACTATGTTTTGAGCCAGATTGACTGCTCCAGGTGTGATAGGGAAAGTGAAGTGTTTGAGGTCTTATGATAAATAGTGATGCATAAAATGGACATATTTATGTTTTTTGAAACTTAAATTAACTATAAAATATTTTTTAAATATTAAGAGAGAGGTTAAGTGTGTAAACCATGCAAGACAAAAGGGCTTGTCTAGCTGTGTTGAGTCTTTGAGAGAGTGGTCTAAGGAATTAGTCTGTTAGACCAATGAATGATGCTAGAAAAAGAAAAAGAAATATTTTAGGTTGATATATAAGACTAATATGATATATCCATGTGAATTATATATCTTGGAATCACTCTTACAAGTGATAAACATGAACATTTACATGACTATACTTTGACTGTGTTTGACCAGTCTGGGTGGTCCTATAATAGAAGTGATTTTGGATGATTGGAGCTTGAGTAAAGATTTAAAATGGACATGATGATTTTTATAAGGTCATGTATGATATATTAATGTAATTTTTATAGTGTGTTATTTGAGATAAGTGTTTGTTTTATTTAGTTCTATATGATAGACTTTTTTGTGTTTCTAAGCCTAATGGCAAGTAGGCTAAAAATGGCTTGGTTCAAGTGGTGAGTTGGATTTATAGGTACATAGACATATTTTACAGTGATAAAGGGTATATTGGAGGTATTTTTGATATTTTTCATCTTTTGGTGAAGGCTAAAAGTGGTATAAGAGATCCAAGTTGTAATGTGTGCGTGGATAGACCTAATTGCTTTAGGTCTCATTAAGGCCTAATTAAAGTTTGGGGCTAAAAAGGTATGAAAAATATATGGAGTGGATATTATCACCCATTTAACATGTGTGTGGACCTATTAAAAGTTTAAAAAAGTGAGAGAAGTATTTTGGATGACCAATATGGGTTAGATGAAGTGTGTGGTATAAAGGCAAGGCGTAATTGGCCTATTTAGAATAGTTGTGAGTGGATGGACTTAAGCGAAGGAGATAACCTTTGAAATATAAGGATTAAGTAATTAAGGAAAATTAGAGGGTGAATAAGATCAATTAGGCTTATCTGATCAATTTGATATAGGTTGACTTATAGGTCATTGGACCTAATGAGCCTAGAAGAGGCATATTAAATGAAGGAGCCTAAGTGGCATATATGAGGTAGAGAGGAAAGTTTGTAGGTGTTAAAGTAAGATAAATTAATAATAAGGTGTGTAAAACATAATATAAAAGGTTTATATCAGTTTGGAGGTGATTGAGTTGGTTCTTGATCATTAAGGGGGTTGTAGGCTCTTAGCTAGTTGGTGTTAGCTAAAAGTCAAGTTGGTGCTTGACTAAATTGAGGGGTGGGTGCTCCTTGATCAGTTAGTTCTGGTTTAAATTGAACATTGTAATTATAGGATAGTATTAAATGTTCTTGGTTCATTGGGATTTATCCCCCAAGAGGGTTGCCCACATAAACTCTTATATTATCTTGTGATGTGCTCATATGGTTGTTTCTATATGCATTACTTGATAATATGTGAATATATGCTTCATGGAATGGGTTTGGAATTGAATGTAAATTATTTATATATATATGTACCCCCCTATAAATATATAATTCCAATAATTTGTATTAGAGACACACATTTGAAGGAGGATTGACAACCTACAGGGGATCCTAAGTAGCTTGAAGTATGATAAAGACAATGTTCAACTTGTTTGCAGTGATGGATAAGTTGTTAAGATCATGGTTGAAATATACATGATGGTGTTTGTAAAGTTTAATAAGGAATATAATGAATCTAATTCCAATATCAAACTTGAGTTGATAAACAAAATGACCTTGAAGACATGTTGAAGGATAGTACCATTTGTATTAGGTTTCCATGAGACCTAATGAGGGTATGAGAGATATTAAATATTTATACATAAAAGTGAATTATTTGTTGATACCAATACATGGAGGTGTTATTGATATTCTTAGGTTTCATATTAATGCTTTCAAAACTTTTGAAAGCATCCATGCTGATGTGGTCAGTCAAAGTTGCTTTGACTGGGTTTTTGTTGCATGTTGACAATTCTAAGTGACTAGCTTGAAATGTTATTTTTGAGCCTATATAACCTTAATTAATTTATATAATGTATCTAATGATGTTATTTATATCTTTATATTTCCATTAATATGTGGATTATGCCTAGACTAAGTGTATTCAGGTTATTAGATCTTTGTCTTTGAAAATTGGGTTTTGAGGTTCTTGGATGTATAAGTGAGTATTTGAGAGTGATATGTTGGAGTGTCTAAAGATCATATACATGAAGCTAAGGTATTTAAGGTTATACCCATGTGATCTAATAATATTTCCATATGGAATATTTGAGTGTTTGCTTCAAATATGTGGAGACAATGTTTTTGGGCTACATAGGCCTAATAGGTCTTTAAGGCCTAATGAATGTTTTAAAGTATAAGCAAAAGATTTGATGTTTATTAAGAATTAATAAACAATAATAGAAAATAAAAATAAGTATATGACAAGGTCTAGTTCATTAAAATATATTTTAAAGTGTGCATCTATGCAAGAAATCATCATATTAGTTGATTGTGTCTCAACGTCCTTTGAATGGCTAAATAATGTTAACTTGTAGAGTTGTTTGGTGTTTATAGATGCTCAAAATTATTGGTCAAGGTGTTTAAATATTTTCCTAATATATTTTATTTATTTTATATGATCTCTATTTGTCATATTGTTTCTTAAAAGGAAGATCAAGTTCTAAAGGTGTAAGATAGTGAAATAAGGGTTTGGTTTCAATAAACCCTACGGAGATTATTCTTGGTGAAAATGAGATTGAGATGGATTATAAATCTTAGTTATATTTTTTTGGGGAATATTAAATGTTTATTACAAATTGTTTTCATTCTTTTGATACTTATTTGAATGGATAATATAGGTCTTAGTTGTCAAGATTTGAGCAAGGGTATGAAAGTTGAAGATTGGTCTTTCAAGACTAATGCCATTATGGTAAAGAGATGTTCATATGTTATAAGGAATAAAGGTGATATAATAATTATGTTACTTGTTTTTTAGATTCTATTTTAATATATAAATATGTCAAAGTGTATCAAAATTTCCTAAAAGTGAATAAGGTCTATCATACTTAGTATTGACTACATGTTGTATGTAAGGGTGCTTGTTAGTGTTTTGAGTCTTGATGGATTGTAAAGAATGAAAGTGAGTAGTTGATGTTGTGAGGACCTTATGGAATTTGTTATAATATATGATAGGTGGTATATTTGGCTCAAAAAGGGATATAAAGTGCAAGATTTAGAATAGTAGAATGGAGTTTGAGAAATATTGACAAATAGAAATGCTTATTGTGATTTACCAAGAAGATGCATGGTTCCATAAGAGGTAGAATGACCTAAAGATAATTGAATGTGTGTAATAATGTTGGTTTTATCCTATTTGAATATCATATATAATAAAGGTTGTGTTAAAGGTCAGTTGTCTATTATCTTGAGAATCATATGGGAACTGTTCATGATGATCTCAGATGTTCAAGTTGACTAAGAAATAAAGTTGAGCCTAAGAACCAAGGATCAAGTGGCAAGGAACAATGCCTAAACAATTTTATATAGGTCCAATGGTTGAGATGTTATATTTTAAGGTGTAATGAGCTGTATCAAGGATCAATGACTTTAGGATTTTGTTTGAAGTTGTAAAGATCATGTTTAAAGGTAAGCAAGTTGTTTCTACGCTATTTCGCTTTCACATTCAAAGAGAGAAAATGAGAAACTTAAGGAAATGGTCAAGGCTTGTATGTACCTGGATGTAGTCATGCGCACCGTTATCCAGATGTTGTGAGAACTCCTCTTTGGTTGTGGAGGATGACACCTGAAAGAGATAGACACTAAAACACGAAAAATGTTAGCTGATAAGAGGGTGGATTGCCAAGCAAAAGCTTGGTCCTAGAAGTGCTAAGGCTTCTTGGAGGATGACAATCCACTGTCAAAATAGAATATGACAGAGATAGAAAAGAGAAATAATAAAAGACTAAAAAGAAAGAACTAAAAGCAAATGCGTACCTGATAAGCTACAATCTGCTTAGCACAGTCGCCGACGTCGGTGATATTGCCGGTGTCGGTCAGGAAGGTCACCGACGTCGGTAGGGGAAATGGACGAGGTCAGTCAGGGTAATGGCCAGGGGCAGGTTACAAGTCTAGTTTATGGTCTGCAAGATGGACTGTGGTCTTGTCTGTGAGTCAGGGAGTTTGTTTGGGATGGTAAAATAGTAGATAAAATCTTTAATAAGAACTAAGGCAGAGGGTATGTTGTCAGGAAAAGAGGTAAGGGCAGGAAAAAGGCCTTTCAGCCTTTTTGTGAAGCAATTTAGTCAGGTTGATTAGATTGGTCTTAAGATGGTCTATAAGTCTCTGATAGCTTGTGCTAAGTTGATTGGACAGAAGGTGTTGTCTAAAGAATGACTAAAGGGGTGTCAGAGGCAAAGAAAAGGGAATAAGGGGTGAGAGAAGGCTTTTCAGTCTCTCCGGGAAGAACAGGGAAGGTTGGGTCAAGGATGCTTGGAATAGACAGTAGACAGAATGCTAATATATTTGAAATGACACTGAAATGAAAAAAATATAAATACTTAGCTGTGATACGAGTCAGCAAAGGTACAAAAGTTGTGTTTTGGTTGTCGCTAGTGATGGAAATATCATGCAATCCCTGTGCAGAATGTCTGATGTAAGACCTTAGTGCCTAGAAAATGCTATCAAGAATGCTGATCCCTATAAGAGAACAAGAAGCCAGAACACCAGAAAGTAGGAGCATGAGAACTTTGTTTCGCCGAAAGAGGTCTCGAGATTCGTGATTAGCTCCAGAGATTAATGATTTGTGATTAGATCTGTCAAAGGGTTAGAAAACTGGTTTAAGTAAAACTGATGTCGGTGATCCCACCGGCGTCAGCTGACATTTGACCGACGTTGATGGGTGGAGAATGGGTAAAAGAGCCACCAAGCCCGTTCTCCATCCGCCAAGTGCACTATCCGTTGGAGAATTGTCAAAGGTTGGGCTAAATACGCACGAGAGTTGGTTAGGCGGTTAGAGAGAAGTAAGAATAGGTCTTGGGTGAGTCATAGGGTGGGAAATAATCTAAGGCGAGGTGTTAGACGAGGTGTTATAGGTGATGTGTCAAAGGGGAGGATATTAATAATAAATTATTATTTTAAAATTAGTAAGTGCATGTTTTAAGAATGGGTTAGGAATGGACCAAGAGGGAGGATGACCAAGGGTTAGACACAATTTTGGTGTCTACATTTGCCCCTTTTTGTCTTGTTGGTTGCTCTAGATGAACTGCAAGACAAAAATAGGAGTTGGTTGCCTCAGGTATGGGATAAGGTTGATTTCATCTTGTTGGTTGTTCAAGTGAACTGCAAGACAAAAATAGGAGGGTTGGTTGCCCCGATTATGGGTGAGGTAATCCCCCTCAAAGTAGGAGTCGAGAGAAGGGAACCTAGAATCAGGTGCTAATTTGACAGAGAGTGGATGAAAAGGGTGAAGATAGAGTGAGAACGCTGCAAAAGTTGTGATTGCGCGTACACCACTTCACGAGGATGGTCAGGTCAAATTGTCATAGGTCGAGGGTCGAGGAGTGCCAAAATTGAAATAACTGGGCCCCATCATTTAGCCATCTACTGATTGGGTTATTCAATCTAAGCTGAAGCTCCAATGGTCATCATGTTCTAGGTATCCCAGGTTCAGGAAGTGCTCTCGAAAACACAAAAATGTCACAAGTAGTGGGGATCAACTGGCTTGCGATCCTATACTTGTGAAGGTCAAAAATATGCACATAATTTTGTTAACCAATCATGAGGTAGCATACATGCAAAAACAACCAAGGCAAAATCACTTTGGAAGTGGTCACGGTCAGAGGAGATGGTCATGATCTCCAAGGTCTGGTGGTTGATGGATGGAGGCAAAAGTGATCTCAAGTGTGCCCCAGGGGGCCAAAATGATGTTTACTAGAGGGCTGAGTGATTAGGGGCATGATTTTGGGGCAACATGATGAAAAAAGGAGGTTTGAAGGTTGCCGACATCGGTGATAGAACTGATGTCAGAGACATAAAGGGACCGACGTCGGCAGGATATCAGCTGACGTCGGTGGACTAGGGCACGCTGATGCCAGCATCGGTGGCCTACCAAATCCGACAAAACCGGATTGGCAGCCCACCAAAAGTCATTTGTGCTATTTGACTGAGAGAAAAAAAAGAGCTCTGTAGGTCTTTGAGTGAAAGTGACACTAAGTTGATTGAGGAGCAGTGTGAGGTGTCAGAGAAACATTGGTGGAGAGAGAGAGGCACGTGGAGAGAGATTGGAGGCTGTAGAGATGTTTGTGGGCCAAGAGGAGCTTGAGGGTATAGTGATGCAGAAGTGATGGTAGAGGGCAGTATAAGACCTATGGGAGGTCCACCACCAGCGGCACCCATCGTGCCACCACGCTGGTGACACCGAGACGAGGTAAGAGGGTCTCTAAGCCCTATTGGGTAGATTTTTGTTGTGATTTGATTTTTGAAATTTTTGTTGATTTAGGTAGAAATTGAGGGGGGAGGGTAGCTAGGAGGGTGGGGAAGGGATCTAAGATAGGTTAAGAGGCATTGAGAGGGTTTTGGGGGGTAGAAATGGGGAAGCCCTAAATTTAGGGCTCACCCCGTTCGGCCCTAGGGCCAAACCAGTCGTCGATGTCGACGTGGTTGCCAGTGTCGACCAACCAGTGACCAACGTCAGTCACTAATCTATCGACGTCGGTCACTATGTGATCGACGTCAGTTAGGTGAGTGCCGTTGCTGGCATGCTAACTGATGTCAGTGGCTGCCTGATCAAAAGAGGGATGAAAAATGGTCAAGTCGAGGGGTCGAAGCTACGCCAAGGGTTTCCTGGAGGTCAGGTCAGGCGTAGATGGTCAAATAGGTTGGTCAAAATAAAAAGAGGAGGGAAATTTTTAACATGAGATTGACTTGGGTGGATGCAGGCGAGGCAGACTCTAATGCTGCAGGATCGACTGCCGACATTGCTAACGCGGATGTGTCAGGACATCACAGGAGAGGAGTGGGCGCAGATGAGCGCAGTGAGACTAGGCGGGTTGCGATGCTACTACAGAGTGGCACAAGATGTGAGCTTGATGGTGGCACTAATCGAGCATTGGGATCATTCCACCAACACTTTCCACTTGCCCACTGGAGAGATGATGGTCACAGTGGAGGATGTATACCAGATTTTATGGCTGTTGGTACACGAAGTAGACCTATATGCGTGCTCGAGAGAGGCGCATGATATTCATATGGTTATGTTGTTTGGGGAGCACATCGTTGAGACTAGTTACCATTCAGTGAGCTTTGCGTATGAGCCCATTTACACTATGGATGAGGATGCACATTGGCTGGCGATCTTGATGATGATAGGCATCACGGTTTATGCACTACTAGATGTAGAGGGAGGTAGGTTTTTGATCGCTATGACCAGAGTTTTGATAGATATGATTGAACAATAGACAATATTTGCCTAGGCACTAGTCTTTTTGGCCCAAGTGTATAGAGAGCTGTGGGGCATTAGCCAGCGGCGGCGGTACAGCTTGTGCATCAGCCACCTTCTACATTGCTAGGCTTACGAGCACATCGTGGTTACATGACCTCTCAGCCTCCCAGTGGCGATTTAGGCTGGCTTCAGGGTCAGATTCAGGTGGTGGCATGAGGTGATGGCATAGACTAGGGTGGATAGAGTGGTCAGAGATATTGACCATTATAGAGGGGTACTAAAGGCCCTGATCCCTATAGATATTATCTGGAGACCGTACCTAGTGTATTTAGTGTTTAGAGATCAGGGAGAGTAGCTGGTCAAGACTCAAAGCATATGATGGGTCAGGGGCAGACAAGCCGGTGAGCTCAAGAGGGTGCCAGTGGAGAGAGTGCAGTGCCAGTATGGACTGCATCAGGATGTGCCGCTCACCTTTCCACTATATAGACGGGATGACATTGAGGCATCACTCCCATTGCCAGAGGAGACAGAGGGCCCTAATTTTGAGGAGATACCAGCAGGCCTCAAGATAGTAGACCCAAGATGTTCAGAGGCCTACTCAACATGGTGGGCAGGTCAGTATATAGGGGTGCAGGTGAGACCATAGCTTGATCTACAGGCAGTGATCAAGGATAGAGATATGGAGAGGTAGGAGAGGGACACTGCTAGACAGGAGAGAGATGCTGCCATCTAGGAGAGGGATGCATCATGAGGACGAGTGACCATTTTGGAGAGCCAGGTCATAGGTTTATAGGAGGAGATGGCAAGGTTGACAGGTTGAGTGGTTGCTTTGACAGGGTAGGTCACTATTTTGCAGAGCCAGTTGGCCATAGCCCAAGCACAGGCATCGGTAGGACATGGCTTGAGAGGATAGGGCTCGATGCAGCATCCACTTCAGGAGCTAGTTCAATAGCCCACACAGTCAATGTCAATGCAGCCAAGGTTTTCACAGCTGTAGGGTTCAGTGCAGGGCACGGCAGTAGGTCTGATGGGTCCACCGCAGACTGTATGTATAGTTAGATACAGTGATGTGCTGGATGAGATCATGTATTATGAGAGGGCCATCAGGGGGTTCCCTCAGATATAGAGATACTCTGAGATGAGGGCAGAGCTGAGTCGATAACAATCTATGTCTTGAGTGATGGCTTTTGGGTCTTGCAGACGATGCAGATCAGAGGGGGGAGAGGATACAGCATCTTCTCGGCCACCGCCACCACCACCACAGCCACAACCTTGAGGGCAGATTTTGATATTATGTATATACCGGCCTGCGAGCCATTGATGCGAGATGTATCTGATATTTTTGAGAGAGAGACAGAGGCACAGCTTATGCCATTGTATAAAACATTGATATATATATATATATATATATATATATATATATATATATATATATATATATATATATATGATGTGATTTTGATCATTGATGTGTTATGGATGTGTTTATATGTTATTTTGATTTGATACATGTTTGAATATGATATTTAGGATTATGATGCTGAGATTATTGTGTTTATATGATGATGAATATATGATTAGGATTTAATGATTAATGATATGGATGTAAATGATTAATGGTAATGATTATGAAAATAGGTGTTTGTTTGTGATGTGATTGGCAGGTGATGAAAAAAAAATGTGATGGAAGAAATGCGATGAAGGAATGGCCGAGCTAACCTCAGAAGACCCCATGTCAACTGAGTGCTGCCTACATAGCCCCTGTCGTTAGGGCCTCAGGCCAATGTAGTTCTCCCAAGAGGGAGGAAAAAGATCAAAGTGGTTGATTTTAGTCATGATAATGATATAGCACTTCCCACTTGTCTGAGGGTACATGCTTTGAAATGATGAGGAGGAGATGATGCTATAGCCTTTTCCAAATGGTGTATTCTGTAACATTGGTTGGGGTTCTTCATCCCTAGCAACTATCCATATTCGTGATAGATGAATGCTAAAAATGAATTGCAGGTCGATTTATGCTTCAGCAAGTAATGGTTTATGCTTGACATAAATTGTGTGGTTGATAGTTTCCATGTGTATTGGTGTCTATGGAAACCAGAATGTTTAGGCTATGTGAGTGGTTAAAAAAAAAAAAGAGTCGGGTTGAATTGTGTGGACAAATGATGTGGTTGAATGTGACCAAAGTGTAGGCAGAAAGTAAAAGGCATAAGTGCCCTTTTATTGACAAGGACCAAAATGACAGCATAGATAGGGGTTGTTAGAACCAAGAGCCTCATTCGTGCGTTGCATCATTGACCATGAGTTGTGTTAGAGCGATAATCGAATCACTTCGACATTAAAGTGAGCTCGAAGTCCCTTGAGTAGGTGATGGGATAGGAGGAGAGGGTAACCCCATTTAGAGTAGGGATAACTTTGCCCCTTTTTATAGGAGACCCTAAGACAACTACAAGTCAAGTCCATGACCCTTTTTTTTTTTTTTTAGAGTGGACTGATCAATGCGGGAAGTCCACATAAAGATGTCACTTTGCTTGGTGGCCATTTGTGAAGCTGATCGATGTGGGAAGCTTCTAAAAGAGTGCTGTTTGTAGCAAGATTTAGTCATAGCCATCCTTCGAGGGAGTGGTCTATATTTTGCTTTATAAATTTAAGGGCTTTTGAATAGCTGTCCTTCGAGGGAGCAGTCTATTAGCTACAACAATGATAGTATAGCTGTCCTTCGAGGGAGCAGTCTACTTTTTGATTTGATTTTGTGACCTTGGATATTTTGACATCTTGATTTAGTTTTGACAGAATGTTAAGTCATGGACAAGACTTATAGAAGGTCAAGGGCTCCCTTTTATTGGGACAAAGCATCCATACTTTATAAAAGGGTTATAGAGTATTTGTTAAGGGAAAAAGGTTGGAAAGGATTGAGGATTAAAAGGGCAGGGATTGCTCAAGGAACGAGCTCAAGTTAAATGTCAAGTGGATGAGTACTCGACTAATAGTAGAATGGTCCCAGATGCAAAGCATTAAGGGGCTCAGATTCTGGTCGGCCTTCAAGAGAAGACAGATGATAAGTCCCTGATCCATACTTGTGTGTGATGATATAAGGTCCAAGCCAATTAGGAGAAAATTTGCCTTGTTTACTCTGTTCCATATTGGTCACATGTTGGTTCTCTTTGAGGATGAGGTCTCCGATATTGAAATCTCTTTCTCTCAAAGTTTTTTTATAGGCTCGTTTGATGCAATTTTGATAGACATGGAGATGGTTGAGGGCAGCAAGACGACGTTCGTCGAGTAACTCAAGTTGAGCTAATTGATCTTGATGAAAGTCATCATTAGAAAGAATGTCATGGAGTGAAATGCGAAGAGACGGGATCTGTGCTTCGAGAGGTAAGACAACTTCTATTCCGTACACTAGAGAGAAAGGAGTAGCATCTGTAGAGGTTCGGATACTAGTGCGGTAGGCCCACAAAGCGAAGGGTATGTGAACGTGCCAATCCCTTCCAGTGTCGTTGACCACCTTCATGAGAATTTTAGTTAAGATTTTGTTAGAAGCTTTGGCCTGCCCATTTGCTTGTGGGTAGTAAGGCGAAGAAAAGCTGAGTTTAATGCCAAAGGAGTCACAAAGTTTCTGGACAGTTTTGTTTTTAAATGACTTTCCGTTATCGATGATTATTTTGTGAGGTACACCGAAATGACAGATGATGTGGGTGTTGATGAAGTCGACAATATTGTTGGCTTTTGTGGAGATGAGAGGAATAGCTTCCACCCATTTAGTGAAATACTCGGTGGCAGTGATGATGGACTGATGACGAAGAGATGAATGAGGGTTAATCTCGCTGATGAGATCTAAGCCCCATTGTGAAAAAGGCCAGAAATAATGAGTGACTTGCAAGGTGTGACTAGGGAGATGAAGCAAGTTAACATGCTGCTAACACTTGATGCAACACTGAACATAATCGCTACAATCTTGATGAAGAGTGGGCCAATAATAATCCAGGCAAAGGATGCGCTTGGCAACTGAGTTACCACTGAAGTGTCTACCACAAATCCCGTCATGGGCTTGCTTAACAACATGAGAGGCTTCAGTGGAGTTTAAAAAGCGAAGAAGAAGGCTGTCAAAACCTCTTTTATAGAGAAAGCCCCCTAGCATGGTATAGCGAGCGGTGCGCTTGATGAAAGCCCGCTGTGCATTGCTAGAGAGGTTGGGAAGAATGATAGAATGAGCTAAGTAGTCCTCAAGTTGTTTATACCATACATCTTGTGAACTAGAGTCTATGGTGTGGATGAGGTTGATGTCAGGGGAAATGTATGAAGGCAATGACACATGATGTACCATGACATAAATTCTTGATGAGGATGATGAAGAAGGAATATGCGAGGTGAGGGAAGCCATGGTGTCAGCAAACTTATTCGTAGATCGAGGGACAATTTGCAATAAGTGATGGTCGAAAGATGCTAGAAGAGTGCCAACACGGTGCTTGTACGATTGTAAAATTTCATTTTTATAAAGATATGAACCATTGATTTGATTGACGACAAGTTATGAGTCACCGAAGATGTTGATGGTCTTGATATTTAAAGAAAGGGCAGTTTGAAGTCCCAAAATTAAGGCTTCGTATTTGGCCATATTATTGGTACATTCAAAGTCAAGTTTGAAAGACAAGGGCATGGGCTCACCCTCATGTGGGATGAGGATGACCACCACACCCACACCGAGTTGACATTTGGAGCCGTCGAAGAACATCGTCATTTGGTAGAATGTGTCATCAGTCGAGAGAGTGGCGATAGATTCATCGGAAAACTCGCACTGAGAAGGTTGATTGTCGAGAAGAGGGGCATCTGCTAGTTGGTTAGTGATTGTTTGCCCCTTTATAGATTTTTGCTGGACAAATTATAAGTCAAACTTAGCAAGAAGCATGAGCCAACGAGCCATATGCTGGTTTTGATATGGTTTAGAATGCATGTATTTAAGAGGATCAGTGTGAGTGATGACAAAGGTTTTGTGATTAAGAAGATAGTGACGAAGCTTGGTAGTGGCAAAGACTAATGCCAAACAGAGTTTCTCGGTATGAGTATACTGAGTTTCATAGTTGACAAGTGTTCTGCTTATGAATTAGACAGCTTGATCACAGTGTTGCTCGTCTCGATGCGCGATCATGGCACCTAACGAATGATTGGTTGCTAAGATGTAGAGGTAGAAGGGCTAGTCGTCTTTTGGTGGAATAAGGACTGGTGGAGAGACCAAATAGCGTTTGAGGGCTTTAAAAGCCTCTTGGAAATCTTTAGCCCATTTAAAGGAGACGTCCTTCTTGAGGAGGTGATGAAAGGGTTAGCAGCAGTCAGAAAGCTGCGAAATGATGCGGCGGATGGATTGGAGCTTCCCTTGTAGACTGCAAAGTTGATTGAGATTAGTCAGAGGTGGCATCTCGAGGATAGCACAGATTTTGGTGGGATCTATCTCGATGCCACAAAGAGAGACAATGAATCCCAGGAGCTTTCCTGAGAGGACCCCAAAGATGCATTTCTTAGGGTTAAGACGGACATTGTACTGAAGAAGGTGAGAGAAGATGATCTTGAGGATAGTCAAATGGTCGTGACAAAGCTTAGACTTGCCAAGCAGGTCATCTACATAGTCCTCCATGATTTTATGGAGGAGATCGTGAAAAATGTAAGTAATGACATGCTGATATGTGGCGCTTGCATTTTTTAGACCAAAAGGCATGACCCGATAGCAAAAATTTCCCCATGGTGTAATGAAGGTGGTTTTTTGCTGATCTTCTAGTGTAATCAAGATTTGGTTATATCTTGAAAATCTATCCATGAGTGATAACATCTCATGGCCAGTCGTAAGATCAACAAGTTGGTCAATGTTTGGAAGAGGAAAGTCATCCTTCTGACAAGCTAGGTTAAGGTCGTGATAGTCCATGCAGATCTGGATCCCCCCAGTCGCCTTGGTGACAGGAATGATGTTAGAGACCCACTGTGGATAATCGATGGGTTGGATGAAGGAGACAGAAAGAAGGCACTGAAGCTCCTCTTTGACAAGGAGCGCAACATGAGGATGCATTTTGCGAAGCTTTTGCCTAACAGGCTTAGCCTCTGGGTTTGTGAAAATGTTATGAGTGGCAATGTTAGGGTCGATACCAGGCATGCCAGCATAGGTCCAGGCAAAGGCCTTGTGATTGTCTGAAAGAAATGTGGTATAGTCGATCTGCTCTTGGGTGTCTAAAGATTGACCAATCTTTAAGACATGAGGAACACTAGAGGATGAAAGGTTAATGTCAATGGTTGATTCATTTAACATAACCTACGTTTCAGAAGGGAGGGAGCACTGAATGAAAGAATTGTCGGCACCCATATAGGTAAGAATGGCATCGTTGTCTATGCAGTGGACAGTGTTGATGGTTGCCGATTCATCATCTATCATGCTGGGATAAACGAGAGGGAGAGACCTGAGAACCCCGTTGAGTTGATAGGTTAGGGGTTCCAAGTGGATAGTGTTTATGCAAAAAAAAAACTAGGAGGGATGGAAACCACCAACTCTGCAGGTGAGGATGGAAGAATAGGGGAGTCTAGAAGAGATTGGTCGATGGTGGGTTTGGGGCAAAGGTTTGCAGAAGCCTCAATGAGTTCTTGGAAACCCAGTCCATATCGTTTCTTAGCATTATCGTCATTGGGTGGTTTGATAGGCCGATGGGAGCCTTGTTCATATCGCCCAAAACCAAAACCCTTCCATGCACACCAATAAAGGTAGGTATGTGCGAAGGTGGGGTTGCCAAGAAAGGAGAAATCGGATGTGAATAGTTGAGGTGAGGAGGAAGGATTTGAGTCAGTAGGAGCTTGATCCAGCCCCCCATAGATGAGATTGGTTTGAAGGCTAGGAGGACCATAAGGAATGACCATTCCGATCCAACAGTCATAGCTTGGATTTTGATGAAGATGTCCATATTCTTGAGGAGTCTGGAACATGTCTAGAGTAAGTAAGTGATATTCCCCAAGTGAAAGTCTTTGGAAGATATCGTCCATGGGGTCCTTGGTTGTTAATTGAGAAGGTGATGTGATAACAACCACTATTTATGTACTAGTTGACGCTTTCATGGATGGAGACAATGTTTGGGTTGATGCCTTGAGAGGAATAATGATGTCATTTGGTCGATAAGTTGTGTTACAAGTCTTAAATGGGGATGGGTCGGTAGGAATGACATGGACTTGTTTGTCGTTTTCAAATTTGACACAACGGTGAAGTGTTGAAGGAACGCAAGCCATGGCACAGATCCAGGGTCGTCCTAATAGCATGTTATATTGGAATTCTCCCTCAATGATGTAGAAGAGCTCTAGAATTATGCGTGGACCAACACGAATATGGAGGACAACAGTGCCAATAGTGTTAGCAATAGTGTCATTAAAGGATCTAAGGATTGCGTCAGTTTTTGATACGCAATTCTTGGGAAGAGCCAATTAATCAAAGGCATGGGTAGAAATGATATTAATGCTAGCACCCATGTCAATCATAACTCATTTAATACGGGTTTGATCAATGTAGGCTGTGATGAAAAGAGCAGCATCCTGATCTTCCAAGGTAGAGGTAGGAATTTCAGAATCACTGAAAGTGATAGAGGCGATGGGGGATAAAGAATGGACTAGGGCAGCTAGTGGTTGAGGGTCTTCAGGTTGGACCTCCGCTGCTTGTAAGGCTTTGATTAGAGCCTGACGATGCTGGGGGGAGCTTTGGATAAGGTCATATAAGGTCATCTTCACAGGCATTTGGTGAAGTTGTTTTATCATAGAGTTTTTGATTGCCTCTGAAGAAGGGGGTTGGGATGCCCCTAAGATGGAAATCTTGGGTTTCAGTGGTTGAGGTGACTGGACAAAAGGATAGGTCCAAGGAATAGCAGCTTTTTCTTTCACCTTGTCCTTTTGTGACCTAGTGGTTATGTGGATAGCATTGATTTCAAAGATAGGAGATGAAGAAGGGGTCATGGCCTGCTGGTGAGAGGTTGATGTGGTTGAAGAGGTTGGATGGGAAGGTGTCAAGGGTTGGTCAAGAGTGTCCTCAAGGAGAAGAGTGTCTTTCTCCATATAGCAGGGAATGACTACCTTGAGGGCACAGAAAGTCTTGGTATCGTGTCCTGGCGTACGATGGTATAAGAAAATTTTCGTATCGTCGAACTAGGAAGGTTTTGACCCAAGGAGTTGGAATGGCTTGATAGATAGAAGGGTTATGCTAGAAGTCTGCAAAAGTTGGCATAATATAAAAGCATATGAACCTACTAAGGGGTCCGTGCTTGTTGATGCATGAAGTGCTGGTGACTTTTGCTTGGGAGGTGTTGAAGAAGGCTTCTGTACCACCTTTTGGGTTGGTGGTGCAGCCACATGTGAAGATGACACTTTCTTCATGAGAGGTGCCAAATTTTTAAGAGGGGGTAGACTTGTGGTGGGCAAAGGAAGTAATGGAGGTAATTTGTGTTGGTTAAGGGTCGGAGTAGGGAGCACTTTGATTAGGGTAGAAGGATGAGGGCCTAAAATGGAGGGTAATGTTGACGGTGGAGGAGGGGTTCGCTTCTATGGTCTGGCAGTCTTCTTCGACTTGGTTGGAAGACTATTATTGGTTGAGGTCTAGTCTAAGTCCACCTTCACTTGCGGGTGAGTGAGGGTAGAGACAGGGCAAATGCCGAGTGACTTGATCGATTTAGATGGGGTAGATGCAGGTTTAGAAGCAAGAGTCTGGTCTTTATTGAGAGTCTTGGGAGATTTTGCCTTGGGAGAATTGGTAGCATGAGACAAGAGGGCATGGGGATGTTGAAGAGCTTTAAGACGCTTCCACAATCCCTGGTGCTCCACTTTCCTTGAAGGGAGAAGTTCAATTTTATCCACTAGTCGAGAAAATGGTTGAGAAGATGTTGGATGAGGTTTGGGTTCTTGAAAAAATGTGTTAGGTGTGGTAGTAGTCTCAGACCCAAGGTGTGTGGGAGTTATAACTAGATTGTCATTAGTCGAAGAGGATGGAGAGTCAGGTTCTTCTCTTGGTGGAGAAGGAACTGGAGAATGTGGCTCCTCAAGTGGGTAAAGGGCAGGGATTATGGTGCCCTCCACTTACGGTCGAGGAGTAGGTAAGGTCGGGTCCTCCATAGGCAGTAGAAAGGAGGATGGTGAGACCGGTGGTGCCGGTAAGGTTGAGGCGTCCTCCAAGATGAGAGAGGTTGACAGAGAACTAACCAGGGAAAGAGGTTCGTCCACACGTGATGGACTGATAGATGGACTAACCTCTTGAGGTTGGTCAGGGATGAAGGGCGAGACCATATTGACTGTTTGAATGTTGTGTTCATTAGTGTTGTCAATCAAGGTCTGGACATTGTTGTGGGTCGGTGGATGATTGGGGAATGGTTGCTTGAAGATGTCAATGCCCTGATTAGGAGGTGCATTGAGATTGTTTAGGATGAGGTCACCCTTTTCAAGCATGTCTTGGATTATGTTTTTAAAGGTTTTGTAGTTTCTCGTGTCATGACCTTTGACACGGTGGTAATTTCAGAAGTCATTTTATGTATACCACGCAGGGATGGCGCATGAGGGATCAAATTGTGGAGGTGGTCGGATCTGGGGGAGATTGAGAACCCCCTGTCTAACAAGTTTTTCTAGTATAGATGCGTATGATTCTCTGAGAGGAGTATACTGTCATTGTACGTATCTCTGTTGGAATTGACGGGTGGCGCTCTCAGATGTGGATGGCTCAGGCTGATTGGTTGAAGAGGATGAAGGTCTAACGACTACAGCGTTAGCTGAAGCTTTAGACTTAAGATTGGATGATGAAGGTTTAGAAGAAGAAGAGTCATTGATCTTAGATTTGGGATTCTTGCTTCACAACTTGACTTTATTCTCCTTGATGGCACGTAATTCAAGTTTGCGGGCCATCGTGAAGGCTTCGTCGAAGGTGTGGAAGGTCTGAACCTGTAAGGTGGAAGAAATATGTTTGGCGCAGGCTCGGGAGAAAATTTCAATAAGTTTGGGTTGAGGTAAAGAAAAGGAGAGTTGATTGATGAGGCCTCTCCAGCGAGCAATGAAGTCAGCTATAGATTCATCCTCGAATTGGCAGATAGAATAGAGGTCTGTGATCGAGACCTTCTTGGTGATGTTAATGGAGAAGTGATCAAGAAAGAGCTGGGCCAACTGTGTAAATGTGAAGAGGGAATGGCTGGCAAGAGAGTTGTAACAGTCAAGCACAGCACCAGAGAGAGACATAGGAAACATGCATAAAAGCAATGCATCGTCATGGACAATAAGGTAACAAGCATGTTTGAATGCCCGTAAGTGCTGCTATGGGTCTTCCTTGCTTTGAAAGCGAGAAAATTTGGGAAGCTCCCACTGGTTGGGGTATGGTCTAATCGGGATGGAAGGATGAATGGGCTCATTACAAATTTGCTCATATGAGAGAGCATTGCGTGAGCCGGAAATGGAGGTCTCTAGGCTAGACATCTTTTCCATCAGCATTTTGATGATATCTATTGACGGATTGGCAGGTGGAGCGCCCCCCAGATTATAAGGTGCTTGAAAGATATTGAGAGGGGCATATGACATGGTTGGTTGCATAGACACAACATATGGGTAGCTAGTTATTGGAGCAAAAGTTGAAGCCAAGGGCACTTGTGTTATGGGGTTGGTAGGCACAAGTTGGATAGGGGCCGTCAAAGATGGTTGAGGAGTAGCCACACTTGTTGAAGGGTAGACAGTTACTCTTGTGTTGATAGGTGCAAGAGTAGGGGGAATAGAGACCACTAGGTTTTGGAAAGGTGTAGGATTTGGTTGAGTAGTTTGAGGTTGAGTGGGTATCGGAACCCCCATGGAGGTAGGTCTAGAAGGAGAGGCTAAAATTTGAAGGTAGGACACGGTTGGGTTATTAGTTGAGGTGTTGGCTTGATTGTCTATAGGTTGAACTGTAGATGCTGTTGATGTGATCCTTGTCTCGACTAAGGAAGTCGACATCCCATAGATTGGTTTGCCTAGGGAGTCTCGCATTTGGCTATGTGCGAGATAGTGCTACAAGGATTTGACGTTTAGGTTCAAGAATCGTGCGAAATCTTGGTCCCCTTCTGGGACAATAGGAGTCTGGGGTGGGGTTAGGCGAGTAGGAGTTATTTCAGTCTCCGAGTGGAACTCCATTATAGGACTGGTTATGGATGGTGAAGGTGGAAGTGGTTGTTGCCTAGCGTGGTCAAAAAGAGCCTTGGTTTGACTGCGTGTCAAAACCATTCAAGGCAAGAAAGGGTCAGGTTTCAGAAAATTGTGTTTTTCAGTCTCAGAAAACCAGAATGAATGTTTAGACAGCAAGAAAGTTGGATTTTAAACTTGCTATTTTTGGGAAAAAAGATTGGACAGTGATCGACGTTGGTACAAAAATTGATGTCAGTGAAGAAGTCTACTGATGTCGGTCAGATAATCGATGCTGGTGGAGAAAAGTTGCTGACGTCGGTTACAAAACTGATGTCGGTTACTGTGTTTTCTAAAAACTTAGAAAATTTAAAAGTTTTTGGAAATAAAGAAGACGTCCTTACCAGCTCAAAAAAAATAGATAAAAATAGAAAATAAGATGAGGACAGGCAGATCCTAAGCGTTAAATCCCTAGAAATAATTTTATTAGGATCGTGTGGCTTATGCCTTAAAGTGATGTTTGGGGAGGTTGGCTATTAGAAGGGTCCTAGAAGAGGTAGTCTAAATATGGTTTCAGGTATGTTTAGGCACTCAAAAGTCTGTGTTAGGTTCCGTACTTGGCTTGGTGCTAAGGAGCAAGCTCCCCTCACTTCACGATTCCAGTGGTAAGCTGGTCTCACTTAGCCAAAATATACTTTCCCTATAGATTAGACTCTGCCAAAGAACATAGTGGGCTTTCCCTTTGGTGGTGAAATCCAAGTAGGATCACCGGGATGGGTAAGGTATCCGCTGGGTGATGAAATCCCAGTCGGGCCTTGTCTCAGGTGAGTTTGATGTTTGATTTAGTGCACGTGGTTTGGTTGTGTAACATCAAGTGATCTACAATTAATTCAATATGCGGTTTATTAATTACTAAGTGTGGACTAAGAAATGCAAGCAAACAGAAATGGAATGCAATATATTTTTTAAGCCCCAAGTCAAAATGTTAAGTTGGAATGAAAACAAGTTGAGAAAGGGTTGAAGAATATGATTTTTGACTAGTCTATAAATGCAAGAAAATAAAGAAAAGTTCTTTTTATTCCTGCTTATGATGTCTTTTGGAAAAGAAGAAAGAGGTGAAGAGGGAGAAACCTAATGCACCTAAATGAAAAAAGAAGGAAAAGAAACCCAAGGAAGGCCCTAAGGGTCCCACCGGGCGTGCCAGAATGTTTCTACGCTATTTCGCTGTCACATTCAAAGAGAGAAAATGAGAAACTTAAGGAAATGGTCAAAGCTTGTATGCACCTAGATGTAGTCGTGCGCACCGTTATCCAGACGTTGTGAGCACTCCTCTTTGGTTGTGGAGGATGACACCTGAAAGAGACAGACACTAAAACATGAAAAATGTTAGCTGATAAGAGGGTGGATTACCAAGCAAAAGCTTGGTCCTAGAAGCGCTAAGGCTTCTTGGAGGATGACAATCCACTATCAAAATAGAATATGACAGAGACAGAAAAGAGAAATAATAAAAGACTGAAAAGAAAGAACTGAAAGCAAATGCGTACCTAATAAGCTACAATCTGCTTAGCACAGTCACCGACGTCGGTGATATTACCAGCGTCGGTCAGGAAGGTCACCGACATCGATTCGACTGCCGACGTCGGTAGGGGAAATGGACGAGGTCGATCGGGGTAATGGCCAGGGACGGGTTATAGGTCTAGTTTTTGGTCTGCAAGATGGACTGTGGTCTTGTCTGTGAGTCAGGGAGTTTGTTTGGGATGGTAAAATAGTAGATAAAATCTTTAATAAGAACTAAGGCAGAGGGTATGTTGTCAGGAAAAGGGGTAAGGGCAGGAAAAAGGCCTTTCAGCCTTTCCGTGAAGCAATTTAGTCAGGTTGATTAGATTGGTCTTAAGATGGTCTATAAGTCTCTGATAGCTTGTGCTAAGTTGATTGGACAGAAGGTGTTGTCTAAAGAGAGACTAAAGGGGTGTTAGAGGCAAAGAAAAGGGAATAAGGGGTGAGAGAAGGCTTTTCAGCCTCTCCGGGAAGAACAGGGAAGGTTGGGTTAAGGATGCTTGGAATAGACAGTAGATAGAATGCTAATATATTTGAAATGACATTGAAATAAAAATAGTACAAATACTTAGCTGTGATACGAGTCGGCAAAGGTGTATAAGCTGTGTTTCAGTTGTCGCTGGTGATGGAGATATCATGCAATCCCTGTGCAGAATGTCTGATGTAAGACCTTAGTGCCTAAAAAATGCTGTCAAGAATGCTGATCCCTGCAAGAGAATAAGAAGCCAGAACACCAAAAAGCATGAGCATGAGAACTTTGTTTCACCGAAAGAGGTCTCGAGATTTGTGATTAGCTCCAGAGATTAACGATTTGTGATTAGATCCGTCAAAGGGTTAGAAAATTGGTTTAAGTAAAACCGATGTCGGCGATCCCGCTGGCATCGACCGACATTTGACCGACGTCAGTGGGTGGAGAACAGGTAAAAGAGCCACCAAGCCCGTTTTCCATCCGCCAAGTGCACTATCTGTTGGAGAATTGTCAAAGGTTGGGCTAAATATGCACGAGAGTTGGTTAGGCAGTTAGAGAGAAGTAAGAATAGGTCTTGGGTGAGTCATAGGGTGGGAAATAGTCTAAGGTGAGGTGTCAAACGAGGTGTTATAGGTGATGTGTCAAAGGGGAGGATATTAATAATAAATTATTATTTTAAAATTAGTAAGTGCATGTTTTAAGAATGGGTTAGGAATGGACCAAGAGGGAGGATGACCAAGGGTTAGACATGATTTTGGTGTCTACATTTGCCCCTTTTTGTCTTGTTGGTTGCTCTAGATGAACTGCAAGACAAAAATAGGAGTTGGTTGCCTCAGGTATGGGATAAGGTTGATTTCATCTTGTTGGTTGTTCAAGTGAACTGCAAGACAAAAATAAGAGGGTTGGTTGCCCCGATTATGGATGAGGTATTCCCCCTCAAAGCAAGAATCGAGAGAAGGGAATCTAGAATCGGGTGTTGATTTGACAGAGAGTGGATGAAAAGGGTGAAGATAGAGTGAGAACACTACAAAAGTCATGATTGCACGTACACCACTTCACGAGATGGTCAGGTCAAATTGTCATAGGTCAAGGGTTGAGGAGTGCCAAAATTGAAGTAACCGGGCCCCAGCATATAGTCGTAGCTGATTGGGTGATTCAATCTAAGCTGAAGCTCCAATGGGTCGTTGTGTTCCAGGTATCCCAGACTCAGGAAGTGCTCCTGAAAACATGAAAAAGTCACAAGTAGTGGGGATCAACCGGCTTGCAATCCTATACTTGTGAAGGTCAAAAATATGCGCACAATTTTGCTAACCAATCATGAGGTAGCATACATGCAAAAACAACCAAGGCAAAGTCGCTTTGGAAGTGGTCGTAGTTGAAGGACATAGTCGCGATCTCCATGGTCATTGGTCGAGGTGGATGGGCGAAGGAATGGCCAAGCTAACCTCAGAAGACCCCATGTCAACTGAGTGCTGCCTACATAGCCCCTGTTGAAAGGGCCTCAGGCCAATGTAGTTCTCCCAAGAGGGAGGAAGAAAGATTGAAGTGGTTGAGTTTGGTCATGATAATGATATAGCACTTCCCACTTGTCTGAGGGTACATGCTTTGAAATGATGAAGAGAAGATGATGCTACAGCCTTTTCCAAATGGTGTATTCTATAACATTGGTCGGGGTTCTTCATCCCTAGCAACTATCCATATTCGTGATGGATGTATGCTAAAAATGAATTGCAGGTCGATTTATGCTTTAGCAAGTAATGGTTTATGCTTGACATAAATTGTGTGGTTGATAGTTTCCATGTGTATTGGTGTCTATGGAAACCAGAATGAGTAGGCTATGTGAGTGGTTTGAAAAGAGTTGGATTGAATTGTTTGGATAAATGATGTGGTTGAATGTGACCAAAGTTTAGGCAGAAAGTAAAAGGCATAAGCGCCCTTTCATTGACAAGGACCGTAATGATAACATAAGTAGGGGGTTTTTAGAAACAAAAAGCCCCATTCATGCATTACGTCGATAACCATAGGTTGTGTTAGAGTGGTAATTGAATCACTTTGACATTAAAATGAGCTCGAAGTCCCTTGAGTAGGTGATGTGATATGTGAGGAGAGGGTAACCTCTTGTTAGTAGTGATAACTTTGCCCCTTTTGATAGGAGACCCTGAGACAACTACAAGCCAAGTCCATGAACCTTTTTTTTTAAGAGAGATGACTGATCAATGCAAGAAGTCCACATAGAGATGTCACTTTGCTTGGTGGTCATTTGTGAAGCTGATCGATGCGGGAAGCTTCTAAGAAAGAGAAAGTGCTGTCTGTAGCAAGATTTAGTCATAGCCATCCTTCGAGGGAGTGGTCTATATTTTTGCTTTATATATAAGGGCTTTTCAATAGCTGTCCTTCAAGGGAGAAGTCTATTAGCTACATTAATGATAGTACAGCTATCCTTCAAGGGAGCAGTCTGCTTTTTGATTTGATTTTGTGACCTTGGATATTTTGACATCTTGAATTATTTTTGACAGAATGTTGAGTCATGGACAAGACTATAGAAGGTCAAGGGCTCCCTTTTATTAGGACAAAGCATCCATACTTTATAAAAGGGTTATAGAGGATTTGTTAAGGGAACATGGGTGGAAAGGATTGAGGATTAAAAGGACAGGGATTGCTCAAGGGACAAGCTCAAGTTAAATGTCAAGTGGATGAGTACTCGACTAACAGTAGAATGGTCACAGATGCAAAGCATTAAAGGGCTCAAGTTCTGGTCGGCCTTCAAGAGAACACAGATGATAAGTCCCTGATCCATACTTGTGCGTGATGATATAAGGTCCGAGCCAATTAGGAGCAAATTTGCCTCTTTTACTCCGTTCCATATTGGTCACATGTTGGTTCTCTTTGAAGACGAGGTCTCCGATATTGAAATCTCTTTCTCTCAAATTTTTGTTATAGGCTCGTTTGATGCGATTTTGATAGACATGGAGATGGTTGAGGGCAGCAAGATGACGTTCATCGAGTAACTCAAGTTGAGCTAATCAATCTTGATGAAAGTCATCGTTAGAAAGAATGTCATGGAGAGAAATGTGAAGAGACAAGATCTATACTTTGAGAGGTAAGACAGCCTCTATTCCGTACACTAGAGAGAAAGGGGTAGCACCTATAGAGGTTCGGATACTAGTGCGATAGGCCCACAAAGCGAAGGAAATGTGAATGTACCAATCCCTTCCAATGTCGTTGACCACTTTGATGAGAATTTTAGTTAAGATTTTGTTAGAAGCCTCAACCTGCCCATTTGCTTGTGGGTAGTAAGGCGAAGAAAAGCTGAGTTTAATGCCAAAGGAGTCACAAAGTTTTTGGAGAGTTTTGTTTTTAAATGACTTTCCATTATCGGTGATGATTTTGTGAGGTACATCGAAACGACAGATGATGTGGGTGTTGATGAAGTCAACAATCTTGTCGGCTTTTGTGGAGATGAGAGGAATAACTTCCACCCATTTAGTGAAATATTCGGTGGCAGTGATGATGGACTGATGACGAAGAGATGAATGAGGGTTAATCTCACTGATGAGATCTAAGCCCCATTGTGAAAAAGGCTAGAAATCTTGAGCAACTTGTAAGGCGTGGCTAGGAAGATGAAGCAAGTTAGCATGCTGCTGACACTTGATGCAATGTCGAACATAATCACTACAGTCTTGATGAAGAGTGGGCCAATAATAACCTAGGCAAAGGATGCGCTTAGCAACCGAGTTACCACTAAAGTGTTCACCATAAATCCCATCATGGGCTTGTTTAACAGCATGAGAGGCTTTAGTGGAGTGTAAACAGTGAAGAAGAAGGCCGTAAAAACCTCTTTTATAGAGAAGGCCTCCTAGCATGGTATAGCGAGCGGTGCGCTTGATGAAAGCCTGCCGTGCATTGCTAGAGAGGTTGGGAAGAATGATAGAATGAGCCAAGTAGTCCACAAGTTGTTTATACCATACATCTTATGAACTAGAGTCTATGGTGTGGACGAGGTTGATGTCAGTAGAAATTTATGAAGACAACGGCACACGATGTACCATGACATAAATTCTTGATGAGGATGATGAAGAAGGAATATGCGAGGTGAGGGAAGCCATGGTGTCAGCAAACTTATTCGTAGATCGAGGGACAGTCTGTAATAAGTGATGGTTGAAAGATGCTAGAAGGGTGTCAAAATAGTGCTTGTACCTTTGTAAAATTTCATTTTTACAAAGATATGAACCATTGATTTGATTGATGACAAGTTGTGAGTCACCGAAGATGTTGATGGTCTTGATGTTTAATGAAAGGGCAGTTTGAAGTCCCAAAATTAAAGCTTCATATTCGGCCATATTATTGGTACATTCAAATTTGAGTTTGAAAGACAGGGGCATGGGCTCACCCTCATGTGGGATGAGGATGACCCCCGCACCCCCACCGAGTTGACATTTGGAGCCGTTGAAGAACATCGTCATTTGGTAGAATGTGTCATCAATCGATAGAGTGGTGATAGATTCATTGGGAAACTCACACTGAGAAGGTTGATTGTCGGGAAGAGGGGCATCTGCTAGTTGGTCAGTGATTGTTTGCCCCTTTATAGATTTTTGCTGGACAAATTCTAAGTCAAACTCAGCAAGAAGCATGAGCCAACGAGCCATACGATGGTTTTGATATGGCTTGGAATGCATGTATTTAAGAGGGTCAGTGTGAGTGATGACAAAGGTTTTGTGATTGAAAAGATAGTGACGGAGCTTGGTAGTGGCAAAGACTAATGCCAAATAGAGTTTCTCGGTATGAATATACCGAGTTTCATAGTTGACAAGTGTTCGGCTTATGTAGTAGACCGCTTGCTCACGGTGTTGCTCGTCTCGATGCGCAATCATGGCACCTAACAAATGATTGGTTGCTGAGATATAGAGGTAGAAGCGCTGGTCGTCTCTTGGTGGAATAAGGACTGGTGGAGAGACCAAATAGCGTTTGAGGGCTTTAAAAGCCTCTTGGCAATATTTATCCCATTTAAAGGAGACGTCCTTCTTGAGGAGATGATGAAAGGGTTGGCAGTGGTCAGAAAGCTGCGAAATGAAGCGGCAGATGGATTAGAGCTTTCCTTGTAGATTGCGAAGTTGCTTGAGATTGGTTGGATGTGGCATCTCAAGGATAGCACAGATTTTGGTGAGATCTATCTCGATGCCATGAAGAGAGATGATGAACCCCAGGAGCTTTCCTGAGAGGACCCCAAAGACGCATTTCTTGGGGTTAAGATGGACATTATACTGAAGAAGGTGAGAGAAGATGATCTTGAGGATAGTCAAATGGTCACGATGAAGATTAGACTTGCCAAGCAGGTCATCTACATAGTCCTCCATGATTTTATGGAGGAGATCGTGAAAAATATAGGTCATGGCACGCTGATATGTGGCGCCTGTATTTTTCAGACCAAAAGGCATGACCTGATAGCAAAAAGTTCCCCATGGTGTAATGAAGGTGGTTTTGTGCTAATCTTCCGGTGCAATCAGGATTTAGTTATATCCTGAAAATCCATCCATGAGTGATAACATCTCATGGCCAGCCGTAAGATCAACCAGTTGGTCAATGTTTGGAAGAAGAAAGTCATCCTTGGGACAAGCCAGGTTGAGGTCATGATAGTCCGTATAGATTTGAATCCCCCCAGTTGCCTTGGTAACAGGAATGATGTTAGATACCCACTGTGGATAATCAATGGGTTGGATGAAAGAGACAGAGAGAAGACACTGAAGCTCCTCTTTGACAAGAAGTGCAACATGAGGATGCATTTTGTGAAGCTTTTGCCTAACAGGCTTAGCCTCTGGGTTTGTGACGATGTTATGAGTGGCAATGTTAGGGTCGATACCAGGCATGTCACCATAGGTCCAGGTAAAGGCCTTGCGATTGTCTGAGAGAAATTTGGTATAGTCGATCTGCTCCTAAGCGTCTAAAGATTGACCAATCTTTAAGACATAAGGAACACCAAAAGATGGAAGGTTAATGTCAATGGTTGATTCATTTAACATAACCTGCATTTTAGAAGGGAGGGAGCGCTGAATGAAAGAATCATCGGCACCCATATAGGTAAGATGGCTTCATCGTCTATGTAGTGAATAGTGTTGATGGTTGCTGATTCATCGTCTATCATGCTAGTATAAACGAGAGGGAGAGACCTGGGAACCCCATTGAGTTGATAGGTTAGGGGTTCCAAGTGGATGGTGTTTATGCAAAAAAAAACTAGGAGGGATGGAAACCACCGACTCCGTAGGTGAGGATGGAAGAATAAGTGAGTTTGGAAGAGATTGGTCGATGGTGGGTTTGGGGCAAAGATTTGCGGAAGCCTCAGTGGGTTTTTGGAAACCCAGTCCATATCATTTCTTGACATTATCGTCATTGGGTTGTTCGATGGGCCAATGGGAGCCTTGTTCGTAGCGCCCAAAGCCAAAACCCTTCCATGCACACCTATAAAGGTAGGTATGTGCAAAGGTGGGGTTGCCAAGAAAAGAGAAATCAGATGTGAATAGTTGAGGTGAGGAGGAAGGGTTCCCGTCAGTAGGAGCTTGATCCAGCCCCCCATAGACGAGATTGGTTCGAAGGCTAGGAGGACCATAAGGAATGACCATTCCCATCTGACGGTCATAGCTTGGACTTTGATGAAGCTGTCCATACTCTTGAGGAGTCTAGAACATGTCTAGAGTAAGTAAGCGATATTCCCCAAGTGAAAGTCTTTGGAAGATATCGTCCATGGGGTCCTTGGTTGTCAATTGAGAAGGTGATGTGATGGCAACCGTTGTTTGTGTACTAGTTGACACTTCCGTGGATGGAGACGATGTTTGGGTTGGTGCCTTGAGAGGAATAAGAACGTCATTTGGTCGATAGATTGTGTTACAAGTCCTAAAAGGGGATGGGTCGGTAGGAATGACATGGACTTGTCTGTCGTGTTCAAATTTGACACAATGGTGAAGTGTTGAAGGGATGCAAGCCATGGCATGGATCCAAGGTCGTCCTAATAACATGTTATATTGGAATTCTCCCTCAATGATGTAGAAGAGCTCTGGAATTGTGCGCGGGCCAACGCAAATATGGAGGACAACAGTGCCAATAGTGTTAGCAGTGGTGTCATTAAAGGATCTAAGGATTGCGTCAGTTTTTGATACACAATTCTTGGGAAGAGCTAATTGATCAAAGGTGTGGGTAGAAATGATATTAATGCTGGCACCCCTGTCAATCATAACTCGCTTAATGCGGGTTCGATCAATGTAGGCTGTGATGAAAAGAGTAGCGTCCTGATCTTCCAAGGTAGAGGTAGGAATTTCAGAATCATTGAAAGTGATAGAGGCGACGGGGGATAAAGAATGGACTAGGGCAGCTAGTGGTTGAGGGTCTTCAGGTTGGACCTCCGCTACCTGTAAGGCTTTGATTAGAGCTTGATGATGTTGGGGGGAGCTTTGGATAAGGTCATATAAGGTCATCTTCACGAGCGTTTGGTGAAGTTGTTTTATCATAGAGTCTTTGATTGCCTCTGAAGAAGGGGGTTGGGATGCACCTAAGATGTAAATCTTGGGTTTTGGTGGTTGAGGTAACTGGACAAAAGGATAGGTCCAAGGAATAGCAGCTTTTTCTTTTGCCTTATGTTTTTGTGACCTAGTGGCTATGTGGATGGCGTTAATTTCGAAGAGAGGAGGTGAAGGAGGTGGAGGGGTCATAGTCGATGAAGAGGTTTGAGGGATATGGGATGGTGTCAGATGTCTATTGATAGTGTCCTCAAGAAGAAGAGTGTCTTTTTCCATGTATTGGAAAATAACTACTTTGAGGGCACAACAATTCTCGGTATCATGTCCTGGCGTACGATGATATAAGCAAATCTTCGTATCGTCGAATCAGGAAGGTTTTGACCTGAGGGGTTGGAATGGCTTGATAGATGGAAGGGTTATGCTAGAAGTCTGCAAAAGTTGGCATAATATTAAAGCGTATAAACCTACTAAGTGGTCCGTGCTTGTTGATGCATGAAGCGCTAGTGACTTTTGCTTGGGAGGTGTTGAAGAAGGCTTTCGTACCACCTTTTGGGTTGATGGTGCGGCCACATGTGAAGACTGCACTTTCTTCGTGAGAGGTGCCAAATTTTTGAGAGGGGGTAGATTTGTGGTTGGCAAAGAAAGTAATGGAGGTAATTTGTTTTGGTTAAGGGTCGGAGTAGGGAGCACTCCGATTAGGGTAGAAGGATGAGGGCCTAAAATGGAGGGTAATGTTGATAGTGGAGGAGGGGTTCACTTCTATGGTCTGGTAGTCTTCTTCGACTTAGTTGGAAGACTACTATTGGTCGAGGTCTAGTCTAAGTCCACCTTCACTTACGGGTGAGTGAGGGTAGAGACAGGGTGAACACTAAGTGACTTGATCAGTTTAGATGGGGTAGATGAGGGTTTGTGTTCTGATATGAATGGTTGATGTTTCAAAGGTTTAGAAGTGGAAGTCTGAATCGTGTCAAAGACTTTGGGGGATTTTTTCACAAGAGAGTTAGCGGCATGAGATGAGATAGGCTGAGTAAGATGAGGAGCTTTGAGTTGCTCCCATAATGCTTGATGTTCCACTTTCCTTGGTTGGAGAAGTCCTAATTTCTCTACTAATCGAGAGAATGGTTGGGAAGTTGTAGGATGAGACTTCGGTCCTTCAGAAGATGTGAGTGGTTGCGGGGCTGAAAATGTGTTAGGTGTGGCAGTAGTCTCAGACCCAAGGTGTGTAGGAGTTATAACTAAATTGTCATTGGTCAAAGAAGATGGAGAGTCAGGTTCTTCTCTTGGTGGAGAAGGAACTGGAGAATGTGGCTCCTCAAGCGGGTAAAGGGCAGGGATGATGGTGCCCTCCACTTGCGGTCAAGGAGTAGGAAGGGTCGGGTCCTCCAAGGCAGCAGGAAGGAGGATGGTGAGACCAGTGGTGCCAGTAAGGTTGAGGCGTCCTCCAAGATGAGAGAGGTTGACAGAGAACTAACCGGGGAAAGAGGTTCGTCCACACGTGATGGATTGATAGATGGACTAACCTCTTGAGGTTGGTTGGGGATGAAGGGCGAGACTGTATTGACTGTTCAAATGTTGTGTTCATGAGTGTTGTCAATCAAGGTCTGGACATTGTTTTGGGTCGGTGGATGATTGGGGAATGGTTGCTTGAAGATGTCGATGCCTTGATTAGGAGGTGCATTGGGATTGTCTAGGATGAGGTCACCCTTTTCAAGCATGTCTTAGATTATGTTTTTAAAGGTCTTACAATTACTTGTGTCATGACCTTTGACATGGTGGTAATTGCAGAAGTCATTTTCTCTATACCACGCAGGGATGGCGCGTGAGGGATCAAATTGTGGAGGTGGTCGGATTTGGGGGAGATTGAGAACCCCCTATCTAACAAGTTTTTCCAGCACATATGCATATGATTCTCCAAGAGGAGTATACTGTCATTGTACGTATCTCTGCTGGAATTGGCGAGTGGCGCTCTGAGATGTGGATGGCTTAGGCTGATTGGTTGAAGAGGATGAAGGTCTAATGACCATAGTGTTAGCTGAAGCTTTAAACTTAGGATTGGATGATGAAGGTTTAAAAGAAGAGGAGTCATTGATTTTAGAGTTGGGATTCTTGCTTCGTAACTTGAATTTATTCTCTTCGATGGCACATAATTCAAGTTTGTGGGCCATCGTGAAGGCTTCATCGAAGGTGCGAAAGGTTTGAACCCGTAAGGTGGAAGAAATATGTTTGGCGCAGGCTCAGGAGAAAAGTTCAATAAGTTCAGGTTGGGGTAAGGAAAAGGAGAGTTGATTGATGAGGCCTCTCCAGTGAGCAACGAAGTCAGCTATGGATTTGTCCTCAAATTGGTAGATAGAATAGAGGTCCGTGATTGAGACCTTCTTGGTGATGTTGATGGAGAAGTGATCAAGAAAGCGCTGGGCCAGCTGTGTGAATGTGAAGAGGGAATGGATGGCAAGAGAGCTGTACCAATCAAACACAGCACCAGAGAGAGACATAGGAAACGTGCGTAAAAGCAATGCATCGTCATGGGCAATAAGGTAACATGCATGTCTGAATGCCTGTAAGTGCTGCTGTGGGTCTTCTTTGCTTTGAAAGCGAGAAAATTTGGGAAACTCCCACTAGTTGGGGTATGGCCTAATCAGGACAGAAGGATGAATGGGCTCATTGCAAATTTGCTCGTATGAGAGAGCATTGTGTGAGCCAGAAATGGAGGTTTCTAGGCTAGACATCTTGTCCATCAGCATTTTGATGATATCTGCTGACGGATTGGCGGGTGGAGCGCCCCCTAGATTATAAGGTGCTTGAAAGATATTGAGAGGGGCATATGACGTGGTTGGTTGCATAGACGCAACATATGGGTAGCTAGTTATCAGGGCAGACGTTGAAGCCAAGGGCACTTGTGTTATGGGGTTAGTGGGCACAAGTTGGATAGGGGCCGTCAAAGATGGTTGAGGAGTGGCCACACTTGTTGAAGGGTAGACAGTTACTCTTGTGTTGATAGGTGCAAGAGTAGGGGGATAGAGACCACTAGGTTTTGGAAAGGTGTAGGATTTAGTTGAGTAGTTTGAGGTTGAGGGGGTACTGAAACCCCCATGGAGGTAGGTCTAGAAAGAGAGGTTAAATTTTGAAGGTAGGACATGGTTGGGTTATTAGTTGAGGTGTTAGCTTGATTGTCTATAGGTTGAATTGTAGATGTTGTTGATGTGATCATTGTCTCAACTAAGGAAGTCGGCATCCCATAGATTGGGTTGCCTAGGGAGTCTCACATTTGGCTATGCACGAGATAGTGTTGTAAGGCTTTGACGTTGAGGTCCAAGAATCATGCAAAATCTTGGTCCCCTTCTGGGACAATAAGAGTCTGGGGCGGGGTTGGGCGAGTAGGAGTTCTTTCAGTCTCCGAGTGGAACTCCATTATAGGACTGGTTATGGATGGTGAAGGCGAAAGCGGTTGTTGCCTCGCATGGTCAAGAAGAGCCTTGGTTTGACTGCGTGTCAAAACTATTCAAGGCAAGAAAGGGTCAGGTTTCAGAAAACTGTGTTTTTTCAGTTTCAAAAACTCAGAATGGGGTTTTGGCAGAAAAAGGGGTGGGTTTAAGGTTGTTGTTTTTGGGAAAAAAAAGATTGGACAGTGACCGACGTCGGTATAAAAACTAATGTCAGTGAATAAGGCCGCTGATGTCGGTCAGATAACCGATGCCGGTGGAGAAAAGTTACCAACGTCGGTTACAAAACCGATATCGATTACAAAACCGATATCGGTTATTATGTTTTCCAGAAACTCAAAAAATTTAAAAGTTTTTGGAAACAAAGAAGAAAATGTCCTTACCAGCTCAAAAAAAATAGATAAAAATAGAAAAGATGAAGAACACAAGCATAGCCTAAGCATTAAATTCCTAGAAATAAATTATTAAGCTTGTGTGGCTTATGCCTTAAAGTGATGTTTGGGGAGGTTGGATGTTAGAAGGGTCCTAGAAGAGGTAGTCTATGGATGGTTTCAGGTTTGTTTAGGCACTCAAAAGTCTGTGTTAGGTTCCGTACTTGGCCTGGTGCTAAGGAGCAAGCTCCCCTCACTTCACGATTCTAGTGGTAAGCTGGTCTCGCTTAGCTAAAATATACTTTCCCTATAGATTAGACTCTGCTAGAGAACAGAGTGGGCTTTCCCCTTGGTGGTGAAATCCAAGTAGGATTGCCGGGATGGGTAAGGTATCCGCTGGGTGATGAAATCCCAGTCGGGCCTTGTCTTAGGTGAGTTTGATGTTTGATTTGGTGCAAGTGGTTTGATTGTGTAACATCAAGTGATCTACGATTAATTCAATATGCAGATATTAATTACTAAGTGTGGACTAAGAAATGTAAGCAAGCAGAAATGGAATGAAATATATTTTAAGCCCCAAGTCGAAATGTTAAGTTGGAATGAAAACAAGTTGAGAAAGGGTTGAAGAATATGATTTTTGACTAGTCTAGAAATGCAAGAAAAGAAAGAAAAGTTCTTTTTATTCCTTCTTATGATGTCTTTTAGAAGATAAGAAAGAGGTGAAGAGGGAGAAACCTAATGCACCTAAATGAAAAAAGAAGGAAAGGAACCCAAGGAAGGCCCTAAGGGTCCCACCGGGCATGCCAGAATGTTTCTATGCTATTTTCGCTTTCACATTCAAAGAGAGAAATTTGAAACTAAGAGGGAAATGGTCTAAGGCTTGTATGTACCTGCATATAGTTTTGTGCACCAAAATTCAGATGATAGCGAGAACTCCTCTTTGGTTGTGGAGGATGACACCTGAAAGAGAAAGACACTAAAACACGAAAAATGTTAGCTGACAAAAGGGTGGATTGCCAAAAAAATCTTGGTCCTAGAAGCGCTAAGGCTTCTTGGAGGATGACAATCTACTATTAAAATAGAGTATGACAGAGACAGAAAAGAGAAATAATAAAAGACTAAAAAGAAAACTAAAAGCAAATGCGTACCTGATAATCTGTGATCTGCTTTGCACAGCCACCGACGTCGATGATATTGCCGGTGTCAGTCAGGAAGGTCACCGATGTCGATTAGACCGCCAACATTGGTAGGGGAAATGGACGAGGTCGGTTGGGGTAATGGCCAGGGATGGGTTACAATTCTAGTTTCTGGTCTGCAAGATGGACTGTGGTCTTGTCTGTGAGTCAGGGAGTTTGTTTGGGATGGTAAAACAATAGATAGAATCTTTAATAAGAACTAAGGCAGAGGGTATGTTGTCAGGAAAAGGGGTAAGGGGCAGGTAAAAGGCCTTTCAGTCTTTCCGAGAAGCAATTTAGTCAGGTTGATTAGATTGGTCTTAAGATGGTCTGTAGGTCTCTGATAGCTTGTGCTGAGTTGATTGGACAGAGGGTATTGTCTAAAGAGAGATTAAACGGGTGTCAGAGGCAAAGAAAAGGGAATAAGGGGTGAGAGAAGGCTTTTCAACCTCTCCAAGAAGAACAGAGAAGGTTGGGTCAAGGATACTTGAAATAGACAGTAGACAAAATGCTAATATATTTGAAATGACACTGAAATAAAAATAGTACAAAAACTTAGCTGTGACACGAGTTGGCAAAGGTACAGAAGCTGTGTTTCCATTGTCGCTGGTGATGTAGATATCGTGCAATCCCTATGCAGAATGTCTGATGTAAGACCTCAGTGCCTAGAAAATGCTGTCAAGAATGCTGATCCCTGCAAGAAAACAAGAAGCCAGAACACTAAAAAGCAAAAGCATGAGAACTTTGTTTCACCGGAAGAGGATTCGAGATTCATGATTAGCTTCAGAGATTAACCATTTGTGATTAGCTTCACCAGAGGTTATAAATTTGGTTTAAGTAAAACCAACATTGGCGATCCCACCAGCGTCGGCTGACATTTGACCAACGTCGGTGGGTGGAGAATGAGTAAAAGAGCCACCAAGCCCGTTCTCCATCTGCCAAGTGCATGATTCTTTGGAGAATTGTCGAAGGTTGGGCTAAATACGCATGAGAGTTGGTTAGGCAGTTAGAAAGATGTAAGAATTGGTCTTGGGTGAGTCATAAGGTGGGAAATAGTCCAAGGCAAGGTGTCAGATGAGGTGTTATAGATGATGTGTCAAAGGGGAGGATATTAATAATAAATTATTATTTTAGATTAGTAAGTGCATGGTTTAAGAATGGGTTAGGAATGGACCAAGGGGGAAGATGACCAAGGGTTAGACACGATTTCGGTGACTACAATGACATGGGCATATGGTTCTATTTTGGTGTCTATAAAGAAGCAAAAGGAAAATTTCATAGATTTATTTTTGAATTTTTTTAACCTCACTCCTCTCCCTTGGGCCATACAGCCTCCTTATGGTAGCAAAATAAATTAAAATTATCTTTTTTGATTTCACCTTTTACCTCCCAGTTGTTATGGTGTGGTATGACCTCCTCTTTTATGAAAGAAAAATAAAATAGGTAAAAATATTGTTTAAAAAAAAAAAATTAAAACCCTCATCTCTCCTTGGTTCATATAACCTTCCTTTTGTAGGAAAAAAACAAAAATAATTTGATTTATGTCCTATTTTTATAATTTGTACTTTCTCATAACACCATATGGCCTTACGGTCATATGACTCACTTTTTAGGTAAAAATAATTAAAATTTGATAATATAGTCTCTCTTTTAACTCTTTCAAATTGCTATGACACCGTACAATCTTACATTGGTAGTTAAAATTAAAAAAATAACCTACTCTTCTTTTTTATGTTCTGTACTCCTCTCCTTAATCATACAACTATACAACTTCTCCTTATGAGTAAGAAGAATGAAAAATAAAATAAAACCCTTATTTTCCTTTATATTGTACATTTCATAATGTGATAAATAACAAATTTTAACCTTCTATTTTCCTTTTTACTTTCACTTTGTACCTTCTTTAATTGTGATGTACGGTTTCCCTTTGGAAAAAATCATAGATGATCATTTTTGATCTAGTATTGAGTGAATATTTACAAAATCATTTGAAGATTTTACATGCTTGAATGGTGTGGAATAGCTTCAAAATATTTTGAAGAGAAGAATTTCTATTTTTTCATGATTTGAGGAAGTTCCAAAGGCATTTGCACAGAGTGGGGAGAATAAAAATCAAACTATAGGGCCTAGGGAAAAATAAAGATTATGTGCATGGTAGTGGAAAGGGAAGATTTTAATTGCATGATATGGGGAAGTGCCAAAACTTATCTGCATGAATTGAGGAAGTATCTAAGGAAATTACATGGTTTGATTTATCTAAAAGAGAATTTGCATATTTAATTAAAATAAATAAAAATTATTTCAATTTAATTGATTAATTTTTTATTTTGTAATTACACCGTATGCAAAGGTGGAAATAAAAATTGCATGAATTGAAGAACTTTAAATTAAATTTAACACAAATTGGGAAAAAATAACAAGCACTTGTACAACTTGAAACAAGTTAATGAAACTTTTGCATAATTATGTGAAAAGTTAACAACTTTTTACATGGCATGCAAACTTAAAAGGGCATTTGCATGGCTTGAAAATAAGACATTTTGCTCAAAATTTTAATTTTCAATTAAATTATTAATTAATTGATTTCAAATTTTTCAAAATTTAAAAATTATAGGCCCAAACCAAAAAATTATCTAAAAATTAATCCAATTTTTGCTAATTTTTAAATAGACAAAAACTATGAGAACAAGTCCACAACAGTCCAACTTGGGTGTCAGTCCATGATGTAATAAAGTCCATGACATAGTAATAGTCCATAATATAAAAAATATCCATTATAATCTAGTGAATTTAGAATATGAACCAATGTTTGAGTATATATAGGGAACGAACCCTTGTTCATGCCCCTTGTCATATTTGGAGTGAATATATAGTAGTCCGTGTAGATTGTGCCTTTTGGTTTTGCATTAGTACCATTACTATGAAATATGTGTATAATGGTAATACTAATGTATATAATGTTGACCCAAATATATTTCTAAACCATATATTGTGCCTGAGATCTAGATATTTTTTTTATGACCTTAGTGTGGAGGACAAGTTTCCATAACATGCCCCCACTATAATGTGAAGAATTTGAGAAATGTGTATAAATGTGGAGGACATGTTACCAAAAATACCCCCACTATAATCTAGATGTGTTGAGTATTTAATAACTATGAATATGCAAAATCCATGTCTTTATGACGTGCCCCCACTTGTAATATACCCACTAGGATCTACCTACACTAACGTATTTTAAAAAAAAAAATCAACGTATACTTTCATTAGATTTCACTAGAATAATCTAATTAGTGATCCAAATTAAAAATTCTAAGTAAGTTAAATATAAAATAAGCATGTGACATCTATCCATCAATGATCACTATTTATATACACTAAAATTACATCACAAACACATGTGTAACTCCCTGTGTCAAAACCCCCCTTAAGCCCATTTTAATAATAAAAATTAAGCTCCCTAACCCATACTTTTACCCCTCACATATTCAATTAATTTAAAATACTTAAGTTAATTAAAAACCTCCTTTGCCACCTTACTTGGCCACCTCACCTAATTCCCACCTGATAAGTCACCTCAAGACCTGGTCACCTCATCTTAACTACCCAAGACTTATTCCCACTCCCAAACTAAATTCTTAATCAACTACCTCCTTCCTAACCTCTTATTTTTACCATTTTATAATAGGTGTCACACTTGGCATGAACAACAATAGAAAACAAGCCAAAAATAGTAAGGTTTACCTATTCTAGGGGTGTTGATGTCGGTCAACCCATGGTCGATGTCGGTAGGATCATCGACGTTAGCAATATAAGCCAAACTCTAACCTAAAGTTCAGGTTAGCAAAAATTAATAAAAATTATTCTTACTCATATTCAAGCTCTGGACATTTTATTTTTGACATCCTGGCTTGCAACCATCTTGCATAAGTCAATCATGATCAACAACTGAGCTCTTGAGGACCAATAACACCCACTTTTTCTCTCTATTCAGGCATTCAAGTTCAGACTCCTTGTTAGGGATCATCAATCTGGCATATATCATTTGGTAATCATAGCTAAGTACATCACTTTTACTATAGGTCATTTAAACATTTATTCTGCTAATTCTTTATTACACACTTCTAACTAAACCCTCGTGAGGGAGTTACAAAGCTTCCTTGCTTGTTTCCCCTTAACCTGACATACCAAACCTCTGACCAGACCTACTTAAGCCATAATCTCTCTCTTATAACTCTCTCAACCTCCTAGACTTGATCCAAACCATTTCTTAGACCTAAAAAATCCTTCTATAAATCTCCCTGATAATTATTTCCCCTGCCAACCTCGGTAACCTAATCAACATCGATCACCTCACTACCGACCTTGATAGTATAACTAATATCAGTCACTACCTAATTGATGTTGGTGACTATGGGTTCCTTACCTCTTTAAAACCTACCTAGACAGCTTCTAAAATGTAAACATAGTACCTCACCTACATCCTGTTACTCTCTACTACATATAGGTTGTTAATAATGGTAATCTTATCTCTCTTTCACTATCTTTTTACCTCTCTTTTGGTTATTTATTATTATTTTATCCCTCAAAAGTGGACTATCATCTCTAAAGAAACTTCACACTTCTTAGAACAAGCACGTAGCTTGGGAGCCCACTCATTTAACTGCTAACATACATCTTGTGGTAGTGCTTTCTTACTTATAGGTAGTCCTCCCCAACCAAAGAGGAGTGCTCACAATGTATGGATACGATGTGCAAACTAAATTTGGGTTCATTCTAATCACTTATCCCCATCCTTCTTTCTATTTTCCTTTCAACTTAAAATAAAATTTTTTTAGTGAAACATTTCTGGCATGCCCAGTGGGACCCTAGAGTTTTCCTTGAGTTCATTTCTTGTTTTAAGCATTCATATAGGTGCATTATAGTGAAAAATTCATTTCTTGCACTTCCTCATTCTCTTTTCTCCTAAAACAAAAAATTCAATATCTTATTTTTTGTTTAAAAAGCATTAAACTAAAATCTTATTTTTTTTCTCTTTACCTCTAAAAGCAATTTTTCATTTTCTTTTACCAAAAAAAGAAAAAGAGAATCTCTTCTTTACTTCCTCTTGCATGCACATTAGGATAGTGAAATTCATACTCTATTCCTATTTCATCTCTATTTTCATTTAAATCTAAACATTTCAGATTTTGGTTTAAAATTTATTGCATTTCATAGTTTGCTTGTTGCATATTAACTCACCTAGTTAATTACAATTTTTTTGAATAAATCATAGTGCACCTATATTACACAACCAAATCACATAAACAAACATCTAAAATCACCTGAGAAAATGCCCATCGAGATTTCATCACCTGGTGGATCACCTTACCCTACCTAGATATCCTACTTGGATTTCACCACCAAGGGGAGAACCCACTTTGTTCTCTGGAAAAGTATAATCTCTAGACATAAGGTATATTTTGACTAAGTGGCCTGGCTCAACTCTAGGTTTGTGAAGTGCAAAGAGAAAGTTCCTATAACAAGCCATGTACCTGGTCTAACATAGATTTCCTCTTAATCACTAAAACTAAACTAAAACCAAATCTAGATTGCTTTTTAGTACCTTTGACAACCAAATTCTATTCTCACTATCTAATTAAGGCATAAGCCAAAACGAGATTAAAAATTAATCTCTAGGACTTAATAGTTGCTGGTTGAATGTTCTTTTTTTTGCTTTTCTTTTGCCTTCTATATTTTTGAGTTGGTAAGGATGTTTTCTTATTGATTCATAAAATCAATACTATTTATAACACTCAATTTGTATAACCTGTTATCTCAACTTTTTTGAGTGTTCTTCCCTTTTACATAGACTTCTTATATCCACTATTTTACCTAGTTTCAAATTTTGGTTCCTTAAAATATTAGATTTTCCATCTCTCAGGATATCATAGTGATTGACATTAGTTAACCCTATCAGCATTGACAGATTTTACCTATCGAAACCGATTATTCCATTGACATTGGTAAACCTTTTCTATCAACATCAATCAAGTGATTGATATTAGTGACTGTGTAATTTCATCTGCTCAAAATAACAAGCTAAAATAATGCATTTACCTACACTCAAACCTAGTTTTTCCTTATTTTTCTTCTAATACAAGGTAGTTAGACTATTTATATATCCTCTTGCATGGTATTGACATGAGCTCAAGCCAAAATTCTTGATACTTATGCAAGCTAGTCACCACTTCCACCTTCCCCTCTCACTTTTGATTCTATCATGGAGCATACTCCCAATGCTAACCAAATTCCCATTGTGCCTGAGGGAGATCAAGATTTTGCTAAATTTATTGATCATAATGTGGTATCCCTTCAGCATTACCTTGTTATGAGTCAAACCCATAATTCTTTAGGTGACTTAATCTATGGTGTGCCAACCTCTCTAATGGAGACAACCTCAGTTTTAGTTACTTCCACTATTTTTTCCATGGTTACCCAAAACACCACTTCAATGAGTAACCCAACTAAAAACAATGTCCAAAGTGTAGCATCTCTAACTACCCAATAGCACATAAACTTTGGTGACTTCCCTACTTTCATAACCAACATTAGTTCAGACAAGTCACACCCCATTCCAGAATTTAGTGGTACCTATACCATCTACCCTTGAACCTATAATTACCCAAGTTATAACTCAACCTTCATCCAGTGTAACCATGCTAATAATCCAACCTACAGTAACAAAAATGAACCAAGGCATAGTCTCCAACCCAATTAGACAAACCCCTTTTCTTTCTTGACCCCAGCCTATGACTCATTATCCTTATGTTTCCCTGAGACAACCTTAGCAGGCTATGTCATATGCTCCCTCTACTTCATATCAGCTTCCCTATAACATAGGAGGTATTCCTCAAACTAATCCCCCTCCATACCTCATTAAGATGATGATGGATAAGATCTCTAATCTTGAGACATCTATTTTTGGTTCAAAGAATGTGTTATCTTATGATTAGATATGCAATGAACCAATCCATCCTTTTGTGCCTATTCACCCTTATCCAAGCCAATGGGAAATCCCTAAATTTACTCATTTCTAGAGTAAAGAAGACCCACAATAGAACTTATAAGCATTTAGACATGCTTGATATTTAATAAGGCATGATGATGTATTACTACTTTGTACTTTCCCTATGTCTCTTTCAGGGGCTGCCTTGGATTGATATAGATCTATACCTCAACATTCCTTTTTCTCATTTACCCAACTTGCACAAATATTCCTAGAATATTTCTCTATTAACATTTCTAATAAAGTTTCTATAACATACCTTTATTCTATTAGAAAATTTGATGACGAGTCTATTGCAAATTTTATCGCTCATTACAAAAGCTTGATCAATCAACTCTCCTTCTCCTTACCCCAACCTGAGCTTATTGAGATCTTTTCAAGAGCATGTGATAAGCACATCTCATCCACACTCCAAGTATAAACTTTTTGCACATTTGATGAGGTCTTTACAATGGCATAGAAACTCAAGGTTTGCACTATAGATGAAGGTAAAGTCAAGTTGCACAATAATAATCCCAATTCCAAATCAAATGACTCCTCCTCCTCTAAAACCTCTCCCTCTAACCAAAAGGCTAAAGGCTCTACCAATGTGGTGGTCATTAAGTCAACCTCTTCCACAACCACAAACCAATCAAATTCCTTGACTTCTCAAAATCTAACCAAATAATTATAATAATGGTATGAACAAAGACAATACACTCCCATTAGGGAGTCATATACATCCATCTTGGAGAAACTATTGCAACAATGTGCCATAACCCTTCCACAAATCAAACCTCCTATACAGTTTGACCTTTCCCATCCTATCCCAACTTGGTATAAGGAAGATGATTTTTGTGGTTACCATAAAGTTAAAGGCCACAATTCTAATAACTATAAGACACTTAAGAACATTGTTCAAGACATGCTTGATAGAGGTGATATCATCTTGGATGATCCTAATGCACCCCCCAATCAAAGTATGCATGTCATTAAACACCCTTTTTCTAACCATTCATCAAATTAAAATATTAACCAGTCCATGACTAACTCAGGTGATCATAATATCGATATGGTTAATATGGTCTTTCCTTTACCTTTAGTTCAACATTCCCCTCAACAAGAGACATCCATTTCATCGACTCATCCCACACATTCAGTGGCATCCATTTCACTCATTCTCCCTCTTTAGGTAGAAGAGCCTATTTCACTTGTTCCACTCCCTCATGAGGAAAAGCCTCCTTTACCATTCCTTTTGCCACTTGAGGAGCTTGTATTGCCAATTTTGTTTTCACCAATATTACCTATCCTCTTACCACTTGAAGACTGCACCCTACCTATTCCTCAACCTTATGTTGAAGGGAATGTCATTCCTGCATTATACCCTCTTGAGGAACCTTCTTCACCTATTTTTGCTCACCCTATAGAGAGTATTACCCCACCCACTTCACCTTTTCACTTAGAGGAATCAATATCATCTACTCCCATAATGGATGAGATACATATTATGCCTACTACAATTATACCAATTTTACCCCTTCTTTTACCTATGGAGGATTATACTTTACCCATGCCATGCCCACATGTTGAGGGAACCATAATACCTATGATTTACCCTCTTAAGGAACCTTCTTTGTCTACCTCCCCTCCACATATGGTAGACCATGTCTCTTCTTTTGTCTCTGTTGAAGAGGACCTCATTATAGTTCTTTCTCATCTTTGGTTTGAATTAGTAGAAGCAAATAATTTCCCTCTTTCCCAAACACCATAGCCTTCTAAAGACACAACTGTAAGACCTACATCAACTTTGTCTAAACCCTTCTCATGTTTGGTAAAAAGTTTAGAATTTCTTGACTCTACAAAGTTAGACCATGCAACATTTTGGGCCCAGCTTAAAACTTTGTATCCAATACAATGAATGTCAACCTTTACTGCCAACCCCCTTACTACCCTTTACCCTAAGGTCTTTGATAAAGCTAGAGCTTCTTTACCAAAAACACCTAAAGTTCATTCATCTATGTTAGAATCCTCACCCTCATAGGAATTTGTTACATTAAAGTAGATTAGGCCCTTAGGTGTACGCTCCATTTCTAATTTAATTCATCTATAGGTGAAATTAAATTTAAATCCTCAACCATAAGTTGTAGTTTCTCAGCCTAAATTACAAAATAATGTTAAGCCTCCTAGATCTCATTAATCCCTTCTTCAACCCTCAACTTTACCATCCATTTTAGGGCCACACCCCTATGGTTTAGTTGGAATATTGCCTAACCAATCAAAACAAAAGGTTAAGCTACCTCCACTCCTACCTTTAACATTTGTTAGGCCTCTCATATCTGACACTAAGAAAGTGATAGAAAAACATGTAACTCTACTATCACCAAATAAGGCACTACATAAAATTACCTTTTTAACACCAAAATAAAAGATGGTGTCCACTCCTATTAGTACAACAAGTGCGAGCCCATCTGTAGGCTCTCAAAGATTTTCCTTATGTTAGTTATTACAATCTTATGTAATATCTCTTCCTACCATTAAGCCTTATAGTCCTCTTGAAATGAATCCATCTTGGTTTGATGATACACAACTGTGTTTATATCATCATTCACCTGGACATGATAATAAGAGTTGTAAGGCCCTCACAATAGTTATTTAGTAACACTTTGATTTCAACATTCTCTTTGATGATACTCCCATTAACCTTCCTATTATTCCACCTTTGGCATCTATAGTGCCTCTTACTATTCCAGTTAAATTCAAAGCCAAGGATGTCATCATAACCCCTTTACCACCTCCTTCATCAACATTTTAGATCAACATAGTTAATGTGGCCACACGGTCACAAAACCAAAAAGATAAAGCTAAGGAAAAGGTCACTACTCTTTGGGCCCATCCCTTCACTAAAGACACTCCCCATCCTAATCCTAAGATTTCCATCTTCGATGTTCCTAAACTAACACCTTCTGACATTATTTAAAGCTCAATGATGAAATAACTTCACTAAACTCCTATGAAAATGTCTTTTTTTGATTTAA
Organism: Torreya grandis; assembly: GCA_037957365.1. NCBI lineage: Eukaryota > Viridiplantae > Streptophyta > Pinopsida > Cupressales > Taxaceae > Torreya > Torreya grandis. The sequence goes on along the minus strand of JARHVA010000288.1, from coordinate 815,756 downwards.
TCCAAAACTCATCCTAACACCATCAAGCTTTGATTAGTACTTTTCAAGTGATTGAGGTATAATTAGATGATCCCTAACCTCTTGCAGCTTTGGTTGGCTCCCTTAATTCCATCTCCTTGATTTCTTTCAATGATTTGGAAATTGCACTTCAACATCCTGAAGATCAAGATTTTGCCCTTTTTATTATCGCATATATTGATCAAACTCATATCAAGAGAGTCATGATAGATAGGGGAGATAATATTAATATTATTTCCACCCATGTCTACAAACAACTAGTTTTTCCCAATAATTACATGTCTCAAAATGATGTGGTACTTCATTCCTTTAATGATACTACATCTACTACGATGGGCACTATTATCTTACATATCCATGTAGGTCCCCATATAATTCCCAAGATATTATATTTTGTGGAAGGAGAGTTCCAATATAACATACTACTTGGATGACCTTGGATACGTGCTATGGCATGTGTACCCTCAACTTTACACTATTGTGTCAAGTTTGAACATGATGGACAAGTGCATGTTATACCCATTGACCCACATCCATTTAAACCATGAAATATGACCTATAGTCCTAATGATGTTCTCATCCCATTGAAAAAATCATCTTCCTCACATGATGATTCTAAAGCTTCCACAATCTCCACTCCCATGGTTACAAATATATTAGCAATAATTTTTTTTGAAAAAGATCCCATGGAGGAGACCTTTCATCATTTGTCACTTAGTGAATATTGTTTGTTGATACTCGACATGTTCTATACTCCACAAGAGTATGGAAGGCTTCACATGCACCCAAATTATGATCCCCATATTGGGATGACCATCCCTTATGGCCCCCCTAACCTTCAAACCAATTTCACGTATGGGAGAATTGATCAAGCTCCCACTATCAACAATCTATCTTCTTCACCATAACCATTTACCTATGACTTTTCTTTCTTGAGTAACCCTAGATTCACTCACACCTATCTCTATAGATGTTCTTGGAAAGGATTTGGTTTGGGTCATTACGAACAAGGTGTCCATATGCCTATTGAATATCCAACTAGCAACACCATTTAAAATGCCAAAAAGAGGCATGGGGTGAGAAATGATGAACCAAATAAACTCACTAAAACCTCCCATAAATCAATTGTCAAAGAACAAGTCTCTCCTTCTCGACCTTATTCTCCACCATCACCTATCAAATTAGAGGTATCTATACCTCCTAATTTTTTTTAAATAAATGCCATCCATTTAGGGCCTCTCACCTATTGTCTGGGTAAGGAAACAAGGTCCTTTCCTCTCGTTCATCCTAAAATAATCGATGAAGACTCTCCCACTATTAACACTATCTAATGCTAAGATGATGACACAATTCTCACCTACATGGGTGTGGATGATTCTTATATCTAATGATCACTCCCATATGAAACACAATCTATGTTAAATAAATCAACCATTGACATCAACCTGCCCTTTCACAATAACCCTTGCATCCTCAATATTGGACAATCTTTATATTCCTCTAAGCAAGCTTATTATGCTACATTTCTTAATGACCATAGAAAAGCCTTTGCTTGGTCTTACAATGACATGCCTGGTGTTGACCCCTCTATCATCACCCATAACATTATCACTAATTGAGATGCTAAACCTATTAATTAGAAGCTTCATAAGATGCATCCTTGTATTACTCTCCTTGTCAAAGAAGAGCTCCAACACCTCATTTTTATTAAATTTATCCAACCCATCGACTACCTACAACATATTTCTAATATTGTTCCTATCACAAAAGGAATTGAGGGAATCTACATTTACACTGACTATCATGATTTAAACCTCACTTATCCAAAAGATGACTTTTCATTGCCTAATATTGACCAACTTGTTGATCTAACAGCCAACCATGAGATGCTATCACTTATAGATGGATTCTCTAGATATAATTAAATCCTAGTTGCTCCTAAGGATCAACACAAGACAACCTTTATTACCCCATGGGGGACTTTCTATTATCTTTTCATGCCTTTTGGCTTGAAGAATTCTAGTGTAACCTACCAATGTGCCATGACCTATATTTTCCATGATCTCCTACACAAAATTATGAAAGATTACATGGATAACTTACTCGACAAGTCTAAACTTTGTCAAGAACACTTGATGATTTTCAAAACTATTTTTACTTGTCTCCTCCAATATAATGTTTGACTAAACCCAAAGAAATGTGTCTTTGGTGTTATTTTTGGTAAGCTTTTAGGTTTTATCATTTCTCTCCATGGTATCAAGGTTGATCTAGCTAAGGTTAGAGCAATACTAGAAATGTCTCCACCTACTAATATCAAACAACTTCACAACCTACAAGGCAAACTTTAGTCAATTCACTACTTCATTTCTTAGTTGTCAGATCATTGACAACCCTTTCACCATCTCCTCAAAAAGGATGTCTCCTTCCATTGGAATGTAGATTGTCAGCAAGCTTTTGATGCAGTTAAACAATACCTCCTTTCCCTACTAGTTCTCATTCCACCCAAGGAAAATCATCCTTTTTACCTATATATATCCATAATAGACCATTCTCTAGGTTCTATGATTGCACATCGAGATGACCAACATTGAGAGTAGGCAATTTAATACATAAGTTACACACTTATTAATTACGAGACTTGATATACCCACACTAAGAAAGTTTGCCTTGTGTTAGTATTTTATACCTCTAAGCTTCACCATTATCTCCTAAATCAAAAAACTTATGTGATTACCCATACTGATCCCCTCAAATACATGCATTCCAAACCATATCACAACTAATGTGTAGCTTGATGGCTCATGCTTCTTGCTAAATTTGACTTGGAGTTCATTCAACAAAAGTATATTAAAGGGCAAAAAATTGTTGACCAATTAACTGCTACCCCTTTACCTGACAATCAACCTTCAAACCTTGAATTCCCTAATGAATCCATTACAACACTCTTCATCGATGACATATCCTATCAAATGATGATGTTCTTTAATGGATCTAAATGCCAACATGGTGGGGGTACGAGGGTCACTCTTATTCCTCTAGATGGTGAGCTTATGCCTTTATCATTTAAACTAGAGTTTGAATGTACTAATAATATGGCTAAATATGAAGCTTTGATTTTAGGACTTTAAACAACTCTCTTCTTAGGTATAAGATCCATAACCATTTTTGGTGATTCTCAGCTAGTGGTTAACCAAGTTAATGGTTCCTACCTATACAAAAATGAAAATCCATAGTGGTATAAACATTTTGTAGATACACTCTTGGGATCATTTAAATATGATCTCTTGTAAAATATTCCTCAATCTAAAAATAGGTTTGCTAACATGATGGCTTCACTTGCTTCACACATACCCTCTTATCCTCCTCTTCAAGAATCTATGTCACCATGCATTGCTTAAAATTACCCTCCTATGTCTCATCTAACATCCTTTTTGTCTGAAATGTAACAACCAACCCATAAGACTTATGGTACAAATAACCCATGGATTATCTTTCTTTCTCTATTACCCCTTATGATCTCTCTAATAATGAGAAATGAGCCTTCATAAAATTTTCCATTTGTTACACTATATTAGGGGGACTTCTTTACAAGTGAGGTTTTGATGGTCTTATCCTTAAATTCCTCATTAATATTGAGATTCCCTTCGCTATTAAATAAGTCCATGATGGGATTTATGGTGGGCATTTTAATGGTCACATAGTTGCCAAACGTATCCTTTAACAGGGCTATTATTGGCCCACACTTCATTAAGACCATGTTGATTAAATTTGATGTTGCATCAGGTATCTACAACATACTAACCTCCTTCACATTTTTAGTCATGCTTTACAAGTTATCAAAGACTTTTGGCCCTTCTCCCAATGGGGCTTAGATCTAATCGGAGATATTAACCCTCATTCATCCCTCTATCATTGTTCTATAATTACTACCACTAAATACTTCACCATGTGGGTTGAGGCCTTCCCTCTCATCTCCACTAAAGCTGAAAAAATTATTGACTTCATCAACCATCACATCATCTATCATTTCGATGTCCCTCATAAGATTATAATAGATAACGATAAGTCTTTCAAAAATAAGACTGGTCAAAGTCTTTGTTATACATTTGGAATCAAAATAATCTTCTCATCACCATACTATCCACAAGATAATGGACATGCAAAAGCTTTAAACAAAACATTGACCAAAATTCTCATGAAGGTAGTCAATGATATAAGCAAGGATTGACACACACACACACACATTCCTTTTGCTTTATGGGTTTACTACACTAGCCTTCAAACCCCTATGGGTGCTACACCCTTTTCATTGGTATATGGGACAAAGGTTGTTTTGCCTCTTAAGGTCCATATTCCTTCTCTTCACATTTCTGTATAAAACATACTTACTAATGATGAATTTCAATAAGAAATTTTGGCTCAACTTAAATTGTTTGATGAATGCCATCTCATAGTCCTCAACCACTTCTAAATATATTAAGAGCGTACCAAACATGCGTATAACAAAAATCTCAAAGAGAGAAATTTCAATACAGGAGATCTCGTGTTAAGAGAAAATCAACATGTGATGAACATGCAGAAAAGCAAATGGGGTAAGTTTGCTCCTAATTGGCTTAGACCTTATATCATAACTCACAAGTATGGCTCAAGAACTTATCACTTGTATTCTCTTGAAGGAAGGTTAGAACCCAAGGCTTTAAATGCCTTACACCTAGGAACATTCTTTTGTTAAATGAGTATCACTTTACTTCATGTTTAACTTGAGCTCATCCTTTGAGCATCCCTATTATATTCATTTCCCTTCCTCTTCACCCTTACTCCTATTCACTTAGTTAAATTACATAGTGGTATGGTTTTGTCCTTAAAATGGAAAAATACTAAGCCTCTATAGTCTTGTCCATGACTAAAAGCAAAATAAATAAAAAAATGGGATATTTGAAAAAGTTATAAAATCCTAGGTCATACTTTTCAATGTAGACTACTCCCTTGAAGGACAGCTGCACAACTTCCCTTTGATACTATCAATAGACTGCTCCCTTGAAGGATAGATATCTAAAATTAAAAACAAACACGTCGACCACTCCCTTAAAGGATGGCTAAGCCAAGATTTATTCTCAAAGGGAAAAACAAATGAAAAAGGCTCCTCATAACTTTCAAAGACCTTAAACCATACAAAATCCCATTGTAGGTTTCTTGCATTGATCAGCTTACACACAAAAAAAAAGCTTTGAGTCATGGACTTGCCTATATTAGCTCTCGGGTCACCCACGAAAGGGGCATATCATCTCTACTTTGTAGGTTATGCTACCTAAACATTTTTCCTCATTTTACCCTTTTTCCCCTCATACTATTTCAAGGGACTGTGAAGCTCACTTAACATAAGGTAAACACGATGCTTCTCTAACAAACACAATGGCTTAAAGATATAAGGCATGAAATATGTTCATTTTCTTGAGCCTATTTATATTCTAAATTACGATCTTTGCCAATTCATGAGCATTTTGCCTCTTTACTTTCCCATCCACGTCACATATTGATATCTCTATTTATGATGAAGAAATAATTTCATACCAACACTAATAAAGCCTACTCAATTTATTTTACATATATGCCATCAAAAATATGAAAAAATGCTGAAATAAACTAACATAACCAATCAATTCATTTTAACCATACACCATCACAAATATAGAAAATGCTAAGATGAAACTAACCAACCAACTATGCATATGACATCACATATATGGGAAAGGTAGGTCTAACTCAATTAACATGATCAAAATTAACATTAAAATTAACATAGCATAACATAATCATCATCCATATCATCATCATAATCACAAAAAACACATCTCAAATGAACACATAGTAATAAATGAATATCTCATATATATGATATGTGATCAAAGTACATGTTCATCATCCATATCTCTCTCTCAAAATGTACATCTCATATCTTTGGCTCACAAGCCAGTATAAATATAAAATATATAATATATAATCAAAATTAGCAAACTCTGACACTCAAGGTCCTTGAGGCTCTCCATGTGGTTGTGAGGAGGTAGTATCATCACCACTCTCCATTTGTCTACTTTGGCATGAGCTAGAAGTTGTAGCATGTGACATCAACATCTCCTACTCTCTAAACTCTAAATATCTCTGTATTTACAAGAACTCTCTAATCTCCCTCTCATAGTAGGCAATCTCATCCAGGGTAGTCAAATATCTCACCATAGATATAGGCTGTGGAGGGCCCATAGCACCTGATGATGACCCAGCCTATACTGGTCTCTATGGTGGTGGAGGAGGAGTAGCTTGGCCTTCTTCTCTCAAAATATCTCTCTTTACTATCACTATAGGCACCTAAGCTTGTAAAATAATAACTAGTTCTTGTAGTGTTATAACCTGCCCCTATAGAGCCCCAATCTGACAATATAATGTTATCACCTATCCTTATAATGCTAAAACCTATGCCTAGGCTATCTCTTAAGCCTACACTACTACATCTTGAGCCTACACTACTGTATCTTGAGCTTGTACCACTGCATCCCTCTCTCTAACCAACCCCTATACATTTGGTGGTGGCCTCTTAACCTCCACCATCGGATGTAACCCTACCCACCAGGTTGTATAGACTGCTATGCACCCTAGGTCTCTAACACCTGGCCCTACTAGTAGCTCCTCAAAATCTAGCCAATCTATTTCTTGGGGTAATGGTAGGGGTGCCTCTATGTCATCCCTCCTATATCAAGGGAAGGTAGGTAGACTATCTTATAGTAGACCAAACTACCACCTGACCCGTGTCATGGGTACCATCTCCAACTCACTGATCCATCTCCCCTTGACCCATAGTGAGCTTTGCAACCCAACAAGTTATTTTTCCTACCCTATAAAAAATAGGTATGTCAGATATGATCACCAAAAAATATCTACAAGGATCAAGCCCTCAATCATGTGCCTATAATAGGCAATGTCTCACACCATGCCATCCACTCGGGTCTATGTCATACCCTCTCTCCATCATCTACAACTAATCCTAAAGCCAACTAGGATAGTGGTAGGTAACCCCAGTGGTTGTGTCACTATGATGTGTTCATATGCCCAATAGTGAAATAAATGGTTGTCAGATAGATTATATCAGTGTCATAGCCTCAAACCCTACAATTCTCTTTAAAATTGTGATAGAAATATTAGAACCAAAGAAAAAATTGTCCATTGCTTAACCATCTGTGCAAGCACACCTGTCAATGAAATTAGGAATCTATCACCATTTACATCTTGTTAGGTTATGGAGTTAAAAGCTTCACTGATGCAGACATGGGAGGAGGTTGCTGAGTGTCACAGTCACCGGCATCAGTCAGGCCAACCGACACTGGTCAGGTGGAGACAAGAAGCTATCGACATCGGTAAGAGATCAGCCGATGTCAGTCATCTCCAGGTAGACATGATCGACGTCGGTCTCCTGTGTGGTTCCAAAACTGCTAGTTCATGAATAGTTAGTTAATGAACTAGTTGTTTGCATGTTGAAAGGCTAATTTTAGTCTTGAGCTGTAGATCTAATTATTGTAATTGTATGTCTAATTATTGTTTGCATGAGATCTATTTAAGAGATTCATGGGCTGTATTGTAATTAGTGATAGTTGAGTAAGAGCAAGGTTAGCTCCTTTAGAATGAAGAGAGCAAGGTGTGTTCCTCCTAGTTCCACAGGGGTGCCAAGTGTGTATGATCAGGGAGATCTGCAGGTTGTTGCAAGGTCTGGTAGAGATCCACAGGGGTGTTGGTTTAGAGAATCATAAGGGTTCTTCATGTGTGTAAGATCTTGGTTAGCAGGTGTGCAAGGCCATGTTTGGAGATCTACATGGTAAGTAAGATCGGTTGATCTGCAGGTGTGTGTGTGTGAGGTCAAAGGAGGTCTGCGGGGTAGCAAGATCAAAGGTGACAACAACATATCAAGGAGCAAGATTAGGGGAGATATACTTAGAGTACGATGTGTACTCAATCATGGAGTATGTGGAGTACTTGTGTACTGGTAGTAGTGATACTGACTGGTGGTACTGGCAGTAGTGATACTGACTAGTTGGAGGTGAACACCAACTATGTGTTTGAGTTGTGTGTTGGGACCGTAAGAAAGAGAGTGAGCTCTTGAAGAGATTTACTGTTTATGCCTTAGAGGTGTGGGAGCCCTAGAGGTGTGTAAGGAAGAAGACTGTGGCATCTTCTTTATTATATTTCCTTTTGGAAGAGTATTAATACAATTGGGTATTGTCTCTCATATTCTGTGTTATTTTTGAATTCTAGTTACTTGTTACTTCTGGTTAAATTTCGCATATTTAGTTGCATGGTAATCAATTGTGCTTCTTAGATCCTAACAGTAGAATCAGAGCATGTTTGTTGTTCTAGATTCCTTACAAGTGGTATCAGAGCTAAGGTTGCAGGGAGTAGGTTTGTGTTTGATTACAGGTCACTCTCAGGGGTTTCTGATTGAGTGGGAGTATAGCAATGGCAAAAGAAAGTACACTAAGAATGGAGGAATTGAAAAACATGAATGATCAATTACGGTGTTATGGAAAGAAAGAGCAGGTAAAGAAAAATTGTTGGTTGGTAGAAGATCAATATGAAGGAACTGAAGAAGCAGATGTTGCAGGTGTTGTTGCACAAGATGCTCTGGGATGTTCCTTGGATAAAGTAGAATCTTGGTTTATAGATTCTATTTCCTCTTTCCATGCAGCCTCAATTAGAGGGGTTGGTGAGCCTTGTCAAAGTATTGGCAAAGGGGAAGTGTTGCTGAAATTGCAGGTGGCCAATACATGGGTATTGAAGAAGGTCATGTAGGTCCCAGTCTTGAAGATGTGGCTAATTGCTTTAGGAAATTTGGGTGATGAGAGATGCACAGAAAATCTCACAGTGGATGCACTTGAATTAGCATGTGGCAAGAAAGTAGGTACTCTTTATCTACCTACTTGTATTACTGATTCCACTTCTATTGCACAGGTGTGGCTTTGTAGGCTTGGTCACATAAGTGAGAAGGAAATGGATGTTCTTAAGTCAAATGGTAAGAGTTCAGCTTCAAAGAGCATAGACCGAGATTTTTGTAAGCAGTGGGATGCTACAAGAAAGGATTGGATTTATTGCAGGAAAAGGAAGACTGATGTATTTGATAAACTTAAGAACTGGAAAGCCTTGGTGTTCTTGGAGGAGATGATAGATAGAGATCAGTGGATGGAACTGGATATCTCTAAGCAGGGCAGTTTGGACATGGGTTTGATTCAAAGTAAGCTCGTGGGTAAAAAGTCATCACTCATAGGAAAACACAGGTACCAACATTGGTCAGGGGTAATCGATGTCAAACAGACATGTACTGATGTCGATCATGTGCAGACTAGAGGAGTCAGTGGTGTCAGGTAGGTGGAGACTGACGTCGGTAGGATAACCGGTGTCAGCAACCTAGACAATCACATGGAACTGATGTCAGTCAAATGCAGACTGTGTGGTGACTGAGGTCAGTCACTGGAACAGATTTTAGGCAGACAACAAGCTATCAAGGAGTCTCAAATGCCCATATGGAGGATTGAAAGGGTAAGTAAGCCTCAAATTCATTGTTCCTATTCTTTATACTCATTGCTCACTATAGAGGAGGAAGGATCCAGGAAATAGTGGGAGCATGGCATGATGAGGAATTTGATTCCTAGGATGCAGAACCAAATGGGGGATTTGGTAGGGTTACCAGCCAGAAGAAAGCACTGAAAGATGAGTGGATACCTTAGTTAAAGAATAGAGAGAATAGACACATGAGATGGAAGGCTAGGTCATATGGTCTTGAGGAAGCTCAAGGACAGTGGTACAGGTTTGACAGGTGGATGACAAAGCATGGCTTTAGTCAATGTCATTGTAACTACTGTGGTTTTTTTACCAGGTGGGTGATGATTGCAACATCATCCTATTACTATATGTAGTGTGTTTGCTTGATGTAGGGTTACACATACAGGGTTTTTCTGAGCTAAAGGTAAAGTTAGTTTAGAGGTGTGTCATAAAGAATTTAGAGGAGCAAAATTATTTGGCATGAGTAATCCTAGAGATAGAGAAGATCACATGTTGATGTTGTCACAGGATGATTGTGTGAAGGTAGTGCAGGATGCAAAACAAGGGCAGCACACCTATGGATGGACAGTTCACAGAACAGGGTCCCCAATCACATGATGAGGTTGAGTACATGTGTATTCCTTGAGTTTGCCCAAGTAGTGGGTGTTGTCAGAAATTTTGTAGTCAATTTGAGAAGGAAGCATTGGAAAGTGGTTCAGTGGGTTCTCAGGTATCTGAGAGGGACCAACAGCAGGGATTCATGCTATGTAGGGTCAAGTACTTTAGATTTGGTAGGTTACTTGGATGACAGGTGTTGCACCACAGGTTGTGTGGTGGTTGGTCTTCAGGATTGAGCTTAAAGAGGGAAACAAGCCAGGAAACAAATTAGATGGTGTACAGGTATAGGTACAGTGCATCTATTTATCTCCAAGTGGGAGATTGTTAGGTTGTGGAGCTAAAAGCTTCACTGATGCAGACATGGGAGGAGGTTGCTGAGTGTCACAGTCACCGGTGTCAGTCAAGACAATTGACACCGGTCAGGTGGAGATAGGAAGCTACCAACATCGGTCAAAGATCGGTCGATGTCGGTCATCTCCAAGCAGACAGGGACCGATGTCAGTCTCCTGTGCAATTCTAAAACTGCTAGTTCATGAACAGTTAGTTAATGAACCAGTTTTTTGCATGTTGAAAGGCTAATTTTAGTCTTGATCTGTGGATCTAATTATTGTAATTAGATGTCTAATTATTGTTTGCATGAGATCTATTTAAGAGACTCATGGGCTGTATTGTAATTGGTGCTAGTTGAGTAAGAGCAAGGTTAGCTCCTTCAGAGTGAAGAGAGTAGGGTGTGTTCCTCCTAGTTCGACAGGGGTGCCAAGTGTGTATGATCGGGGAGATCTACAGGTTGTTGTAAGGTCTGGTAGAGATCCACAGGGGTGCTGGTTTGGAGAATTAGAAGGGTTCTTCATGTGTGTAGGATCTTGGTTGGCAGGTGTGCAAGGCCACGTTTGGAGATCTACATGGTAAGTAAGATTGGTTGATCTACAGGTGTGTGTGTGTGTGTAAGGTCAAAGGAGGTCTATGGGGTAGTAAGATCAAAGGTGACAAAAAAATATCAACGAGCAAGATTAGGGGAGATATACTTGGAGTATGGTGTGTACTCAGTCATGGAGTACATGGAGTACTTGTGTACTGGTAGTAGTGATACTGACTGGTGGTACTGGTAGTAGTGATACTGACTGGTTGGAGGTGAACACCAACTCTGTGTTTGAGTTGTGTGTTGGGACCATAAGAGAGAGAGTGAGCTCTTGAAGAGATTTACTATTTATGCCCTAGAGGTGTGGGAGCCCTAGAGGTGTGTAAGCAAGAAGACTGTGGCATCTTCTTTATTGTATTTCCTTCTGGAAGAGTATTAATACAATTGGGTATTGTCTCTCATATTTTGTGTTATTTCTAAATTCTAGTTACTTGTGATTCTAGTTAATTCCACATATTTAGTTGCTTGGTAATCAATTGTGCTTCCTCAGTCCTAACACATCTAGTAATGCATACACTATGATCTTGATCATCATTAAGATGCTCAAATGATGTTGCTCCTCATCCAACATATAGAGTGGCTCATATGCAAAACTTCTAGTGTTAAGTCACCTCATTGATATGCTCTCCATATAAAGTGACCATGTGTATATCATGCTCCTCTATTGAGTATGTGAAAAGCTCCTCACCCTAGAGTGGTAGCTATAAAATCCTATACACATCCTCCTGCATCACTGTCAACTCTCTGATTGGTAGATGGAAGGTCTTAGTGGTATGATGCCACCTCGTAATCAATGCTATCATCAGAGACACATCTTGGTTAACTTGATAGTACCATCTCACTCCTCCTAACCCTATGACTACCATATGCTCCCACTTGTTGAGAGTGACATCCCTCCTCATATGTGTCAATATTCTCTATAGATGATCTAGTAATGTTAGCTCCATCTTTGCCTGCATTCATACACACAAACAACTCAAGTCATATAAATTTTAATATACTCTATCACCATATTTTTTCCTTCTCACAGAGAAAACTACATTGGTTTGAGGCCCTAAAATAGGCTATGTAGGTAGTACTCAGTCAACATAGGGTCTTCTAAGATTAGCTTAGCCATATACCCACCTCACTAAATACCCTAGGCTTCACTTCCTCTCTCTCTACCCTAAGCCTAAATGCCTATCAAAACTCTATGCCTCATGACCTATATCCATGACTCTTAACAATATGACCTATCTTTTAAGCCCTAGACCTCTCAATCTATCTCAAACTATTTCAACTTACCTTTTTACCTATTTTCCCTAACATAACTTTTTAGATCTTTTCCCTAGGCTCTAGGAGAAATACATTGGTTTGAGGCCCTAAAATGGGCTATGTAGGTAGTACTCAGTCAACATAGGGTCTTTTAAGGTTAGCTTAGCCATATACCCACCTCATTAAATACCCTAGGCTTCATTGCCTCTCTCTCTCTACCCTAGGCTTCACTACCTCTCTCTCTACACTAGGCCTACTTGCCTATCACAACTCTAGGCCTCACAACATATATCCCTGACTCTTGAGACTATGACCTATCTTTTAAGCCCTAGATCTCTCAACCTATCTCAAACTATTTTAACTTACCTTTTACCCATTTTCCCTAACATACCTTTTTAGATATTTTATCTAGGCTCTAGGAGAGCTATATTGGCCTGAGGCCCTAAACTGAGCTATGTAGGCAATACTTAGTTGACACGAGGTCTTCTAAGGCTAGCTCAACCATTAGGCTAGTTGATTACTTCCACTGGAGATCCAAACTCACCCTTTCTCCTATTTTTTTACTTTTTTATAGTCACTGATATCAACATTAATGCTAACATTGGTGCTTTATCAGCCTAAGTATTAGCTAACATTGGTAGGCAATTGCTGACCTCAATGTTTCATCAGCTAACGTCAGTGGACCTCACTAAAACTGATGATTGGTTCAGACCCAAGGCCACACAACCTAAACCCTAACTTACCCATTTCACCTAAAAACCCACCCACAAACCTCCCTAACTTATCTTACAACTACCTTACCCTATTTTCTACCCCTTTACTAACATTTTTTACACCCCCACCTCTTAATTAGCCTAAAATGTACAAATAACAAAATCAAACTTCAAATAAACTAGTAGAGGCTCTTACCTCATCTCTCCATCTCCTCCTAGCTGGCATCACTGGCTCCTATGGTTGTGCACCTCCCATTGGGTCCCCTCCTTGAGCTACCATCTCAAATTTCTCTCAAGCTCTATTTTTTCTCTCCAATCACAACATTATAAATGAGTTTGGTTGGCCACCAAACCCACTTTTGTTAGGTTTGGTCAGCCATTGACATCAAAATTCTTGACCTAATCTACTGACATCAATGCTTATGCCTAGTGACATCAACAATGTTGCCTTAAGTTTATCGATGTCAGTGCTTTCTATTACTGATATCGATAAATGTAATCAATGTCGACACCATTCCTATAATGTTTTTCCCCACCAAGCAAACCCAACTTTTCAAGATTTACCCATACACTGGGGAAATTATAGATCACATATATCTCCCCCAACCATGATAAATTCCATTTAAGATCACTTAAATCTTTACCCATGATGACTTTGCTTGGAGATCATGAATATCTCCTTGCTCATTGACCCTTTTACACCAACCTTGCATTGATTGTTCTGACTGCTTATGATATTTCACTATAGTTGGCCATTATGCACACATAGGAATATTAAGTGTTATGGATGGAAACTAAGCTCATCCTATCACCTTCAACCCTTTTATGTTTCCTAGGGGTACATCCTACCTTGGATACCTAGGATATATTGACCATTACAGCTACAACTTAGATTATTTTGACCTAATAGCTATCACTTACAATCTGTGCTTTGGTTACTTCTATCTGAGTCCTCCTTAGCCTTACCTATTCTTGACTTTATCAATTATATCTCATTGTAATATACACATATGGACTGATACTCAATTTTCCACCATTCACCCAATTACCTTTTTGGCAAACTAGTACCTAATTTTGGTTTTTCCTCCATCAATTCCCATTTTAAGGGGGGATACCTCATCCAATACTTGGAGCATCTAAATCCTATTTTTTTTCTTGAAATGTGTCAGTACAAGGTATAAGACAAAAAGGGGCAAATGTAGACACCAAAATTACATCACACACATGTGCATAACTCCGTGTGTCAAAACCCCACTTAATCCCATTTCAATAGTAATAATTAATCTCCCTAACCTATACTTTTACCCCTCACACATTTAATTAATTTAAAATACTTAATTAAGTTAATTAAAAACCCCCTTTGCCACCTTACCTAGCCACCTCACCCAATTCCCACCTGATGAGTCACCTCAAGACCTGGTCACCTCATCTTAAATACCCAAGACTTATTCCCACTCTCAAACTAAATTTATAATCAACTACCTCCTTCATAACCTCTTATTTTTACCATTTTATAATGGGTGTCACACTTGGCATGAAAAATAATAGAAAATAGGCCAAAAATAGTAAGGTTTACCTATTCTAGGGCCACTAACATCGGTTAACCCATGATCAATGTCAGTGAGATCATCGATGTCAGTAATATAAGACAAACTCCAACCTAAAGTTTAGGTCAGCAAAAATTAAGAAAATTCATTCTTACTCATATTTAAGCTCTGGGCATTCTATTTTCAACATCTTAGCTTGTAGCCATCTTGTGTAAGTCAATCATGATCAGTAACTAAGCTCTTGAGGACCAACAACACCTACTTATTTCTCTATTTAGGCATTCAAGTTTGGACTCCCTGCTAGGGATCATCAATCTAGCATATATCATTCAATAACCATAGCTAAGTACATCACTTTTTTTTAGGTCATTTAAACATTTATTTTTCTATTTCTTTACATCTACTCTGCATTGCTTTACACACTTCTGATTGAACCCCCATGAGGGAGTTACAATTCTTCCTCACTTTTTACCCTATAACCTAACATATCAAACCTCTGACCAGACCTACTTAAGCCATAATCTCTCTCTTATAACTCTCCTAACCTTCTAGACCTGATCCAAACCATTTCTTAGACCTAAAAAAGCCTTTTATAAAGCTCCTTAAAAATTATTACCCCTACCAACCTCAATAAACTAACTGACATTGGTCACCTCACTACCAACCTTAGTAGTATAATTGATATCAATCACTACCTAATCAACATCAGTGACTGTGGGTTCCATAACCTATTCAAAACCTACCCAGATAACTTCTAAAATATAAATAGAGCACCTCACCTACACCTTGTTACTCTTTGCTGCATACATATTGTTAATAATGGTAATCTTATCTCTCTTTCACTCTCTCTTTACCTCTCTTTTAGTTATTTATTATTATTTTGTCTCTCAAAATTGGACTGTCATCTCTAAGGAAGTTTCACACTTCCTAGAACAAGCACGTATATTGACAGTCCACTCATTTAACTACTAACAAATATCTTGTGGTAGTGCTTCTTACTTGCAAGTACTCCACCCTAGCCAAAGAGGAGTGCTCATAACATCTAGATATGTGCACAAACCAAATTTGGGTTCATTCTAATCACTTATCCCCATCCTTCTTTCTATTTTTATTTAGACTTAAAATAGACAAAATTTAGTAAAACACTATCATCATATGAAATATATCATAACTTAATATAGAAAGTAATTACAAATGTCCGACCACGACTGCTACAAACATAAGACCACTATTGTCAATGTACAATGAGTAAATAATTACATCTCATCAGGGATAATGTTTCAATAATAATAAATACAATTACAAAATACAAGATACAAGGCCTCACAGAGCATGAGTTTTCCAAACTCCAGTATCTATGGTATTCTCAAGTGTAGTCTCTAAATAAGTACTACTATGGGGAGGGAGAGCATCATCCAAATGCTTTTCCACACCAACCATGAACCATTGATCCCCTACATAATCCCCCATTAGGGAATGGCCCTCCCTTCATGGATGAGTAGATAGTGAGGGTACAGGAATATAGAGAGACAAGCTAGTACTCATGTGCTGTATGATTTCTAAGAACATGAAGTGTAACATAAAGAAATTTGTCATAATATGATATCACACAAAGATGTAAATCATACATATAAAATGACAATGTCTAACTAACATTACTTTGGATAAAGTTTTTAATAGTTATTGATCTCTAGGATCAGTCAAATTCATACACACCACTTGATTAGATTACCTTCATCGAGTAGTAGTGATACTAATAAGCTAGTCAGATTCATATATATTACTTCCCACTAGTAGTCATAAAACATGCTAAACATAAGAATAATCAAAATATATACATTTAGTTGATCAAACGTGTGAATGAATCTCCATAATATTATTTATCACATTAATTATAAGCAAACAAGTATAATTTTTACCAATCACATATAATCTATATTTAGACTACATAGTACTAATTTTTCTAAGTAGATAAAAATACAATATATCATATGACAAGTAACAACATCATAGTCCATAATTTTCATGTACACCCTACTCAATTTCAACATCAAGTCATAATAAAGAAAGTCATAATTCTCATGAAAACATAATATTTCATTTAAACAACATATTTTTTTATGAGGCTATATGCATGTATAAATAGTGTTCTATTCTACATGAATCTATACCTTAGTTTTTAACAAACAATAAAACTATAAATATAAGCACACCTCCCAATGTACTAATATATATATATATATATATATATATATATATATATATATATATATATATGTAAGCATACAAGTACCTAAGTCTTCATATCGACATATCTCAACTTTATGAATATGTGTACATACTAAATATATTCATGGTGTGTATCACATATAGGTACTCAATAATACGGTATAAAAAGATCAATAATCGATAATAATTCATGTCAAGGACTTCATAAGATTTCAATAATTAGAGTTTATCACCATAATTTAACATTTTATGAACCCTTGTTCCTATTCAATTATTTTCATGTCATGATCCATTTATGGTAAAATACAAATTAAATCTATTACCCTTTTTGACTTATTTAGACCCTAATATTTTCCCAAATAAATAATATACAAGACACACACACACACACACACACACACACACACACACACACACACACACACAATGTGTGTGTGTGTGTGTGTGTGCAAATCCATTTGTTTTATCTCCCAAATAGATATTATTACCACGATGTGTATAAGTTATTAATTATTCAAATAACTTATATCTGTTGCTCCTTATAACAAAGTATTTTTACTAAGAAAACCATTATAGAATAAGTTTATATAGAATAAATCACTGAATGAATAGATCACTAAGTTTATATATAGTATCCAAATAAGTTTATATGTATCTCCTTAATATATATTCTATAAGTAATACATAAGTAGTCACTCTCTATATGTATCTCTGTATACACTATTCATGTATATCATATATATATATATATATATATATATTTATATATATATATATATATATATATATATATATTAAACCTATGTTATTTATGTATTCAGGCTACATAAAGTTTTTTTATGCTATATGCAATTAATGTTTATGATACTGTATAACGAATAGCTATATAATTCTTTTGCATAACTAGTGTATATTTAAGTATATATTGCTCTAATATATATTAGGAATGAAGAAACTCATATATATATCATTGTTTTCATATCTCATAAACAACCATTATGTTTTCATATCTTATTATATATACAAGTCCATCAACAACCATTATGATTTGTATACAATATATCTCATACAATAATCCATATCCTTCTTTATATGTACAAATTGCTATCACAAAGTTATATCAAGAATAATTTGCTACATAACTCTGATAAATGTATATAATAAGTGGTTGTCAATAGTTTAAATCAGAAAAATGGTTATCAATCTATAAATATATGCTAATATATAAATCTGATATATGTAGAATCTATGTATATGTAGTGTAATGGACATCAGATTTATATGAAAACAATCAATTTGTAACTATTATGTAGTTTATCACAGTGGTTTATCAATCAGTTCACAACTAATATGCAGTTTATCACAACTACTAATTGTTTACTATGTAGTTTATCATAGTGGATATCAACTATAAATCTCTATCTATATATTTTATTAACCTCGAAGAGTTGATTTACTACATATTAAATGAGAGTTACCTATACACATATCACTAACATCTATATATAGATAATTTCTAACATTTTATACAAAGATAATTACTATTTACACAACTTTGATAATGAGTATACACATAATTTAACATCACCTACCTTGATAGCATCGGATAATACCAGATGCACCTTCCTTTCCCCTACTCCACTTCATTCTATTTGCTCAGCTCTCCTCCTCTCCTATGCTCTGATCACTTTTATCTTTGTGCTTCTCTCATTTCTCCACTCACTCTACTTGTCTTCTTCCCCCAATTTACCCTCTCCTGCCTTATCATATCCTAATACGCTGCCCAAATTTGATTCCTTTCTTTGCATTATTTTCTTTCCTCTTTTTTTGTTTTTCATGAATATTTCATTTTATGATTTTTTTTCTATATTTTTTTTAAAAGCTTACTTTAGATATTTGTTTTATTTATAATTCACTTTTGGTATTTATGTATTTTTTAAGTATAATAGAATACAATATATTTATTTATTAATTTTAAAAATCTATTACAATATAATTTGCTAATTATATTACCATACATTATAATTGATTATTTTGCTACTTAGTATAGGTAAATAGTATCAATATGACTAATGTAAGTCAATTATATTCCTTTCAACAGTAATTAGGTATTCCTGAAATATCATAAGATAACTAGATTATATTTTCAACATTAATAAGATGTGACATAAATGCATAGTAAAATTCATAATGTAATCACATAAGATTAATTTGTCTAAACATAAATATGAATTAACACGTACATATATAATTATCTAAATGCATATAACATAAAGAATGTATTAATGCTAATAATTCAAATAATGCATATAACATGTACTATTTAATGTGGTGTGTGTATGGGTTTTAGTCATTCTTCTATTGTGCTCCAACACCTACATATATGTCACCCTATCTGATGATGCTCTCTCTCTATCATGCTCTAAGGGATGAATCTCTCATGCGTCCAACTCACAATAGGAAGATAGTTAGTCCATAACATCATGACATATATCATAAAATACTGCTAAAATAATAAACCAATATGATCATAATGTAAGAATATATAATACAACTAACTCATAAAAATGCAATCATGTAATCAAAGCAATATTCAACTATCCCATAATAGCATATGACTTATAGTTTAGTTAATCAAATCAAATTACCAAATATAAATATCCACAGATAATAATGTAAGTTTACTTAGCAAGGAATAGGGATGTGATATCCTTTCCCCTAAATATGGCCATCATCTTGATGACGCTTATTTAAACATACTTTTTGAATTAAAATATTATTTAGTAAAAAAATAACATAGTACGAAACATTAAATCAAGCAAATAAATGTGGAAATCACCTGTATAACTCATCATAGTTCTCCCAAGTAGCATTATCCTGAGAGTATTGGTCCCACAAGACCTTGCACTATGAAATTTATCTATTATGCAAACAAATTTTATGAGTGTTAATTACTCCGTTTGCTTCTACCATGACCATCCTAGGATCTAGAACCTACAAAACATTCTAATCTAACACATGTGAAGGATCAACTATATACTTTTTAAGATAAGAAACATGAAAGACATTATGAAATAGAGCCAGGGATGATGGAAATACAAGCATATATACTACACTATTGATCACTTATAATACCTATAAGGGTCCCACATATCTCAATGAAAGTTTAATTGACTTCTTGAATTTAATCAAGCTCTTTTATGGCTTAACCTGTAAGAACACTTTATCACCTACTAAAAACTACCTATCTATTCTCTTCAGATTAGCATAAATCTTCTATGTATCATTGGACTCAAAAAATATCTACCTAATTAATATGACTTGATCTTCTATTTTTTAAAGAATCTCAGGTCTAAAAACTACCCTGTCTTCTAACCTATCCCAAATGATTGGTGTCCTGCACCTTCTTTCATATAATGCTTCAAATGGTGTCATCTTCAAAGCTGATTGGTAAGAGTTATTTTAACTAAAATCAACCAATAGAAGATAGTATTACCATTTTTACTATTGATCCATGTAATACATACAAATAATATCCTCTAACACCTAATTAACTCACTTAGTTTAACCATAGTCTCTGGGTGATATGCAGTGCTAAAGTTTAAATACGTACCCAAAGCTGAATTCAGAGTTACCCAAAATCTAGAAGTCATCTTTGGATCATGATTTGAAATGATCTTCTTTACAAATCCATGCAATCGATACACTTATTTTACAAAAATATTTTTAAGAGTAGGTGCATCATATATCAAATTGGCTGGTATAAAATGATCCACCTTGGTTAGTTTGTCAACTACTACCAAGATCATGTCATGCCTATTATGTGATAATGGTAACCCTTGGACAAAGTCCATACTGATCACCTATCACTTCCATTTTGGTATATCATGTGGATATAACAATCCAACTAGATGTACATGTTCAACTTTTACTCACTAGCATTCTAGATAATATGACATAAAGTATACTACATCTTTCTTGAATCCATTGCATAAATATAATGGTTTAAGCTCTACCATGAGCTTGGTTACTCTTGGATGTCTTGAATATGGGGCATTGTGCAATTATCTTAGCACTATGCTCCTCATATTCTCTTGATCTAACACATATATCATCTTATTATATCATAAAATACCATTATTACCTAATCTAAATATTTTATACTTAGGATTCTGAGCATTCTTAGATAATGCATTCCTAAATTAATCATAGAATTCATCTCTTAGAAATAATTTGATCACTCGATTCTTGAAAGTAATTCTAATAGTAGCCATGGCTACTATGTACCTCATATGAATTATGACAACTAATCTATTTTCCTTACCTTAGATATAGTTGATATGAAAATCATAGTTAGATAAGAAATCTAGCCAACATCTCTAATGAGCATTCAAATTTGGTTAGGTGAATATGTACTTGAGTCCCAAGTTGTCAGTCTTGAGCTCAAATGACTTTTCCAATAAATAATGCCTCCACACTTATAAAGCATCCACAATTACTACAAGGTCCAAATTATTAGAGGCATAATTCATCTCATAAACCTTCAACTTTATTGATTCATAAGATACCACTACACCATCCTGCATAAAGACTCCTAGTCCATCCCCAGATGCATCTATGATCACTAAAAATTGACCATTGGGATCAAGAAACCTTAGCACATGTTGAAGTAAGCCTTCTTTTTAATGATTGAAAAGCTACTTTAAACTTATCTAATCAGATAAAATTTTGGTTCTTCCACTGCAGAGAGGTAATCAGATTAGCTATCTTATAAAAATTTGGAATGAACTTGCTGTAATACCCTATTAATCCCATAAAACTTCTTACCTCATGCACATTATTTGGTTCCAACCATTCCATAATTTCTCTTATCTTTGTTAGATCTGCTAAAATACCATCCATAGAGATAATATGTACTAGATATTATACTTTTTCCTAAACAAATGCACACTTAGACAACTTGTCATACAACTTGTGCTTCCATAACCATTGTAGAACTGGTTCTAGACGCTGAAGATGCTCTTCTTCATTCTTAGAGTATTTAAGAATGCCATAAAGAAAGACCAAAAAAAAATGATTTAGATAATCTTTGAACACACTGTATATGAGATTCATGAATGCTACTGAAGCATTTATCAACCCAAATGGTAACACTGTGAACTCATAGTGCCCATATCAAGTTCTGAATGCTATCTTTGGAATATCCCCATCCCTTATCCTCAATTGATGGTATCATAATTTAAGATTAATATTATAAAAGACTATTATCCCTTGTATTTGATCAAAAAGATAATCTATACAAGGTAGTAGATACCTATTTTTGATAATTACCTTATTCAACATTCTATAGTCTATACAAAGTCAAAGAGTGTCATCCTTCTTCTTGAAAAAGATAATTGGTGCACCCCATGATGAAATGCTTATCCTGATCAACCACTTTAACAATAATTCTTAGAGTTGAGTCTTAAATTCAATCAACTCAGTGGTTATCATCCTATATGGTGTCTTAGATATTGGTTCTGATCTACGTATGATATCGATAGAGAAATAAAACTCTCATTTAGGAAGCAATCTTGATAATTCTTCTTGAAACACATCATGAAAATTCTTAAGGAATAAATGATCTTCAAGGGATGGTTCCTTAGATTAATATATTTAGTTTATCTTGATGATAAATGCTTGGCACCCTTTTCCTTGAGCCTTCTTGTGTTGCATTGCATAAATTTGCCTAAGCCTTAACTCTCTTTTCTCACCCTAAATTTGTGTTTGATTTCCAAAATCATCTAGACACTCAACCTTATTTAGATATCAGTCAACCTTGGATTTATGATTTGTAATATAGTTGACCCTTAGGATCACATCATATGATCCTAATGGTGTTACATAAAGATACAATACTCTTATGAATTTAGGCAACCCAATCTCTAATTTAACTAAAAACTTGTCAACTTTGACTTTTGAATCATTCCCATATTGTACTGACCATGTATTTTCCATTACTCCACTCTTATAGATAAATTGTTTAAATTTTTATGATATATAAAACATTATGTAGCCTCGGTATCTATTAAAATAGAAACTAGTTCAAATAAAATACTTGACAATTCTATGAGTAAATCTTAGAATTCAAATTGCTGATTATCAATTGTCATATAAAATTTGTTCTTTGACTTATCTTGGTACACTCATGAGCATAATGGTCACCTAAAAAATTAAACAACCTTCATATCGTATTTTTCTATTAGCTTGTTAGTTTTCTTTGAAACTACATTTGAAACCATTACCCAGTTTCTTATTACCTAAACCATTGTTGAATCTAGCATTCTGATTTCTGAATCGACTCTTGGAGTCTCCACACCTTTGCTTCCAATTTATATTTTTGAAAGGTTGTTTATTACTTCTGAAATTTTTCTTAAATTTATCACTACCTTGTGCAAAATACTTCAACTTTTGTTCTTACTTGATTGCCTTCTCAAAGACCTGGTCCATGGTAGATGGTCTATGAACATCCATCTCTCCACCAATTTGGGGTTTCAATCCCATGATAAACTTATTAATCTTAAACCTTTCATCTTCCTAGTACTGAGGTACATACTTTAGAAGTTTGGTGAACTGTTCCTAGTACTCATTAATCAATAAGTCTCCTTGATTTAAATTTTGGAAGTTTATTAGCTTCTGGTCAAAGTATAACTATGTAAGCCATTATAATATAAAAAATTCATAAAATATTTCCATATAATGGTGGTCAATTTAAGATTCATTTCCAACTTCTTACTAGCCCACCACGTAGTTGTTTCAATAACCAACTAATAAGCTCACCAAATTACTTTAGTGACCTTAGAGTAGTTATTAATCTCAGAATACTTTTGCATCTCAATAAAGCATGCTTTTGCTCTATCACCCAAAATAACTCCATCAAACTTAGGTGGATTCACCTTTTTCATATCTCTAGCCTACTTTGTAGCTACTTGAGCTCTCGCATCTTGAGGGTTTCTTTGCTCAAAGGGATGCTCTTTAGGTACATCATGTTGTTCTTCCTCTTCATGGCTATGAACTTCTTATTCTAAGGATAAAATTTGATCCCTGGTCTCATTCATGGCTATGAGAATCTGATCTAACTTTGTTGTTTGCTCAATAACAAATTGATTAAGATCAAATGGAGGGTTGTTATCATTAAAATTTGAGGGACCCTCTCTATATATTATAGATGTTACCATTCTAATTTATGATAAATAGAATGATACAGAAACATTAGTGAACTCATTAAGTTCTAGAGTTTGAGTCGTAGCTCTGATACGACATATAACATCTATTGGGATCTACTTAGAATAACATGATTTTTTTTAAATTTAATCAATGTATTCTTTCATTATATTTCACCATGAAAATATAATTAGTGTTATAAATTAAGCATTCTAAGTAAGCTAACTATAAAATAATCATGTGACATCTATCCATCATGGATCACTATCATTATATGAAACACATCATAACTGAATATAGAAAGTAATTATAGATGTCCAACCATGACTGGTACAAATATATAGCCACTTATAGACACCAAAATTATGTTACACAAGTGTATAACGTGTTGTGTTGAAACCCCCCTTAGACCCCCTTTGTGACAAGTCTTTCTAACCCATGCCTTTACCCCACATATTTAATTAATTAAGATTAATTGAATATTCCCTATGCCACCTTGCCTAACCCCCTTGCCCCAAGACCAATTCTCCCCCTATGAATCACCACTAGACTTGGTCTCCCACAAATAACTAATTCTTACCCTATAAACCAATTTATAACCAATTACCTTATACCCAACCTTGCATATTGATCATTTATTAATGGGTGTCACACTTGACATGGAGAAACAAAAAGGAGCCAAAAATAGCCCTTTTGACCTATTCTTATGCCACTGACATCAGTCAACCCTCAATTGATGTTGGTCAACCCAAGACTGAAATCAGTGGGATCATTGATGTCAGTTACTTAAACAACATTCTAAACCCATTTTGGCCCCCTGAAAACATTCTCTCTCTCAAGTAAAAACTCACTCAAGAGATTCAAAGCACTCTTAATAGGATTTTGGTGATTATCCACTATAACCAAGCTCACAGATTCTCTATACCAGTCAAATCCTAAACCAAATTTAATCCATTGTGTAAAGATATTGAACTAAAATGAATAGGTGGCACACACTCATCTCTATTTGATTAGTCATCTTAACAAAGCTTTATCAAGAGTATTTATTTAGGTACTTATATCATCTAAGCATCCCTATATTCTATGAATTCTAATTATTTATGATTAGCATTTACACAAGTCCCATCCATCCCTGAGGAGGAGTTGTAAAAATCCTTCATTTCCATACCTCCACCTTAACCAAAATAAACTCCTCACTCAGACTTTTTACCATCTCTCTAACCCCTCATGTGACTCTTTTCCAACCCCATTAACCTATCAAATATCCTTCCATACACTCAAGAAAGCCTTCTATGAATTTATGACTCCATTTCCCCTACTGACATCAGTTATCCTACTAATATTAGTCACATTACCACTACTGACATCATTTACCCTACTGACATTGGTGACTGCCCTTTTACATAAATCACCTCAAACTAACCCGAACAACCCTCTAACAAACCAAAATTATATTTTACTTGCTCTATGATACTGACTGCTACACATAGGTTACCATCAAGGTACATGCAACTCTCTCTCTCTCTCTCTCTCTACTTACTTTATCATTTCATTTTTAACTCTTTGTATTAAATAGTGGACTATCATCCCCTGGGAAGTTTGTCACTTCCTAGAACAAGTAAGTTGCTTGGCAGCCCACTCACCAACCTACTAAAAAATATTTTGTGGTAGTGTGTTCTTACTTGCAGGTGGTCTTCCCTAGCCAAAGAGGATTTCCTGACTTCATCTGGATACGATGTGCACCAATCTAGGTACATATAATCACTAATCCCCAACCTTTATTTCTCCATTTCCCACTTCTTAAATTTAATAAAAAATAATTGAAACATTTTTGGCATGCCCAGTGGGACCGTTAGAGTTTTCCTTGGGTTTATTGTATGATTTTTAAGCATTCACTTAAGTGCACAGTAGTGAATTTGTCATTTCTTGCACTTTCTCTCTCCTCTTATTACTTATAAAAAAGGAAAAAATAAAGAAAAATGCAATTTTCTTAATTTTCTTATTTTAGAAGCAGTAAATTAACTCTTCTCTCTATCATTCTTTTTGCTTCACAAAATAAACTCAATATATTTTTCAAGTTAAAAATAATTATTTTCTTCTGCATGCATAAATAGGATAGTGAAAATCATCCTCTTTTCCTATTCCTCTTTGTTTTCATCTAAATTAACACAATTTCAATTTGAGTTTAAAACATACTGCATTTCATTCTTTGTCTGTTGCATAATTAACACATCTAGTTAATTAATGCATTATAAATGAATAGTAGGTCACAAATGTTACACATTCAAACTACAAACACAAAATAAGCACTTCAACATACCTAAGACAAGACCCGTTGAGATTTCATCACCTGGTGGATCACCTCACCCTACCCAATTATTCTATTTGGGCATCATTACCAAGGGAAGAACCCACTCTATTCTCTGATAGAGTATAAACTCTAGGCAAATGGTATATTTTGGCTAAGTGACCTGGCTCAGCTTTAGACTCATGAAGTGGGGAGAGCAAGCTCCTAGCACAAGCTATGCAACTAGTCTAACATAGATAATTTTAGAAAACCAAAATTTACTTGAAACCATCCTTAGACTAATTTTTAGTACCTATACCAGCCAATTCTTCTTCTCATTATCTATTTAAGGCATAAGCCAACATGACTAAAATTAATCTCTAGTAGTTAATATTAGTGGCTACATGCTATTTTCCATTTTTTATATTTTTGAGTCTGTGAGGATGCTTCTTTTCTGATTCACAAGATCAAACCAAATTTGAAAATTACAAAAGTTAAATAATCTCTAAAAATCAGACTTTTTGAGTATTTATCACTCTCATATAGATTCTCTAAGACCTTTCAAACACCTAGATTTCACTCTTTGAATCCTAAAAACTCATTTTTTGCACTTTCTAGAGTTCCACAATGACCGACATTAGGTATATATAACTGACGTTGGTAGTTGCCCCAACTGACATCAGTCATAAGTGACCGATGTCAGTGACTATGTAAATTTTTAAATTTACAGTCTACCTTTAACAAAAAAATCACACAACCTTTTAAATTTTATCTGAACCTCATTTACCTTCAACCCAACCTTAAACAATGTATTTAGACTGTTCGTGTGTTCTTTTGCATGTTATTAACATGAAGCCAAGCAAAGACACTTGATAATTATGCAAGCCATCAACCACTTCCACCTTCCCCTTCTATTTTTGAATCCACAATGGAATAAGATATGGAAAGAATGCCCAACCGCAATCAAATTCCCATTGTAGTTATAGGTGATTAAGATTTTGCTTGATTTCTTGATCATAATGTAACCACCCTCCAACATTACCTTGCTGTAAGCCAAACTCAAATCTCTTCGAGTAACCCACTCCTTCGAATTTCAACATCATTGATGGTATCAAATCTAATTTTGGTTGGACCTTCCATGGTTACTATTGACCATTTTTTGCCCAATAGGCCAAAAATTAGTGCCCTTCTTCCCCTACTATTCTAGGCCAATTCATTTTTTGATTTTGCACAAGTCCAAGAATTTCTATAGACTCTGCAAGTCTATTTCTATGGATTTTGTAAGTGAAGTTTCTACAGACTCTGTAGGTCTATTTCTATAGACTTTGTAGAGCTTGGATTTCTACAGACTTAGCAGTAAAACTTCTTCAGACTCTTGTCCAAAAATTCACAAGGAAGGTTAGCATTTTTGAACCATTGAACTGGTTCAATGCCTTACTTCAATGCCTAAGTTCATTAGCTCAGTTTCAAGGCTTGGTTCAATTCAGTTGGTTCAACACTTCGACAGAGTTCAATGCTTTAGTTCATCACTCAAGTTCAATGCCTTAGTTTAAGCGACAAGTTCATCGCTCAAGTTTAACACAAATTTCAATGCTTTGGTTCAACAACTAAGTTTAACAGTTTTAGTTCAATGCCTTAGTTCATTGCTTGGTTCAATCATTAGGTTTAAAGCCTTGGTTCATCGCAACAAGTTCAAAGGCTTGTTCTAAAGTGGCACAGTTCAAACAAATGGCACGTAGTGTTAAACCATTGAACTGTTGAACCATTTTTGGTTCAAGCGGTTGGTTCAAAGGAATGGTTTAAACACTTGGTTCAAGCGGTGGGTTTAAATGGCTCAGTTCAATGAATGAGTGGTGCGCAGTGTTGAACCATTGAACTGTTGAACCATTTTTGGTTCAATCGGTTAGTTCAATGGCTTGGTTCAAAAGAGCGTCCCAAAAAGCCAAAAGGCAAGTGCCCTTGTGGAGGGCAGTTCCAAGTTTAAGAGCCCTTGCGGAGGGCAGGGAACACTTCAAAGAGGCCACAAAGAAGCGGCTAAGATCTTTCAAAATTTTGTTAAGGCAAAGTCCTGAATTCCTTTAGACTTTTGTTCGAAGGATTTCCTTTAGACAAAAATTATGAAGGAATTTGGGGAAGCTGTAGCCAAAGAACCCAAAGGAATAACAAAGACTGAGACAATTCTCATGGACTTTTTGTTCACAGGAAAATTATCTGCAGAAAAAGTCCATGGGAAGAAATCCATAGAAAAAGCCTGCAAAAAAGGCTTAAAGGAATTTGCCAAGGATGGTGACGTCCCAAAAGCCATCAATTTCAAGGAGACAAATTAGTTTTTGTTTTTTAAGCGATGACGGGTGTGCAGACATCAATTTTAAGACAGTGAAATAGCCATTTGCTTTTAAATTACCCAAGCGCCAACCATGAAAAGAGCCCAAGGAATGCAATGACCTACCAGAAGACCATCCCTAAGGGCTAAAGGAGCTAGAAAGAGATAGAAATTGGGAAGAGGACAAGGTGTAGAAAGAGACAAAGTAGGAGGTGAGTTATTGCTAGATAGTCACCAAATAGTGCAAATAGTGAGTTGCATGGCCTAATTTCTCCAGTTGGCATTTATGAGGGGACAAATTGTAGTCTATTTGCAAGAAAAGAGTAGTCTATTTGCAGAAAAGAGGTGTGGCCATGTTTTTCACATTAATGTGGAATGCCTAAGTCAAAGTAGGAACTGATAATCAAACAACTCCCTCTTCTTGATGCTTTCAATGCACATGGGTCGAGCTTGTCAAGGAAGCACCAAGTTCTCTTCCCCTTTCTCTTTATATTTCAAAAAATTCTCATTTGAGAGGATCCACTCTCTTAGCCTTAAGGCAAAACTCTGCCCAAAAATCTCTCGAGCTTGTAAGGCAGAGCTCTGGCAGTTTTTACCTTGAATCAGGACTTAGCATTTTTACCTCTATCTGGACTTGCACTTTAAATTATATGTCTATGTTCTTATTTTGTGTTAAGTAATTGTCTTTCATGCTTCTCACAGATCAATTACAACATGTCTAGTGCATTGTGAAGTCTCTTTTCTACAAGTCTACCATAAGTGTTCCTAGGGGAATGTAGGTGCCTATGAATAGGCTGCCATAAGTGTGTCTGAGAATGCCTCTGGTAGTGTCTTCCTCCCTATATTTCCATGGACCCATAGCTAACTATTTTAGAGGAGCTTTCCACTTTAGGTGAAGTGTATGGGCACTTATTTTTGGTGAAAAGTGTATATTCAGGCTAGGTGGGTCAACTTTTCTTGTGTATCACCTTTTCATTTTTTAGGCTTAGGTTCTATTTTCAACATCTCTCTCTCTCTCTCTCTCTCTTTTCACCCCCCTTTTTCACATTTGTTTGTTAGCAGTAGGAGAAACCAGGGCCTAAAAGATACATTAGAGGGAGCTAGCCCTTATCTAGAGACTCTCCCCTCTAACTTTGTCGATCCCATAGGCGAGAGGGGAGTTTCCATTGTTGCGTGTGGAAGGGTAGGAGCTAGGCATCCTACCTCGGGTGCAATCCCTTGTGTCAATAGTTTTTTGGCACACCCGATGGGACCAATTAGAATAGGTTTTGTCCAAGCAATTGAATTTTTTGTGTGTTCTTCAACCAACTAGCCTTTGTAGGCTTTTGCATCAACACCAATGGTGACTCTGAGTTGAATTAGCTGGTTTAGCAATCCAGGTGCCATCAAAAATCTTATTTTTATATGTATAATTCATTTTCATAGAATCATGGACCTTGTTTTCCTTCATATCACTTCGATCAAACTCAAGATATTTAGGGAATCACCTCAAGCAGCTCTCTTAGTTGCCCTTCAATGATAAGGGAGGTGGCGTTGGAGTTTGAGAAGTAGGTAATGGAAATAGACAGACTAGATGAGCAATATGGTTATTAGCAGGACCTGATGTACAAAGAGGCATGTTTGTTCAGGCAAGCTCAAGCCTTATAATCCATGGAGGAGGAGGTAGCAAAGTGGAGGAATCCATTCATGTAAGGTAGTTATCCTTGTGTGCCCCCTCTTATCCTAAAGAAAGCCCCCTCTTGTACACCAAATCCTTTCTATTAGATGGCATTTGCTCACTCCAGCTCATCTGATGCATCAATCAACCCTACTCTTGACCCCGTACACCTAGCCTTCAAGCATCAAAGGGAACTAGAACAACCTCCCATGGAGATGAACCTTCTAAACTTAGATTGTGAATCTTCTTTTGGGGGGAACTTTATGAACCAACACATCTCTCTTGAAACTGCTCCTACTCAACATGATGATGCTGGTGACCCCTAAGAAAGACTCTTTTAGGATAATCTAGCCAAGCAAATTGAAGATTTAGAGGCTAGGATGAGACTACTTAGAGAAGGAGAGATGGAACTTCCAGACCTTGTGGAGGAGCCCCAGGACCTTGGAGAGAACAAAGTTGCTGCTTGTTCGCAGGAGCAAAATTCTAACTCTGAGATCCTAAACTAGAAGAAAATAGTAGAATCATGGGGCAGGAAGGAGGAGAGGAAATGTTTTGATCAAAACCTTAAAGAGGATGAGGCTACACCTGCTCATGATAATGTTGGTGACCTCCAAGAAAGGTGTTTCCAAGAGGATATAGCCAGAAGAATTGCAGAGTTAGAATCTAGAGAGAGATTCCTCAGCCAAGGTGTGATGGACAGTTCAAACCCAATGACACATTCCATGTTTGAACACACCCCATCTACACATCCCCAAGAGAGATATCAGGCCACACCTAATATTGATGAAGTGCTAGCTAGATGGAAGGAGGAGAATCATTCGATTCTAGCTCAAGGACTGCCTCCTCTTCCACATGTTTTTTCCACTTCATCCCTTCTCAAGGAGGAACCTATTTTGTAGGAGGCAAGTGAGGAAGAAAATATCCAATTTTCAATTCTTTAGGAGGCTATCATGAGTGATAATGAAGAAGAAATCATAATCAATGCTCCTTGTGAAGACCTCATCAGTAATGGAGAAGACATAGGGCATGAATACACACAAATGTTCCAGCAATATGAGGAGGAACATAAGCATGGTGAGCTCTCTCCCCCTTTGTTTGATAAAATTCCTTGTTATTTCGATGAGGAGGACTACTATGTCGAGGAGCCTAAGTTGGAGGCAGATCAGGAGAATATCTTTAAACATCTAGAGATCTTGATCTTTGAGGAGGAAAAGGAGAGGTCTGTCTTCCTTGAGGAAAGCCTTGAAAAAGAAAGTTTTAAACAGAGAGGTGATGTTCTATGGGATGAGCAATCAATTTGTGATTCCATTTCAGACATCACCACAATCACCCTTCTTCAAAAAGGCCAAGAGGAAGCAGAGGATGAGTCTGACAGAGTCTTTAATGAAGCAAAAGGAAATGGGTTAGACCATGATGCAATGCAAGGGAGCTATACATATCAAAGGGCTTATGGTGATGAGCTAGTAGCCATTGATTTCTTGGTGAAATGCACCAGCATGAAGGACCAACATTCAACAAACTTCTAGGAACAAAAGGAATACATGTATGTTGGAAGCATGTTCGAATTTGATCTACTCAGATACAGGCCAATCCAGGTGATAGGCAAGAGGAGCAAGTCACCAAATCTCCTTTTCATTTAGCCACTTGTCTAGCACCATAAGTTTCCTTACTAGGGAGGGAACTTAAGAAGTTTTCCCTTTGATCTAGGAGGGAAGCAAATACACCTGGTTAGTTGTACATAGTAGTTTGTTTTCAATTTTCTTTCCTGCTTTCCCTAAGTGCAGTTTGCACAAGTAGTGTTTTTAGTCTTGTGTTGCTTTCCCTTGTGTCTAGGGTAAAAAGGTTCATGTTTGATTCTTGGATCTATTGGGGCCATTGCTAACCTTTCTTCAAAGCTATATTCTGACTCCGTGCTTAATGGACTACAAGGCAACTAGTCTCTAAGCATAGCAGGCATGCTTCCCCTAGGAGTCACCAATTTGTTGACCATTTTTTGCCCAATAGGCCAAAAATCGGTCCCCTTCTTCCCCTGCTATTCTAGGCCAATTCATTTTTTATTTTGCACAAGTCCAAAAATTTCTACTGACTCTGCAAGTCTATTTTTATGAACTCTATAGGTGAAGTTTCTATAGACTCTGCAGGTTTATTTCTACGAACTCTATAGAGCTTGGATTTCTATGGACTCAATAGTAAAACTTCTTCAGACTCTTGTCCAGAAATTCATAAGGAAGGTTAGCATTTTTGAACCATTGAACCAATTCAATGCCTTGGTTTAACGCCTAAGTTCATCGACTCAGTTCCAAGGCTTGGTTCAATTCAGTTGGTTCAACACTTCGGCAGAGTTCAACACTTTGGTTCATCGCTCAAGTTCAATGCCTTAGTTTAATCGACAAGTTCATCACTCAAGTTCAACACAAAGTTCAACACTTTGGTTCAACATCTGAGTTCAATAGTTTCAGTTCGATGCCTTGGTTCATCACAACAAGTTCAAAATCTTGTTTTAAAGCGGCACAGTTCAAACAAATGGTGCGTAGTGTTGAATCATTGAACCGTTGAACCATTTTTAGTTCAAGTAGTTGGTTCAAGTGGTTGGTTCAAAGGAATGGTTCAAACACTTGGTTCAAGTAGTAGGTTCAAATGGCTTGGTTCAATGAATGAGTGGCACACAGTGTTGAACTATTGAATCATTGAACCATTTTTGGTTTAATTAGCTGGTTTAACGGCTTGGTTCAAAGGAGCATCCCAAAAATCTAAAAGGAAAGTGCCCTTGTGGAGGGCAGTTTCAAGTTCAAGAGCCCTTGCGGAGGGCAGGGAACACTTCAAAGAGGTCACAAAGAAGCGGCTAAGATCTTTCAAAATTTTGTTAAGGCAAAGTCCTGAATTCTTTTGAACTTTTGTCTGAAGGATTTCCTTAGGCAAAAAATTTAAAGGAATTTAGGGAAGTTGTAGCCAAAGAACATGAATGAATAACAAAGACTGAGACAAATCTCATGGACTTTTTGTTCATGGGAAAATTATCTGCAAAAAAAGTCTATAGGAAGAAATCCATAGAAAAAGCCCACAGAAAAGGCCCGAAGGAATCTTCCAAGGACAGTGATGTCTTGAAAGCCATCAATTTTAAGGAGACAGATTAGCCATTATTTTTTAAGCGATGACGAGTGCGTGGACATCAATTTTAAGATAGTGAAATAGCCATTTGATTTTAAATTACCTGAGTGCCAACCATGAAAAGAGCCCAAGGAATGTAGTGACCCACTAGAAGACCGTCCTTGAAGGCTAAAGGAGCCAAAAAGAGATAAAAACCAGGTAGAGGACAAGGTGTATAAAGAGACAAAGTAGGAGGCAAGTTATTGCCAGATAGTCACCAAACGGCACAAATAGTGAGTGGTGTGGCCTACTTTCTCTAGTTGGCATTTATGAGGGGAAAAACTACAGTCTATTTTTAGGAAAAGAGCAGTCTATTTGTAGAAAAGAGGTGTGGCCATGTTTTTCACATTAATGTGGAATGCCTAAGTAAAAGTAGGAACCGATAATCAAATGGCTCCCTCTTCCTGATGCTTTTCGTGCACATGGGCCGAGCTTGTCAAGGAAGCACCAAGTTCTCTTCCCCTTTCTCTATATATTGCAAAAAATTCTCATTTGAGAGGATCCACTCTCTTAGCCTTAAGGCAAAACTCTGCCCAAAAATCTCTCGGGCTTGTAAGGCAGAGCTCTGCCAGTTTTTACCTTGAATCAGGACTTAGCATTTTTACCTCTATGTAGACTTGAACTTTAAAGTATATGTCTATGTTCTTCTTTTGTGTTAAGTCATTGTCTTTCATGCTTCTCACAGATCGATTACAACATGTCTAGTGCATTATGAAGTCTCTTTGCTGTAGGTCTACCATAAGTGTTCCCTGGGGAATGTAGATGCCTGTGATTAGGCTACCATAAGTGTGTCTGAGAACACCTCTAGTAGTGTCTTCCTCCCTATATTTCCATGGACCCCTAGCTAACTATTGCAGAGGAGCTTCCCAATTCAGATGAAGTGTATGGGCACTTCCTTTTGGTAAAAAGTGTATATTCGGGCTGGGTGGGTCAACTTTTTTGGTGTATCACCTTTTCATTTTTTAGGCTTAGGTTTTGTTTTCAGCATCTCTCTCTCTTTCCACACCCCCTTTTTTACATTTGTTTGTTAGCAGTAGGAGAAACCAAGGCCTAAAAGATACATCAGAGGGAGATAGCCCTTATCTAGAGACTCTCCCCTCCAGCTTCGCTAGTCCCATAGGTGAGAGGGGAGTTTCCATTGTTGCGTGTGGAAGGGCAGGAGCTAGGCGTCTTGCCCTGAGTGCAATCCACTACATCAAAAGTTACCCAAATCATCACATCAACCAATAACCCAATTATGCATGATGTTCCAAGTACGACATCACCCACCATTCAATCTAACCTCCACCCTATCATAACTTGCTTACCTTCACAAGCACAAGAGGTGAAATGTATTTCAACCCCATTTCAGAACTTGGTGATACCCATCCCATTAGCTCTTGCACCTATTAATACCCAAATCACAACTCACCCCTCACTAAGCATAAATATGCCTTCTACTCAACCCATAACCATAAATCAAACCATTGCCCTTACTTCAGTTAGGAAGGCCCCATTTCTTTCTATGCCTCAACCTATGACTCACTATCCTTATGTTGTGTCAACACAACCACAATAGGTAGTGTCATAAATTCCTTCAACTTCTTATTCTCTTCCTTACAATATAGGAGGTGTTTCTCAAACAAATCCTCCTCCTGACCTCATCAAAATGCTCATGGATAAAATGAGAAACCTTGAGACATCTGTATCTAGATAAAAAATATTCTATCTTACGATCAGATCTATAATGAACACATTCACCCCTCTATACCAATTCATGCATACCCAAACCAATGGGAACTCCAAAAATTTTCCCTTTTCTAGAGCAAAGAGGACCCACAACAACACTTGTGAGCATTCAGACATGCTTGCTATTGGATAGGACATAATGATGCACTATTACTTCACATATTTCCCATGTCTCTTTTAGGAATTGCCTTGGATTGGTATAGTTCCATCATGCACCATTCACTATTCTCCTTCACTCAACTTTCATAACTTTTCCTTGATCACTTCTCCATTAATATCTCCAAAAAGGTTTCCATAACAAACCTTTATTCTATTCAAAAATTTGATGACAAAGCTATTTCCAATTTTGTTTATCATTGGAGAGGTCTCATAAATGAACTCCCCTTCTCCTTGATTCAACCTAAGCTCATTGAGCTCTTCTCTAGAGCATGTACAAAACATATTTCATCCACACTTTGGGTGCAAACCTTTTGCACATTTGATGAAGCTTTCACAATGGCATGAAAGCTTGAAATTTGGGCCATAGATGAGGATAAGATCAAATTTCATAGTAAAAATTATAATTCTAAAGCAAATGATCCTTCTTCATCTAAAAATTCCCATCCAAATAAAAAATATAAAGGGTCTATAAATGTTGTGGTTATGAAATCTACTTCTTCTACGAGTATGACTCAGCCCACAACATAATCAAACCCAATCAACCCAACAAAGCTCTTTCAACAATGGTATGAGCAATGACAATTTACTCCTATTAGGGAGTCATACACCTCTATTTTAGAAAATCTACTCAACCAAGGAGTTATCAACCTTCTTACCATCAAACCTCCAATCTAATTTGATCCCTCTCAACCCATTCCAACATGGTTCAAAGAGGATGTGTCTTACAACTATCATCGTGCCAAATGCCACAATGTCAATGATTACAAAACTCTTAAAAATATTGTCCAAAATATGCTATATAGGGGCGATCTTATTTTGGATAATCCAAATGCTCCCCCAAACTAAAATATGGACATATTCAAACAACCCTTCCCTAATCACATGCCCAACCAAAACATAGTCCACACTACTCCTTAAAATTCTTTGGATCATAAGATTCATATAGTCAATGTGATCTTTGTCTTAACCCAACCATTGCCACAATAGGAGGTGCTTATTTTACCTACTCCTACCTCAAAAATGGTGTAATTTAGTTTGAATCCATGTCTTCTTTCAGTATAATAACTTATTTCTCCTCTTTCACTTCCACGTGAGGAAGAACAACCTTTACCACTCCCATTACCCCATGAGGAGTCACCAATTACTTTTGCACGTACCTCACCTACACTTTCACAAAATGGAGATCATGCTTCTCCTACCCCTCAAAAAAATAGTGAGAGAACTCCTTTTTTACTTCCTCTTTAACCCATAAAAGAAAGTGGCTCATCCAATCCTCTTTCACAAATAGATGAGTTGGATTTTGTTGATGATTTAAAATTGCGCTTGATTCTAATCAACAACAATGGGAAGTTTCAAGATATGGGACTTGCATCTTGAAACAACCTCCAAATTTTAGAGAAGTTGGTTCTTCTTTAAATCAAGTATATACTAGGAAAAGGGCAGGAATTTTAACATAAACACAATGCAAGAAAGAAAATCTAATCTATGGCGATGCACCTGAATGCAATTCAACCTTAATCCTGAACATAGTGAGACTATATGTAAGATTCATTTACATTTAAGAGAAAACAAGTGCATGATCAATGTGAAAGATGGAAACAATAGAAATAGAGGTTCACAGCATAGACTTCTTTCACAGTGATACAGAAAATGTCAACAAAAGCATAGGGTTCAATTTTCTTATTTGAATTGTCTAGTCATATAAGAGGCACAAAAACATGTACAATTATATAAACCTTTCAACTCAAGAAAATGAGACAAAATCAAATGAAATTCTTAATCACAGCTCAAGAAAATCTACAACCTAGACTACTTTTGCAAATGACACAGATAATATCAATAAAGGCATAGGGTTCAATCTTCTTATTTGAATTTTCCAATCACATAAGAGGTGTAGAAACACATACAATTATGTAAACCTTCCAACTCAAGAAAATGAGACAAAAGAAAATGATATTACTTAGCCACAACTCTATAAAGTCTAAACTTGTTACAATAATTCTCTCTCAAAAATTCTCTCTAATAATGGATGATCATTTTGGATGATATCTGCACCCTTATTTATAGGCTTGGATTCACTCTAGATTGTCTGCTTGTTCCCAATCTAACAGCTCAAATGAAATCTCCCCTAACTAAACTGGTAGTTCATTGGCTGAAACAGATTGCCTGATGCTCCCTTCTCTTGAATGCTATGTAACACTTAGCCAATTCTTTGAAAATCTTTCTGTTACTTAGGAGACATTGGAAAATGACACTTGGTGTGTTCCATAGCACTTATTAAAGACACGCGACACTTTTCACATAACTTTATACTCTTTTGTGTCTTTGTTCATGACTATTTTGCTTTTGACACTTGTCACAATCCGCTTCCTTGAAACTTCAATAGCTTGAAAACCACAACATTTCTTACCTGAGTAACTTAAAAAAGGGAGTCAGGGATAGGTGTCGATCTCTGCTTCTTCATTCAAAGATACATGGCAATATCTGCTTCACTTAGTTGCCCTTTTGGAAACCTATAGAAGATGACACGTGGTAGCCTCCGCTTTCTCTATTTATTCCATAGAAACAAATGGTTCTCATTTCTTATTTACATGGATAGTGACACTTGGCGAGTTCCACTTGTTTCAGACACAAAACTTGGGACCCACCATAGTCTTTGTTATATCAGTGAAGCAAAGATGAATATAATTTGGATCACAACATGTGGTGACTTCCACTCTCCTTTGCTAGGGTATGTGGCATCTTTCGTTGATTTTAGAAAAACAATATTGAGACCTTTTGCTACTGCCACTTGGTGCTTTCCGCTTGATCTTGATACTTAGCTTGTCAAACCTTTCACTAAAAAGGGATGAAATGTAGGTGCCGATATGAAACCATGGATGATGACATTTGGTGTATTTTTCTAAGTTGCTATGAGGTACGTGGCACATTTTGACCAACTCATAGGAAATATGAAAGGTGCCTCAAACGATGACACTTGGCAACTTCCACTTTACTTCAACACTTAGAGAAAATTGAATCAAAAGAAAAATAGAGTCCATGCTCTATTTAAAAACTCAACCATCTCAGACCACAGTATGCAAAGGCAAAATTTCATGGTGTGTGATTGAAAAATAGAACGAGACGTAGAGTAAATTTTTACTCTACAGTTATTGGTGATCTTGAGGACTTTTGAGCCTGCTCAAAAATAAACCACAACTCCCGTATGATCTGAAATTACTAGAAAACATAGTTAAAACTAAAATGTTTCAAATAGATTCCATTTACAAGAATATCTTCAAGTTCACCTTCCATCATTTCTAGCTCAAATGAATTTTGTTGTTTACATGCCCAAATTCTATAAGGGCCAGTCCATAATGCTTCAAACTTAGTGTGTTGACCTGGTTTGGTAGCTCTTGCATCCCATTTTAAAACAATTGAGCCTATTTCAAAATGGGGATCTGAAGTCCTTTTATCAAAATAGTCTTTAACTATTTTTTGATGCTTTATCAATTAATCATGTGTTGCCTCCCTCTTTTCTTGAACTTCTAGAAGTTTTGCTAATCTGACCTGCATGGGGCCATTTTCTTCAATTTCAATCTATTTGATCAGCTGGAAAATAGGAATCTCCAAGCTTAGGGGAATTACAATAGGTTTCCCATATACTAATTCATATGGGGACATTTTTATCACCTATTTAGGAGTAATTCTATCAGCCCACAGTGCTAAATTAAGCACTTTATGCCATTCCTTGTGATGATCAGCCCCTACTCTTTTGATGAGTCGAATCAGGTTCTTATTAGTTGATTCCACCAAACCATTACCCTGAGGGTAATAATTAGAAAAAGTTTTTAGATATATTCCATGCTTTAATGCAAATTCAGATACTTTGGACCCTAAAAATACTTTAGCATTATTTGAAATTATGGTGCGAGAAGCCCCAAAACGAGTAGTGATACTCCGTAGAAAGTTTAGGATCACATTTTCTATTGCTTCCTTGAGTGGTATTGCCTCGATCCATCTAGTGAAATAATCTGTGGCTGTTAAGATCCATTTGTGACCCATGCTAGATACTAGATTTATCATTCTAATGAAGTCAAGACCCCATTGAGCAAAAGGTTCATCTACAATTATAGGACTAAGAGGCATTGCTGCATTCCTTCTCATCCCTACATAATATTGACAAGATTGACATTTTTTAACCAATTGATAACAATCTGTAAATAAAGTAGGCCAAAAATAACTTGCTTCACTTATCTTTATAGCTGTGGTCTTTGCAAAAAAAATTCTGCTAGATACTCCATGATGCATTTCATGTAGTATTTTCTTATCCTCATCCTTTTCTACACATCTTAACAATTTGCCATCAAAATTTCTTCTAAAAAGAACCTGTTCAATTAAAATAAAATGAACTCCTTGTATCCTATAGTATCGTCTCTTATTTTGAGGGAGCTCTCTTGGGTAAATACCATTTTTCATAAAATGAATCCTACTTGTGACCCAAGATTCTTGATCAGCTTCTTGTATTCTCAATACAATTTCTTCTTTTGTTCCTAAATTTATCTCTCTAGGTATCATCTTTTCAAACTCTTGAGTCATATATTGACACAAACCCCTACCTCTAACTAATTTAGTAGGTTTGAATTCTACATCATATTTAAGGATCTTAGTTATCCAGTTTGCTCTTTTTTCATTAATTTCCCCCTCCATGATGTATTCTCTGACACTTGGATGTGCTACAAGTATCAGAATTTTACTTCCTGATATTATATGACTAAACTTTTTAAGAGCTTTTACCATAGCATATGCTTGTTTTTCCACAAAGTTATATTTGGTTTCATATTCTCTAAGAGTCCTTGAGAAAAATTCTATTGGATGTTCTCCTTCCTATTTATCATCCTTCTGTGTTAGAACAGTAGCAATATTGAGCTCTCCTTCATATACATACATTACAAAAGGCTTAGAAAAATTTGGGTTTCTAAGTACTGGAGCTGTTGAGATAACTTTCTTGATTGCTTCAAAGGCTTGCCTTCCTTCCGTAGTCCAATTGAAAATTTAGTCCTTTTTCAACAAGAGTGTTATTGGTCTTACTAAGCCTGCAAAGTCAGATATGAACCGACTGACAAAATTAAATTTTCCCAAGAAAGATTGAATTGCTTTCTTATTGACTGGAAGAGGTCAATTCATTATAGCTGCCACTATTTTTGGGTCTATGGAAACTCCTTCTTTAGATACTATATGTCCATATAATTTTCCTTGAGGGACAACAAAGATACATTTCTTAGGATTCAAGGATATTCCAAATTCTTGACATTTTTTAAACACAACTTCTAAATGATCTAAATGATCGGCAACATTCTTTGCAATTATAGTAAGATCATCAAGATAAATCAAGATGATTTTATTTATCAGTTCCCCAAATGCAACATCCATAGCTCTCTAAAAAGTGGCTCCAACATTTGACAGGCCAAATGGCATCTTAACATATGCAAATGCTCCCCACTTGGTAGTAAAAGCAGTCTTGTATTGGTCTTCTTTAGCCAACCAAATCTAATTGTATCCAGAGAAACCATCTAGCAAAGAGAATCTCTCTGATCTAGCCATAGTTTGTAGAATTTGTTCCATGGAAGGCAAGGGATAGTGATCCTTCAAAGACGCTTTGTTCAGATCTCTGAAATCTACACAAAGTCTTATATCACCATTCTTTTTTCTAACTGGTACCAAATTTGATACCCATGTTGAGTGTTTGATTGGAAAAATTATTTTAGAATCTAAAAGTTTCTGCAACTCATCTACCATGAAAGGCTCAATTCTTGGATTCATTAGCCTCTATTTTTGTCTGATAGGCTTAGATCCTTTAGTCAGTTCTATTGTGTGCTGAATGATGTCTCTATTATATCGATGAAGGTCTTCATAGCTCCAGGATATGACTCTGTCATATTTTTTACATAATTCAATTTGCCTTTCCTTTTCTTCTTGAGTTTCAAAGTTTCCAAATTTTAATTTTTTCCCTTCACTCACTTCTATTTCAGAATAATCTACTTTGTTTGCTTGGAACCTTTTCTTCTCTAGGCTTACGTCTTCTAGATCAAAAAGACTCTCTAAAGTGATTAAACCTTAGGGAAGCTTATTATTCTTTAATTGAATAATTTGATCCCCATATGCCTCTTCAATCTTTGGTTGAAATTGATCAGCAAATTCCACTGATTGTTGCAAAAATGAGAGTACTTGAGAATCATTATCAAATACTTGCCAATTCTCATCATTATTAGGAATAGCTGGCCTTACTATAACCTTTACTAACTCACTATTAACTAATAGGCTGGTTGCTGGATCAAACTGTGAACCAATTTGTGCCATCCTATCAACTTCAAAATTTTGAATCCTAGGAACTACTTCAATATTAAAAGCTTTAAAATCTTCTATTAAGTCCCAAATTCTATGCTTATAGGGTTTCATTCTGACATTCTTATTATTGCCTTTTCTCTAATTTGCTTTACTACTAATTCTGAATCTCCTTTTACTATTAGATTATTTATTCCCTTTTTCTTGGCTAATAGGAGCCCATGTACTAAGGATTCATACTCAGCATCATTATTAGTACAAGCAAATTGAAAACGGATAGCCCTTAAAATCTTTTCACCATTTAGAGCAGTAAGACAAATTCCTACTCCAGTGCCATTTTTACTTCTAGCCCCATCAAAATTTAAAATCTAGAAATTTGAATCTTTTTTAGATCCTTGAGTAATTGGTGTTTCTTTCCTTAGAACATTTGGGATTTCATGATCCTCATCAAAAATAACATAAGTCCCCAGACTAGTAGAGTTATAATTTTTATATGGGTCATTATGCGTCATAGCTAACAACTGGTTATTTTCTTTTTCCTGATTATGCTTAGTCCAATCACCTATCTTAGTTGAATAGAAAGGATCCAGTTTGGATTTGCTTACCTCTGATACATTGTTCATTAGGGATGTTGTCTGTAGATGAACTAGGTCTTTGAGTTTTCTTTTATCAGCAGGTCCTTCAGTACATTTGGGCATTGCTTGATTTTGAAGAGCTTTTTGTAATAATATCCTTTGTTCAGGGATAGCTAACATGTCCCAAATTGATACTTGTGCTGGGGTCATCTTCAACTGATCCATCACATTCATTGGTCCAAAATGTTGAATTCTTGGAAGATTACGATATCTTATCTTTCTTTGAACTTGTTCAGGAACTTCTTGATTTTGCACTGGCTAAAGCATTTCTTTCCTAACAGCTGTGTGTTGATGACATTGAAATGAAGGATTCTCTAAAGCTTCATTGCTTACAATTTTAGGCTGTTCTAGCATTCTTCTCTTTGACCTAGTACATTATTTTTATGGCATCACTGGTTTCTTGGAAATAGAAGCTTCATTCAAAAATATTGATTCTTCATCTTCAACCCATGAGAACAAAGCGTATTCTGGGGCTATTTCTTCCTCTTGTTTCAAAGATATCCCTTGCATCTGAGCCAATAGGACTAAATTCTACATACCAGGAGATTGGTAGACTTGATTGTCACTAGAACTCACAAACT
Organism: Torreya grandis; assembly: GCA_037957365.1. Lineage (NCBI taxonomy): Eukaryota > Viridiplantae > Streptophyta > Pinopsida > Cupressales > Taxaceae > Torreya > Torreya grandis. The sequence continues at coordinate 772,835 of JARHVA010000288.1, read as the reverse complement.
AACCATCCATTCTTCTCTGCTCTACCACCTTTTGTTGTAGATTACCCATAGGACAATCTCTAGGTGTATGAGCATTATTTCAAGGGAAACACTAGGAATTAGTGTTATCCACATAGTTATTTTGCCTTGGAATAATCTCCCTATTTGAATTGGGAGGAATAGTCTATGAGGGTGTGGGGACTATAACCAATTGGTTTGTTGGCTGATGATTATTTTGCCTCAGAGGACCCTAGTATTGGTTTGACTGAGATGAAAATCTATTTCCTTGATAGCCTTGATATGGAGGCTTAGAAAAAGTATTCTGTTGTCTATTTATATTGATCAACTCATTAGAAAATGTCCTTAGGATATTCTTGATATCATCCAGCTCAGATGACTGAGTGGGGACAATTTCTTTAGCAGATGGTTGAGGATAGGTGTACATAGACACAGGTGGGTTTATAGATTTAGAGACTTATTGAGGTAATGGCAAGGAAATTTTTGGGAACATGGGCATGGGAGGCCTTAGAGGTAATTTTGTAGCATCTATCACATTATTCTCAACTCTGACTACATAATCATAAGCCTCAGGCAAAGTGTGTCCTCCAAGTGACTGAATCATAATATATATATCTAAATTCAAAGCCTTAAGATAAAACACTATGGCCATACCTAGTAATGGTCTAGCTATAACAGGGATTCTGTCTCAAGTCTTTTGAAATATGGAATTGAAGTCAGTCACGGCTTCTTGTGGTCTCCTTTGAATGGTAATTAACTACTGTAACAAAGAAGACTTATCACCCTTCTCTATGAATCTTTCAAAGAAAAGATCTCTGAGCTGATCCCATGTAGAAATGGTATTTGGGGTGAGGGACCTGTACCATTCTAAAGCTTTCCCTTTAAAAGAAGCTACTAATAATCTTATGGCCACATTTTGCTGTGTGACAACATGTATAGCACAGACATCTGATACATCATGCAGGTGCTCTTTAGGTATTCTAGAGTCTTGCCCACTAAATTTAGGCAGTGCTTTTAGGGCATTCATTGGGATAAGGTCCCAAGTGTCTGGTGGTATTGGGAGAATTAAGGGACTACCCGTATTCTAGCTTGAATAATTTATTGGGGGTATAGGGGCTCCCATATTAGCTCTAGGTATTGGTATAAACTGGTTGGCTCTTCTTCTTAGACTTGTTACCAAAGGTGGCAAAAGAATACTTGGATTTGTAGTAGATTTTGATCTGGTTATTGGTCCACAGCTATGACTCCTTGTAGTTCTTTGGTTCATACAATCTTGAAAGAGACTTCAAGATTTTTCCCACCAGGCATGCCAAAAACTGTTGATGATTTAAAATTGCACTTGATTCTAATCAACAACAATGGAAGTTTCAAGATATGGGACTTGCATCTTGAAACAACCTCTAGATTTTAGAGAAGTTGGTTCTTCTTTAAATCAATTATATACTATAAAAAGGGCAAGAATTTTAATAGAAACACAATGCAAGAAATATAATCTAATCTATGGCGATGCGCCTGAATGTAATTCAACCTTAATCTTGAACACAATGAGACTATATGTAGGATTCATTTACATTCAAGAGCAAACAAGTGCATGATCAATGTAAAATATGGAAACAATAGAAATAAAGGCTCACAACATAGAATTATTTCACAGTGATACATAAAATGTCAACAAAGGCATAGGGTTCAATATTCTTATTTGAATTATCTAGTCATATAAGAGGCGTAGAAACACGTACAGTTATATAAATCTTTCAACTCAAGAAAATGAGACAAAAACAAATGACATTCTTAATCACAGCTTGAGAAAATCTATAACCTAGACTACTTTTGCAAATGACACAGATAATATCAAAAAAGGCATAGGGTTCAATCTTATTATTTGAATTTTCCAATCACATAAGAGGCACAGAAACATGTACAGTTATGTAAACCTTCCAACTCAAGAAAATGAGACAAAAGCAAATGATATTACTTAGCCACAGCTCAAGAAAGTCTAAACTTTTTACAATAATTCTCTCTAAAAAATTCTCTCTGATAATGGATGATCATTCTGGATGATCTCTATACCCTTATTTATAGGCTTGGATTCACTCCAGATTGTCTACTTGTTTCCAATCTAACGGCTCAAATGAAATCTCCCCTAACTGAACTGGCAGTTCATTGGCTGAAATAGATTTCCTGACGCTCCCTTCTCTTGAATGCTATGTAACACTTAGCCAATTCTTTGAAAATCTTTTTGTTACTTGGGAGAAACCAAAAAATGACACTTGGCATGTTATGCAGCATCTATTGAAGACACATGACACTTTTTGTATAACTTTATACTCTTTTGTGTCTTTATTCATGACTATTCCACTTTTGACACTTGTCGCAATGCACTTCCTTGAAACTTCAATAGCTTGAAAACCACAACATTTCTTACTTGAGTAACTTAAAAAAGGGACTCAATGATAGGTGTCAATCTCCACTTCTTCATTCAAAGATACGTGGCAATATCTACTTCACTTAGTTGCCCTTTTGGAAACCTACAAGATGACACGTGGCAACCTCCACTTTCTCTATTTATTCCATAGAAAAAAATGGGTCTCATTTCTTATTTACACGGATAGTGACACCTGGAAGCTTCCACTTGTTTTAGACACAAAACTTGGGACCCACCATGGTCTTTGTTATATCAGTGAAGCAAAGATAAAGATAATTTGGATCGTGACACGTGGTGACTTCTGCTCTCCTTTGCTGGGGTATGTGGCATCTTCCGTTGCTTTTAGAAAAATAACATTGAGACCTCTTGCTACTGTCACTTGGCACCTTCTACTTGATCTTGATACTTAGCTTGTCAAACCTTTCACTAAAAAGGGATGAAATATGGGTGCTGATATGAAATCACAGATGATGACATTTGGTGCATTTCACTGAGTTGTTGTGAGGTACGTGGCACATTCTGACCAACTCATAGGAAATATGAAAGGTGCCTCAGATGATGACACTTGGCAGCTTCCACTTTACTTCAACACTTAGAGAAAATTAAATCAAAATAAAAATAGAGTCCATGCTCTGTTTCAAAAATCCACCATCTCAGACCACAGTATGTGAAGGCAAAGTTTTGTGACGCGTGACTGAAAAATAGAACAAGACGTAGAGTAAATTTTTACTCGATAGATTTCTCCACTTTAACATTTGATGAAGTAACCATTGAACCACCCCCAATCCAACCCATCTTTCCATTGCTCTTACCCATAGAGGATCTTACCTTGGCAGCTCCTCATCCAAATATTGAAGGAACAATCATACCATTTATTTATCCCCTTGAGGAGCCCTCATCTCTTCATTCTCCACCTACTATAGAGGAACATACTTATTCATCTATTACTGAAGAATATGACCTTGTTTTGAATCTTTCCCATCTTTAGATGGAAATATTAGAGGTAAATAAATATCTTCTCTCTCAATCATCTGAAGACAAACTAGTTGAACCCACACCAATGACATCTAAACCATTTTCACATTTAGTAGAAAATCTTGAATTCCTTGATTCTAAGAAATTAGATCAAGTGACATTTTAGGATCACCTTAAAATTCCCTATCCAACACAGAGAGTATATCCCTTCACTTCTAACCCTATCACAACCATTTATCCTAAGGTTGTTGATAAGGTGCAGATTGCTTCACCTAATCTTTCAAAAGCCTCCTCTTCTACTTCAGAGCCCTCCACCTCACATGCATCTACCACATTGAAATAGATAATATCTTTAGGCAAATGACCAATTTCTAATCTAGTTCATCCACATATGAAGTTATATTTAACCCCTCAAAAACAAGGGGTATCTCTCTCCCTGATCTAAAGAATAAAGGTAAAACCCTAAAACCTCACCAATCTACCCTTCTTCCACTATCAACCTTACCATCAATTTTGGGTCCACATCCCTCTACCTTGGTGGGAGTGCCACCAACCAATGTAAAACATAAAGTGACATTACCTCCATTATTATCATTACCACCTCACAAACCTTCAACATTTAGCACCTTCTTATCCAAACTTAAAAAGGTGGAAGTGAAACATGTGGGTTCACCACCACCTAAAAGGGTGTCACACAAGACTACACCCATCACCACCAAACTCAAAAAGGTGTCCACTCCACCTATGATAACAATTGTTAACCCATTTCAAGTCTCCCAAGTATTCTATCTATGCCAGTTATTGTAAGCATCAATAATAAATATTTCCCCCATCAAACCATTTGATCCTCTTGGACCAAAACCATTATGGTTTAATGATTCATAAGTTTATTTATATCATCATTCTCCAAGACATGATACTGAGAGTTTCAAATCTCTCACAATAATAATTCATCACCATTTAGATGTTGATGCTCTCTTGGGGGTTAAATCAGTTGAAACTCCTAACATTCAACTCTCGACATCTACAATGCCTCACAAAATCCCCTTTCACATTAAACCCAAAGATGTTATTGTACCTTCTTTATCTCCTCCTTCACATGTATTTTAGATTAACATGATCAATGTGACTACACGATCACAATAATAGAAAGACAAAGGAAAGGAAAAGGCCTCTACTCCTTGGGTTTACCCCTTTATAAAGGACATCCCCTCTTCAAATCCCAAGATTTCCATCTTGAGTGTCCCACAATAGTCATCATCAGGAGTTATCCAAAACTCCATGGTGAAGCAACTTCACCAATCCCTGGTGAAGATGTCTCTATATGAGTTAATTCAAAAATCATCCCAACATTGATAGGATATCTTTAGTTCCTTACAAGTGGTTAAATTTTAACCCAAAGACCCTCAACCCCTTTCAACCTTCATCAATTCTCTCAACACCATTTCTATGATCTCCTTTAGTGATTCAGAGATCCCCTCTCAACATCCTGAAGATTAGGATTCTACCCTCTTTATCACTACATAAATTGATCAAACTCATGTCAAGAGAGTTATTATTGATGGGGAAACTATCATCAACATCATTTCAACCCATGCTTACAAGCAATTATCACTCCTTGACAATTGTTTATCACAAACGGATGCAGTGTTACGTTCTTTTAATGACTCTACTACTACAACTATTGGCACCATGGTCTTATACATTTGTGTGGGTACTCTTACCCTTCTTAAGTTATTTTATGTTGTAGAGGGTGAATTCTAATACAAAATACTTCTCAGGCAACCATGGATACGTGTTATGGCATGTGTACCTTCCACATTGCATCGTTGTGTTAAGTTTGTATACAATGGTTAGGTTTATGTCATTCCCATTGACCCACCTCCATTCAAGACATGTAACATGAACTATAGCCTAAATTATATTCTTATTCATTTCAACACATCATCACCTCCACAACCCACTTTTGAAGCCTCCACAAGTTTTTCTACCCCAGACACACCTAAACCAACTACACAGGTTCCTAACGAGGATCCCATGGAGAAAACCTTCAAGTGATTATCACTTGGTGAATATCCTTTGTTAAATCTCAACATGTTTCATACCCATTTAGAGTATGGAAAACATCACATGAGTGCCAACTATGATCCTCGTATTGGTATGATCATCCTATATGGTCCACCCCATCTCAAAACCAACTTCACATATGGGGGAATTGATCAATCTCTTATCATGGGTAATTCGTCCTCTTCACCCCAAAAGTTTAACTGTGACTTTTACTTCTTAAGAAAGCCTATATTTGTGCATACTTATCTTTGTAGGTGTGCTTGGAAAGGTTTTGGCCTAGGACGTTATGATCAAGGTGCTTAGATGTCCATTCAATACCCTACCCATCAAACCATTGATAATGCCAAACAAAGGCATGGCATTGGTTATGTTGACCTAAATCAATCCATTAATGGGGTTTCAATGGTATCCTCCTTCGATGTCTCACTAGTAAAGATATTCCATTTGATATTAAGGAGGTTCATGATGAGATTTGTGGTGGCCATTTTAATGGTCATGCAATTTCCAAATATCTCCTTGACCTTGGCTATTATTGGCCAACACTCTCTCATGATTGTAATGACTATGTTAGATGTTATCTCAAATGTCAAGAACACACCCACCTATTTCATGTTCTTAGTCATGCCTTATAAGTCATTAAGGACTTTTGTCCCTTCTCTCAATGGGGTTAAGACTTAATTGGTGAGATTAACCCCCATTCCTCTCTTCATCACCGATCAATCATAATAACAACAGAATACTTCACTAAGTGGGTTGAGGCCATTCCTCTCATATCCACTAAGGCTGATAAAATCATTGAATTTATCAACCATAATATCATATGGCATTTTGGTTTACCTTAAAAAATCATAAGTGACAATGGTAAGTATTTCAAAAACAAGACTGTCTAGCAACTCTATGATGCCTTTGATATCAAACTCAGCCTCTATTTACCCTATTTTCCATAAGCCAAAGGGCAAGCTGAAGGCTCTAAGAAAACTTTGACTAAAATACTTATGAAAGTGGTTAACACTGCTGGAAAGGATTGGCACATTCATATCCCTCATGCTTTATGGGCTTACTGTACTAACATTCACACTTCTATAAGAGCTACACCTTTCTCCCTGGTCTATGGGATGAAAGTTGTTTTGCCCCTTGAAGTCCAAATTCCTTCTCTTAGGATTTCACTATAATAAATTATAAGCAATGAAATTTTTTTCCAAGAATGTTTGGCTTAACTTGAGCTACATGATGAATGATGTCTCACAACCCTTAACCATCTCCACATCTACCAAGAGTGTATCAAATGTGCCTATGACAAAAACCTTAAAGAACATGATTTCAATATTGGAGATATCATCTTAAAGGAAAATCAACATGTGACTAACTTGGAAAAGAGAAAATGGGGTAAGATTTATCCTAATTGGCTAGGACCCTACATTATAACTCATAAATATGGCTCTAGAGCTTATCGCTTGTTTTCTCTCGAAGGACGACCAGAACCTGAACCTCTAAATGCATTGCATTTATGACCATTATTTTGTTAATTAAGTGACACTTTAACTTGTGTTTAACTTAAGATCATCCCTTGAAAAAACCCAATATATTCATATTCTTTCACCTTACCCTAATTCCTACACACTTAGTTAACCTACGAAGTGTTTTGGTTTTGTCCCAAAATGTGGAAAACCTATAAGCCTCTATAAACTTGTCCATGACTAAAGTAACAAAAAGACTCAAAAAAAACATCAAATACTCCAAATCATGCCTAGCTCTCAAAAAAATATACTGCTCCCTTGAAGGATAACTACATTCAAATAGAATACTCCCTTGAAGGATAGCTATTAAAAACCAACAAAATGAAAAAGACTAGACCATACCCTTTAAGGATGGCTAAGTAGAAAAACCACTATCAAAGGAAAATATGATTCAAAATCTTCCCTATTGATTTGTTCATCCCATTGTGAGCTTACCATATCGATCAACTTACATAAAAAAATCAAAAACAAAGAAAAAAGAAAAAAACAACACACTAACTTTATGTCGTGGACTTGTCTATAGTCACTCTTGGGTAACCCACAAATGGGGCATACCATTATTACTCTAAAGGCTACACTACCTCACTAATCCTATTCCATTTTACACCTTCTTTCCCTCAAAAACACATTTTCAAGGGATTTGAGCTTACTTAACACAAGGTGATAACCACGCTTTTCTAACTAAAAAATTGTCAACTAATTGAATGCATAAAAAAGGTTCAAACTTTAGAGCCTATTTACATTGTTATTTTGGTTTGTGTCAATAATGATCACCTTGTCTCTCTCTTTTACCTTTCATTTCACATGTTAAATTTTCTTCTATAGATACATTTTCCAATAGAATAACTCACCATCTCAACTCATAAACATAACAACTCTCAATCCTACACCTACCCCAAAACCAATGCCTAAAACCAATCATTTTCAGTATATACCATCACATATATGGGAAAATTATAAAAATACAACATGACCATCATTTTCATAACCAAAAATAAATAGGAATAATGTCATAATGCCCAAAACCATCACTTATGCATACACCATCACATATGGAAAATGCAGAAACCAAACAAACATGACCAACACATTCATTTCTAGTATATACCATCACATATATGGGAAAATCATAAAAATGCAACATAACCACCATTTTCCTAACTAAGAATAAATAGGAATAATGTCACAATGCCCAAAACCATCACTTACGCATACACCATCACATATGGAAAATGCAGAAACCAAACAAACATGACCAACACATTCATTTTTAGTATATACCCAATCACATATATCGAAGGTACTAAGAATGCAACTTAACCATCATTTTCATAAAAACCAATACATAGGAAACAAACCAAGACCAAATCACTCATTTTTAGTATGAAACCAATCACATATATGGTAAATACTAAGCATTCACCTGAACCACAATTTCCTAAATACCAATACATAGGAAATAAACCATGACCAAAACATCTATTTTTAGTATAAACCATCACATATGGAGCATGCTAAAAATAGAAATTAACCAATCATATACCATTTCACATATGAAAAGTGCTAAACCTTTATCTCATAAACACAACCATTTAATTTTGTGCATATACCATCACATATGGGAAGGCTTAAACATGAAAATCTCATGTACTATGCATATGCCATCACATACAAGGAAGTGCTAGTAAACCAACATCATCATTATATCAATATCATAAACATTCATCCAAAACCATAAACATGTACATGAAAATAACATTTACATCATCATCACATCAAATAAAACATCTCCTCATATATATATATATATATATATATATACATATATATATATATATATATATATATATATATATATATATATATATATATATATATATATATATATATATTGTGTGTGTGTGTGTGTGTGTTGAATCAATATACATCATATACAAATATCAACATCTCTCATATCTCTCTCATATACATATTGCATCATCAGCTTGTAGGCTAGTATATACACTAAAAATGAATAAATAAAAATATATCTCTTAAAGTTAGGATCAACACAGCCTCCTCAAAATCATGGTGGACGTGATGAGGCGGTGTCACCACCACCCTCTCCCTATCTCCATCTCTACATACTAGAACTTGAGGTCCATTTCTTTGACTGCTCCTACTCCCTAAACTCTACAAATCTAGGAATATATGGAAACTCATGGATCACCTTCTCATAGTATGCGATCTCATCTAGTGTAGTGTTGTATCTATAAGAGATACAGTCTATGGAGGACACATGGCACTTGACTATCCTAATACCTATATTACTACCTATGGAGGAGGAGGAGGAATAACTACCAATGCCCATGTGGTTGACCTCAACTAATCTCTCTCTACTGTTAATGAGGTCACTCATCCCTATAGACTAGACACTTGACTCTAATGATGGCCCACCTGACGATATAACCCTAGGACCTCTACCTACGAGGAATCTTATGAAAGGACTATAACATCTCTCTACTATATGGCCATGTACCTAATATATAATGTTGTATCCCTCTCTATAACTATAACATCTCTGGCCTATATGATCACATCTCTCACCTAAATAACAATATCTATGGCCTGTAATGCCACATCTCTATCCTGAATCATAGCATCCTTGGCTTGCATAGTTGTATCTTTTTCTTGTATGGCCACATCTCTAGCTTGTAAAGCAACATCACTCTCATGTACCAAACCCTACATCTATGGATCCAGCCTCCTAACCGATACAATTGGGTGTAGTCCTACCTACCATGCCTAGTATGCCCTAGTGCATCTAGCATCAACCACATTTATGTCTACTGGCATCTCCTCAAAATTAGGTCCATCTATCTCCAATGGAAAATGGAGTGGTACCTCAATGTCATAATGCCTATATTTAGGGAAAGCAAGTAGAACATCCTATAAAAGGCCAAGCTATCTCTTGACCCATGCCATGGGTATCATCTCAAGCTCACCTACTCTCCTGCCTCTAACCCACAATATGATCTATAACCCAACAAGTTCCTCCCCTTGACCTCTAAAAATTGGATATGTCAAGTAGGTGCACCAGATAATATCTCCTAGACTCAAGCCATCTAGTATCCCTTTATAGTGTGTGATATCCTACACAATGCCATCAACCCATGTCTATGCCATGGCCTCTCTCCATCATCTGAACTTGACTCTAAATCCCACTACAATCATGGATGGTAGTCCCAGTGGCTATGTAACTATGACATGCTCATATGCCTAATAATGCAACAAGTGCCCAACATATAAACTATAGCATCTGTGTAGACTCAAACCCCACAACTTTCTATACAACTGAGCCAAGTATATAAGCCCCCATGTAAAAATGATCCTCGACTCTATCATCTGAGCTAGGACCCCTACCAAGGTGATAAAAAATCTACCACCATCTTCATCTAGTAGTGCATACACCATGATATTGATCATCATCAGGATGCTAAGATGATGCTCCTCCTCATCTACCAAAAATAGAGGTTCATACGTGAATGATGTTGAGTGATATGTAACCTCACTCACATGCTCACTAACCAATGACACCATATAGATGGCATGCTCCTCCTTCATGCACATAAAAAGTTTCTCACCCTATAACAATAATCTAAGGATCCTATATACATCTTCTAGTGTGACTATCATCTCACCAGTTGACAAGTGAAAGGTGTTGGTAGTATGATCCCACCTCTTAATCACTATGATCATTAATATGACATCTTGAGCAACCTAAAAATACCATCAAACTCTGCCAAGACCAACTACATCCATGTAGGCCCACTCATCTACTAACACATCTCTCTTGATCCTAGTTAGGAGTGTCAGAAGATAGTCTCTTAAGGTCAACTCATGGCTCACCTACAACCAAAAACACACATAATTAATCAATAGACCTTTCTAACCACTACCTTAACCATTTTCCCTATCCCATGTGAGAACTACATTCCCCTAAGGCCCTTTTGGGCTATGTAGTCAACACTCAGTAGACATGTGGTCTTTTGGGGCTAGCTCAACTGTCTACCCACCTAACTATCCAACTCATCCCTTTTTACCCAAGGCCTTACAATGTATCTCTCTTAAACTAGGCCTTTTGACTATTCTCTTGCTATTCAATTGAGCTAATTCTACTCTATGCCATTGATGTTGGTCTCTTATCGACTGACATTAATGTTTAGACTATCAATGTCAGTACACAACATGCTAACATTGGTGCCTTTGCCATTGATATCAGTAGGAAGACCTTAATAGATGTTAGTAGACTACCACTGATATCGATGACTAGTTCATCTCTAGGGCTGAACCCCACCCCTTACCCATTTCTAAATTTAACCCTAAATTACCCTAAAACCCACCCAAACAAGCCTAAACATGCTCCTAACTCCCCACTACCCACCCATTACTCTCTAGCAACCTATTACACCCCTCACTCAACTCAAATCTACAAAATTACCAAAAAACACAAACTAAAGGTTTAAAGGACCCTACCTCATCTCTCCACCTCTACCAAGCTAGGATGATTGGTACTTATGCTACCATGCCTCCAACTGGGTCTCCACCTCATCCCATCATTTACTCAACCTTTTTGGATTTTTCTTTCTTTCTGACCAGTCAACATGCAAATGAAATTAGGTAGCCTCCTATCCCCTTTTTATCGAGCTTAGTAGGCCATTGACGTTAGCCACTTTACCACCAACATCGATATAACACTGCCAATATGGGTACCATGCAATAGAATTTTGATGCTTACATATCACTTTTATAGTCCCTTCTTCATTCTAGGGAAACCTTACACACACCCTACCTTTACAAACTTGACCATGGGGATCATTTTCATCTCCGCTCATGCCAACTATTACCTAAACACATGTTTCATTATGCACCCACTCATTACATATAAGTTTGGTATCTTGATCATTCATGATATCTAGTATATGTTGACAATACCTTATATATATGATCATTAGTTGATTTGGATCACCACTAACTGATCTTATCACCTATGACCTATTATGTTTTTAGGGGTACTTCCTACCTTAGATACCTAGAACACATTTGACCATTTGAGCTATAGTTTTGGTTGATCCTACCTTTTTAGCTATCACTAATAAGTTGTGCCTTGGTAACTTTAAGCAAAATCCACCATGACCACACCTATTTTCAACTTCTCAACACAACTTTTTAGTACTTTATGAACACAATGTCATCTCTGCACTACTAACCCACAACCAACAAATCTCATTTACTCCTTGTCAAATTGGTAACTAATTTTGATTTTTTACTAATTAGTTCCCATTTTGAGAGGGAGGATATCACACCCCATGCCTAGACCACTCAACTTTCATTTTTGTCTTGTAACTTACTGGCACAACTTACCAAGACAAAAAGGGGCATATGTAGACACCAAAATTATGTTACACAAGTGTATAACATGTTATGTCAAATACCCCCTTAGACTTCCTTTGTAACAAGTCTTCCTAACCCATGCCTTTACCCCACATATTTAATTAATTAATTAATATTAATTGAATATTCCCCATGCCACCTTGCCTAGCCACCTTTCCCCAAGACCAATATTCCCCCTATGAGTCACCACTAGACTTGGTCTCCCATAAATAACTAATTCTTACCTTATAAACCAATTTCTAACCAATTACCTTATACCCAACCTCAGATATTGACCATTAGTTAATGGGTGTCACACTTGGCACAGAGAAAAAGAAGAAAGGAGCTAAAAATAGCCATTTTGACCTATTCTTATGCCACTGATGTTGATCAACCCTCGATCGATGTTGGTCAAATCAAGATCAATGTCAGTGGGATAATCAACATCAGTTACTTAAGCAACATTCTAAACCCATTTTGGCCCCCACAAACATTCTCTCTCTAAAAAAAAACTCACTCAAGAGATTCAAATCACTCTTAACAAGCTTTTGGTGATTATCCATTATAACCAGGTTCATAGCATCTCTGTATTAGTCAAATCCTAAACTAGAAGTGATCCATTATATAAATAACTTGAACTATGGTGAATAGGTGGCACACACTTGCCTCCATTTAGTCAATCATCTTAACAAATCTTTATCAAGAGTACTTCTTCAAGTAATTATATCATTTAATCATCCCTATATTTTGTGAATTCTAATTATTTATGATTAACATTTACACAAGTCCCATCCATCCCTGAGGAGGAGTTTCAAAAATCCTTCATCTCCATACCTCTACCTTAACCAAACCAAACTCCTCACCCAGACTTCTTACCATCTCTCTAACCCCTCATACGACTCTTTTCCAACCCCATTAACATGTCAAATATCCTTCCCTACACTCAAGAAAGCCTTTTGTGAATTTTTTACTCCATTACCCCTACCAACATTAGTCACATTACCACTACTGACATCGATTACGCTACCGACATCGATGACTACCCTTTTACCCAAATCACCCTGAACAAGATCAAACAACCCTCTAACAAACCAAAATTGTATTTTGCTTGCTTTGTGATACTAACTGCTACACACAAGCTATAGAAAAGGTACATGCAACTCTCTCTTTCTACTTTACTTTGTCATTTCATTTTTAACTCTTTGTATTAAATTGTGGACTATCATCCCCTGGGAAGTTTGTCACTTCTTGGAACAAGCAAGTTGCTTGGCAGCCCACTCACCAACCTACTAACAAATATTTTTTGGTAGTGTGTTCTTACTTTTAGGTGGTCCTCCCTAGACAAAGAGGAGTTCAAAATTCATCTAGATATGGTGTGTACTAATCTGGGTACATATAATCACTAATCCCCAATCTTTCTTTCTCTATTTCTCACTTCTTAAATTTAATAAAAAATAATTGAAACACCACTGTTGTCAATGTATAATGAGTAAATAATGACATCTCATTAGGGATAATGTTTCAATAATAATAAATATGAATACAAAATACAAGATACAAGTCTCCATAGAGCATGAGATCCCTGACTCTAGTATCTATGGTAATCTCAAGTGTAGTCTCTAAAGAAGTATTACTATGAGGAGGGAGAGTGTCATCTGAGAAATTTTTCACACCAAATATGGACCATATATCCCCTTCACAATCCCCCATCAGGGAATGGTCATACCTTTATGGATGAGTAGATAGTGATGGTGTGGAAATATAGAGAGACAAGCTAGTACCCGTGTGCTATATAATTTCTAATAACATGAAGTGTACCATAAAGAAATATATTCTAACATGATATCACACAAACATGTAAATTATACATATGAAATGATAATGTCTAACTAAAATTACTTTGGCCAAAGTTTTCAATAGTTATTAATCTCTAAGATTAGTTAAATTCATACACACTACTTGATTGGATTACCTTCATTTGGAATTGGTGATGCCAATAATCTAGTGAAGTCTATCTCACTACTTACATGGTACCAACAATGTGAGATTTGGTTAATATAAATATAATAATAAAATTTATACAAATTACTTCTTAGTAGCAGTCATACAACATGTTAAACATAGGAATAATCAAAATGTATACATTTAGTCTGTCAAATGTATGAATGAATATCCACAATATTATTTATCACATAAACAATAAGCAAAAAAGTATACTTTATAGAAACTTGGTATAATCTATGTTTATAATACATACTACTAATTTTCATAAGTATATATAAATACAATATATTACATGACAAGCAATAACATCGTAATCCATCATTTTCATGTACACACTACTCAATTTCAATAGCTAGTCATAATAAAGAAAATCATAATTCTCATGAAAACATAATCTTTCATTTAAACAACATGTTATTTTTTAGGAGGCTATATGTATGTATAAATAGTGTTATATTTTACAAGAATATATGACTTAGTTTTTAACAAAAAATAAAACTATAAATATAAGTACACCTCTCAATGTACTAATATATATATGCTAAATAAGCATACGAGTACCTAAGTCCTCATATCAACATATCTCAAATTTATGAATACTTGTACATACTAAATATATTCATGGTACATATCACATATAGGTACTTAATAATAAGGTATAAAAAGGTCAACAATAATTTATAATTCATGTTAAGGACTAAATAATATTTCAACAATTAGAGTCTATCATCGTAATTTAACAATTTTTGAAACCTTGTTCCTATTCAATTATTTCCATGTCATGATCCATTTATGGTAAAATTCAAATTAAATCTATTACCCTTTTTGCCCTATTTGAACCCTAATATTTTTTAACACAAATAATATACAAGACACACACTCTGTATATATACGTATTTGTAAATCCATTTGTTTTATCTCCCAAATAGACACTATTA